>JAUBOC010000191.1:12667620-12683349 GCA_032275365.1 Anablepsoides cearensis | reverse complement strand
ACCCTCCAATTATTGTTACTTAGGGTCAAAATTAACAGAAAAATCACAAATAAAAAGTATGGCAGACCATGTCCGGTCCAACCCATTTTTGAGACTTTGGCTCCCCGACTAAAAAGGGAATCTTGCATTTCCAAGCGCTTTATAAAAGAACGGTGGGTGTGTTAAAGTGTTGCAAAAAGTCTGATTGATTACCAACTAAAGAAGTTGCATGTAAAACATTGACACTTCCCTGCTTTACAACCAGGGTTAATGGCGTGTTGTAATACTGCCTGTACAGCCAGTCAGTTATCCAATGAAATGGCTTCTTGTTGAAACCTTACCTATGAATTTCCCGTGGCTCTAGAAACTGCTCCGAAACACTCCTTAGGACTCGCCAGAGAGGCCGGACTTTGCGTCGACGATAAACAACGCCGTAAATTGTTTTGGCTTCATGTTTCAGAAGGAATTTACGGTGTATAAATGTCCGTAAAAGCTGAAAAGTAACCCTTCTTTCTCCTCGTCCAGGGGGAAAAAACATGGCGGTTTGTTGCCATGGCTCTCAACCAATCACATGCCGCGATAGAGAAGCACGGGCCAATCAGCAAAGACGTTTTAAGTCGCATTAAAGTGGCGCTTGCGTCCCACGGATCTTCAGTGATGCGTTCGCGAGCGTAGGTTAACGCAGATTCTGAACACTGATGTTGTGGTTCACCAGCGCCACAATAGTGGAACGTAAAATAGTCCTGTTGAAACGTGGAATAAAACGGAACTTTTTTCTATAGAAAAAATCATATGCATATATAATTATTTTAATTTCTCTACCAAATAAGTACACACAATTCAGACTTTGAAACTACCTTCAATGCATCATCAGTTTAATCTCCAACAAATTTAAAAAATAAATAAAAAAATGAAGGAACATGGATCTGTGGGTCAATAAATAGCACAAAAAGCAAATAATCAAGGTCACTTTTGGACCTGTTAATTTAGCCTAAATGTTTTTAAACGGCTTTATCTTCAAAAGTATGAATATTTTTTAATTAGCGGACGTTCATTCAAATAACTTTTATTGACTTTATAGCTATTTCATATTACACTTAATATCTGTACCGGAAATGACTCAAATCCTGAAGCGTTGACTCTAAAATAAGCACATAAAGGTTCCCTGATCTGTAATAAATCTAAAGTGGAAACCACACAAAACTTAGTGAGCTAAATATTGTCTGACAGGCTGTTCCGTGTTGTTCCTTCTTCAGCAGAGAACATTATATCTGACCCTTTCAGTTCTTCTTTTATGTCTGTAAGGAAAAGGCATGTGTAAGCGAGCAACTTAAATTCTATTTTAGCTGGTCACGGTTTCAAAATGACAGCACTAGGGTGATATTTAAATGTTAAAGTTAAATACAGTATTAAACAAATTATATTGGTTGCACTTCTGCTTCTCCTCTTTCCCCTTCATGACATTAATGAGGCTTGTGTTCTGTTAGTAAAACAATTAGTAAGAGAGAGAAAAGAACACGTTTAGGTGATGTATGTAGTTCATCTGGTGAAGTTAAAGAAAAACTAAGCTGTGACAAACAACAAAGTTCACACTTTATCATCTTTCTCACTAATTGAATATATTTGAATTCAAGTGAATGCAAGCAAACAGATTTTAGCTTTCTCAACTTTAATTTAAAAGAAGCCACACCAGTCATTGTACAACTATAGTGATATTCATTACACATTTATTAAGCTTTTATTTGTTCTGAATCAGAGGAAAATGAGGAGTTATTGGTGAACAGAAGCTGCAGTCATGAAAGGTGTAATGTAAATTAAAAACTGTTTTATTTCTACATTTTACTCCAGATCACCTTCCTTTTTGGACGTTTGTGTGCACGTTATCATCTGCCACCGCTTCAGACGGCTTTGAGAATTTGACCTGTTCGTACTCCACCTCCTCCTCCTCCACCTGCTCCATTCGCCTCCTCCTCTGCTGCACGACCCTGACATCGCTGTAGTTCAGCTCCCGGTCATCTTCCTCCGCTGCAGAGAAGAGGAACAAGCAAACTACTGCAGATGCAAGAACTTCTTTTTTTTTTTTTTTTTTTTTTTTTTTTGTTACTGCGAGGAAGAAGCAAGCAGTGAGGCAGGATATGTATTCTTTTGCTGCTGTTGTTGTTTTTTATCTAGGTTCATGTGTGTAATTTGGAAATTGTTAAGTTTGACTAATCTTGTGTATATTATATATCAGTGTCAAAAAGTTTTTATGTGTTGTATTGATATTGAAGTGTTTTATCAGTTGGACCCCAGGAAAATCAATAACCACTTCAGTGGAAACTAAAAGGATCCTAATGAATAAACAAATAAACATTACCTGTGTTGGTTTGTTGTTTCCTCCTGCCACAGATGACTGATGCGCTGACAGCCACGGTAAATACAAGTGCTGAGAGGACGCTGAATATTAGTAGCCACTGTTCTGTTTCAAAATTAAAGAAAGCAAAAAAAAAAGGTTTTAACTTCGCAAACTGTGTACGATTTTATAATGAGAAAAAAACTTTGATAAATTCACTACTTCTTATTAAGTTTTCACCAACTAAGGTATTAGTTTAGGGTTTGTGTAACTCAGTCTCCTTACCCAGAGTACTGTGTGGAGCTGTCATAGATGTTAGTGTAGGTTCAACACACAGAGTGTTGTTGGCTTCAAACACCCACTCAGATATGTGTGTCCCATTGGAAGAACAGTTAATGAAAATAAAACCTTAGAAAAAAAAATTATCATCTTATCTATCATTCTCACAAAGATCAGATACTTTTCATCCTGTTTTCACTCACCACAGTCAGAGGCCACAGTTTGATTCAGCTGTAATTCTTTGGACAAATTACTGACATGATTCCTGACTGAGCAGATCAGACGTCCTGAGACGGTTTGTCTCAGAACGATGATGTTTGTCTCTTTGTTTCCAGAGAGCAGCTCAGAGTCTGTCAGTGTGTGTCCATCCAGAGTCCAGCTGTACTGAGGACTGTCCCCTCCCTCAGAGGAGCAGGACACATTTATCTGTCCCTGAGACAAACACTGAGAGACCAGCTGGACAGAAGACACAGGAGCTGGAAATACACAGATTTTCAGTATAAATTGTAATTTTTTAAAACTTATTTGAAGAAATATAGGAACAATTGTGCATGCTGATTGTGACATGTATCATCAGAAGGTTAAAAAAGGTGATTTACGTTGGACAGACAGCTGCAGAGTTCTCTTTCCTGTAAATTTTCCCTCTGAATCATATGTGAAAAATTCATATTCACCACTGTCAGTCCTGCTCAGGTTACTGAGCCAAAATGTTCCATTAGTGGGAATAAAAAAAGCTCTGTCCTTTATATTTGGCACAATCCATTTTCTTCTCCAAACAAGTGTTACTGTGTCACCGTTTTTACATGTGAATCTGTATATATTTAAGGTGTTGTCCATCAGTCTGATGTCCACAGTTCCTCCCAAAGCGCCATAACACTGAGCTCCATCCTGCCTGCCATCACAGGAAGTTACTGCACCTTAATGAATAATAATAAGGTTAAACAGCTAAAATGAAGTTATAACACAACCTCATCTAAAGCAAAATATGTTCAACAAATAGGATTTTTTCTCCAGGATGATATAAATGTGTTCAGCTGTTTCAGTTTCATAGGTCTGCTGTACAAGACAATGATGTTCACAGTTCTTATTGAGTCCAAAATCTTTCCTTTTATTTATGTACAAAAAGCTCATAAAATCATGTCTAAACATTGTGAGGGATCTTTATCTTTTCTAAAGTTTTCTAGACTCTATTTTGATGCAGAATACAAAAATAATATTTAGGGTTTAATCTATTGTCCGAAATTATGAAGTAATTGTCCAAATGATGGGACTGATAATACGTGAATTTTTGTATTCCTTAATATTTTCATATTTGCATTTGCTTGAAGACATATTATTTTTTGTAATAATGGCATAGATTTTCTAACAAATAAAAAGCAAGTAAACTTAAGTTAAACACTGATCACAAACAGCAATCATAGCTAATACTGAGTTGAACATGCTTTACTGATATGATAAAAAGAACCTAAATCTGTCTTTAGAGAGTTAGTTTAATTTACTGAGGGTTGCATCGGTGCTTATTTGCAAAAAACACAACATTGTGAACTCACTAATTCATTAAATCAGCAGTTAACAAAATGTCACATAAAAACAGCTGAAGATCATGAAAACAGCTGAAGATTGTGAAAAGAGTTAAAGGTCATGAAAACAGCTGATGACCATAAAATAATAATAATCTCACCATAAGAAATTTGAATCAGCATCAACATCAGTCCAGCCACAGCCACCATCTCTGCTCAGCTGCTATCAGATGTTTTTTTTTTTCTGATTGTCTTTCAAAACCAAACATATTCTGAATATCCTGCAGTCTGACCTGTTACTAATGAGCCTCGGAGGAGAAAGGAAAAACCTAACCAGCTCGGTTTGCTACTGGAGGAAAATAACTTGTTTCAGTTTTATTTCCTTTTTCAACCAACGGAGAGCCATCATGGACAGAGTCGAATATGTAAATCCACTAATTTAGAAATATAATCACTATTATAAAAAAATGCATTGTTTGTTGTTTGTCTATGTCATAAGGTCTGAATGTATTTAAGTGACAGAATGAAAAAAAATATTGATCTGAAACAAAGCCTCAGCTATCTGTTTTAGGTGTTTTGTTTGTGTCATTTGTAAAGGTGGATTGTTTCAGTTCCTGATTAGTGGAAAACATTCATGCGCAGGAGCTAAATTTGCTGAGAATCCCACATAAGAAAACAATAATGCATATTTTATTACAAGATGTTCACAGTTGAATGCATATAATACAGACAAATACTGTATATTATCTATGTGGATTGCCTTTGATAGAGAGTGACCATTGAGCACAATCAACAAATCATGATAAGGCCATCTGACAAAACCTGGACAAATTATTGCCTTGCCAACTGTAACATATACAAATATTAAATATCAAGTAAAGGTTTGTAACTTGTAACTTAACAATGTTTAATTAGTAATATTTGAGTTAAATGTACTGTTCGGCTACATTTATAAAATATCAGAGGGTTTAGACTTTGACCACTTGTGTAAAATGATTGGCGTTTCGGTTTTCGAGTTACATTGAACGCAACGCGGGATAACACTCCAGGTGGAACTAATCGATCAGTCCTACGAGTCGAACTCTGATCGACGCAATGAGGCAAAAATGGCGAATGACAAGGTGAGCGAGAACTCTGCTCTCTGACATCAACTTTATGAACACTACTCTTTGTTGTAAGATAAGAGAAATACTTAAAAAACAATGAGGTGTATATACCTCATTGGTTAAAAACAAGTGAAAACATGGCGTCTTTAAGAAGAGAAAAACACTGCTCTCAGAGAGATGAGAATAATGTGTCGACTAGAAAAACGTAGTTGTGAAAAGGCTGTTAGAACTGTTAATGTGCGCGCGCGATAAACTAACCCTTACAAATTATCAGGAGGTCACGTTTCGTTTAACTTTAGGTTGTATTTCTCCTCTTTAGTTATGTTTTATTTAAAAGCGCATGATTGCTCGGTGTCGTAGAGATCCACAAGCTGCGACGAGCCTAGAAAGCCAAGGAGCAGCCGAAAACTGATTTTAACTTGTCTAACTTTCCCTCCTGTTACAACGAACCTTCTGTTTTTAGGATCCGCTAAAACAGTTGAAGGATCTGACTCTGCTCAAGAATCAGCTGGCGGAGATTCAGAGGCAAGTGGAGCACGAAGTGTCCGCAGGAATTCCTCAGGTGAACCGAATCATATATTATATTGAGTTGTCTTATGACTGTTGTTTTTCTTTAACATATGCAGTGTGTATAAAATACACATTTTAGTTCAAATATACGCCTTTTACCATGACAAATTGTGGATAAATGTCCTTGATAAAAGAATAACACAGCTTAACAACTTTTCTGAATTTATTTACTAATTCTCACAGGGTCAAAATGATATACCATAAAAAGTATACAAGCACCTCTAACATTTGGTTAATTGTCCCACAGTACAACTGCACCGTAACTACAAGCTTTTTCTATCCACCAACAAGCTTCTGGGACATTTCTGGTTGCATGTTTGACTTCTCCTCATGGCAGAAATAGTAGAATCCAGTCAAACTGGTCCCTTGCTTGGCACAAACCTACTGTTCAGAAGCCCTGAGGTCAGCGCTTTGGGAGGAATGATCTAAAAGTTTAATCAATCAGAATCTAGGATTGATATGTTTTGGACCCTTTTCCTGTTGGAACACCCAACTGTTCCCAAATTTCAACCAGCTAGCTGTTAAACTGATGTGAAGTTGAAGGTTTTTAAGGTTTTATATTTCTATCTACTTCTTTGTGCAATGCATCAACATGATCCTGCCACCCAGTGCTGAGCTCAGTTTTTGTCTTGTCTGTTCATAAAACGTTTCTCTAGAAGACTTCTTGATTGAACTGTTGGTCTTGAAGTCCAAAGTTGAGAATTTCTTAGACTTTATCATTGTTCTAAGTATTTAATCTAATAAGTGTAGTCAAACAAATTATATTCATGCTGGAAAACAGAAAACACCAGCTGCAGTTAATGTACATTGTGTAATACTGAATGTATAACTTCGTAAAAGTCCAGGATCAAAGCAAACATGGTACTAATTCTTGTTTTAGAAAATCTTTAAAGTTGCTGTATGATTATTCCACTTAAATAGAACAGTTGAAATAAATCATTAAAAGAAATTATGATATTAATGCCTATAAGTACATATATTTATTTATTTTAGGGGTGCAACAATACATGTACCTGTATCAAACCGTATCGAAGATACTTGTATCAAACAATACAGATTTTTAAAATTTATTATTATTTATTTCTTCTTAGGACACTTTGTGTTGAAGGATCGGTGGATCTGTGTTCGACTACTCCAACCAGGCTGCATTTTTGAGCGCAGATCCACTGAGAAACTTGCTGTTTTAGCAACATTTAATTTAAAAACTGGACTTTTGAGGTTAAACAAATGTTTATTATTAATTTCAATAAATTACAAGTTAATAAGGGCATGGGAATTTCTCTTTTTTGTATCGAAAATAATATCGAACCATGAGACTAAAGTATCGAACCGAACCGTGGATTTTCTGTATTGTTGCACCCCTAAAAAAATAGATAGATAAGATATATATATTTTTTTGTCTCTTTCAGGTCCTTTTTTTATTTCTTTTTGCTGGGTTGCATCTAATACAGAATATTTTCCCTTATTTCTGTCTCTTGTAGGGCAGCTCGTGGTTGGGATCTCCATTTCTGAAGGGCTTCCTGGCCGGCTATGTGGTGGCCAAGCTCCGCTCCTCAGCCTTCCTGGGAGTACTGCTGGGAACAGCCACTGGCATTTACGCGGCACAGAACTACCAGGTGCCGAACGTTGAAAGGACCGTTAAAGAGTACATGAACGGACTGAAAAAGGGACCAAAGTAATTTTGGGCTGACTTCTAGTTTTTCCAAAGATGCAACGAGCACAAGAGGAAGAACGGCTCAGGTTTCTGTGTGAACTGGATACACGCTTTTAATGGCAATTTCTCTGGGAGAAAGACTTTTTTTTTTTTTTTCTTTTACCACTTTTTTCTTGTTTTTGGCTTTTTGGTTTTATTTTGAGACATCAACAAGTCATGCCAAATGTTGTGCCTTTTAAGGTTTTAGGGTTTATTTGGTTAGATTTTGTAATCTGAGTTTTGTTGCCTGGAGCAACTTTTTACAGCCTTTGTTTGGTTGCAAAGAACAACAAAAAACACGCAGTGTTTCATGCTTGAATTCTCCAAAACTTTATTATTCAGTCTGAAATACAGAGAACTGCAGAAGTAACTATTTTTGTTTTTAATATTTCATTTTTAATATTTCAATTTGAAAAGGGATTTTCTTTTTGCACTAAAGGTGGAACGTGTGTTTGTTAGAAACCAAGTGAGCATCTTTGAGGATGATTGTGATTCAGAATGTGAGGCCTCATTCCCCAGTGAGGATGAAGAGAGAGTGGGTGAGCAGGGTTAAATGGGGTGTCCTGCTGGGCCTGATGGTCCTCATCTACGGTTCTCATGCACCCCTCATCGCTCTCACCAAGGTGGACGGTCAAGTCCCGTTCAGCGCCGCCTCGTGTGTTCTGATGATCGAGTTGGGTAAACTCCTCGTCTCTCTGCTGAGCCTCATCCTCACCGGAGGCACGTCGTCCCTGAATGTCCCTCCAAACCCGCTCCTCGTGGCCCCCTACGCGGTCCCTGCTGTTCTCTACACCCTCAACAACAACCTGGTGGTTCTCATGCAGGCCTACATGGACCCAAGCTCCTACCAAATGCTCTCTAATCTTAAAATAGCCTCGACCGCCCTGCTGTACTCCGTCTGTTTGGGCAAAAAGCTGCAGCTGGCTCAGTGGTTTGCTCTGGGGCTTCTCACGGCTGCGGGGGTCTGCCACAGCTACAGCAGCCTGGATGCAGAGGACGCCGCTCGGGCCGAAGCCGAAAAAGGTCCCAGGCTTCACGTCACAGCGTGGGGGCTTTTTCTGGTGCTGGTGTACTGCTTTGTGTCAGGGCTGGCGGCGGTTTACACAGAGAGGGTCCTAAAGAGCCAAAAGCTGCCCCTCAGTCTGCAGAATCTCTACCTCTACATGTTCGGCGTGGCCATCAACGGGTTGTCCTCGTTCTCCTCCACAGCAGGCGACAAAAGCCTTCTGGAGGGCTACTCTGCGGTAGTTTGGATCATCATAGCAGGACAGGTGGTGAACGGACTCCTGATGTCGGTGGTCCTAAAGCACGGCAGCGGGATCACCAGACTGTTTGTCATTTCAGCCTCCATGCTGGTCAATGCTCTGCTGTCCTGGGTCATCCTGGGTTTGCAGCTCACACTGTTTTTCCCCATACTCTGTGCCATGATTGGACTGGCAGCTTACCTTTATTATAGATAGCAGAGCGTCCAACAAAACTACAACACATTTACCCACAAGAGCTCTTTGCCTAATCTGCCTGATCTCATTCAGTTAGAATTTAACTTGTTTCATTTTGTCATGACATCGGCCGTGTTATTAGTTGAACAATATGAAGTGTTTATTTAGTCGTGTACACTGTTACAGGTACTTTCTACCATTTTCCATCACCTCTGCAAACATCGATCAGAGAGAATGTATATTTGTGCTAAAATCCAATAAATTATCAGAACTGTTGCAGATTATTTCAGTCATTCTTGTTGGGGGATCATATCCGCTATAGGATGACCTCGTGCCGCAAGAGCATCCCTTATTCCTCCAAGTGCTGAAAACAAAACAAAAATTAAATGAGAAGGAAGGGAGAGATTGAGTTTGTAGAGTTTCCTTTAGTTATTTAACCGCCTGCTGATAAACTGACCTTTACGCAGGCGTTTGTTTTCAGCCTGCAGTTGCTGGTTCTGAGCTGATAAGTAGACGGCGTCCTGCACAGCGTCCAGGAGCACGCTTCTGTACCGGCCCTCTGAAACCTTCCTCTGCTCCTCGCTAACCTGACGGAACACTTGGAACACCTTTCAGAAAGAAAACAAACGCAGCTGAAGTGGCTCTGTGTGAATAATCCATTGTAGCAGCAGTTTAAGAAAAAAAGACAAACAAAAAAATGTTTTTCTTTATATAACTGAATCATTTATGGATAAAGGTCTTCAAATGCAGTAAACTGCACTACCTCATTTTTGAATCCAAGATTAGAATTCTTTCATGGTTTTATTCCATATGGCCAGTGGTGGGTACAGCTAAAGAAGTTAGCTAATAACTTTTAGCTTTGCAAAAAATAATAAAAAGATAAAGCTTTGCTAGTGCTAAACAGCTGAAAACACAAAAAATAATTTAGCGGAAGCTGATGCTAGACAGGTAAACAAGTAAAAAATGGTGGAAGCTAACACTAACTGCTAACTGGATTGGAGAGGACTGCTGGGACTGACAAACCTGTTGTCAGTTAGCTGTTAGCAGACTCAAAGTTAGCAAAAACTCTTTTTAGTGGAAGCTAATTGTTCCGCTAATGGTTTTCAAAGATAGTGAAAATGCTAATCAGCTACAAAAAAAAAAGTCTCACTCCTGCTTATGGCAATTTATTAAAAAATATTGACATCATTTGATTAAATTGATCCAACGCATCCATTTTTAAGTGAGCGCTTGTTATTTGTTTAAATTTAAAAAAAAAAATTCCGCAAATTAAAATCAGTAATCAGATGACGGATTATCCAAATTTTCATTTTGGTTTATAAACAACAAGAAAAGGTGTTTTTGTTTTGTTTTTTGTTTCAAACAAAAAATAAATTGCCTGAATATACGCTGACCCTTTATATCCTTCACACAGTCAGTTTCTTATGAATGTGGAAACAGACATTTAAGCCACCAAAGTTACTGAAATGATGGAGGACAACTTGTCCCCAGCAGAATCAGGACCAACCTGTGTGGGAGGAAAACAAGATAGACGAGCAGGTTTAAACCAACAAGGAAACCTACTACATCCTTCAATGGATCCATTTATTCTATATGTAGGAAAACATTCTACACAGCTGCTGTCTCATTACATAACGAGGATCTCTTTATCGTGTTGTCAAATATAAGATCTGTAGTTACATGAATCATAAATGTGACATTTAAACCAGGGTTCTGTCCCACCTGCAGACTTTCCTCCCTGAGACAGTGCAGCTCTGTTTGGTGTCTCTGGTTCTGGTCCTGCAGGTCTCTCTCTGCCTGCAGGGCCTCAGTGCGAAGGGCCTGGATCTGCAGCGTCAGGACCTGCCTCTGTCTGCTCAGCACCAGCAGCTCTCTCCCAGGACCCTCTGCCTAACAGAACAATGAAAACAACCTGAAATTAAACCATAAAATAACAGAATTAAGTTGGAAATGCAGTCACCATCATTTCAGCCTTGGATTTGTGCTGACTCAGCATCCTGGGCTGAGATGGATCACAGACAGAATGTTAAACAACGGGACGTCTCATTATCTCACCGGTGGCTGCTCCTGGGCCAATTCTTCCTCCATCTTCGCCACCTCCTCTTGAATTAATCTTGCATGATCCTCCTTAAGTTGCCTCCTCCGCTCCTGCGCTTCCTTGTATTCCAACTGAGACTCATCATTAAATTGGCAAAAATAAATATCTTGGTGTGTTTGTGTGTGTGTGTGTGTGTGTTACCTGCATGCACACATAAATCTTATTTAGATGCTGAAAAGACTATTGACTCAGCCTGTTCTCAAACAAGGGGGCTGCATGCATAAAGCTTTCTGCAAAGACTTCACTTTGAAGGCAATAATTACAGCTTTTCAAAACTTCAGCAAAATATGTGCTTTACTGAGGACATTTGAGTGGTCGGGGAGTTCATCAAGAGGAAAAAAGAAATAAAGAAAACTAGAGAAATCATATTTTCTACAAAAGTAGCCTACACTGTAAATGCTGTGTAGACAAGAAGGATAACAATAGCAAAACAAAACAATAGCTAGCTATAAGCTAAAAGTAGTAAAACATGAGCTTAAAAGCAAAATAACAGCTAAAACTTATTGTAGCATAAAGCTACCTCAAACATGAAGTTAGAAAAATGTTAGCTTATAGTAGCAAAAAGTTGACTAAAAGCTAAAAATAGCAAAAGGCTAGTTAAAAACCACAAAAGCTGACTAAAAGCTGAAAATAGCAAAAGGCTAGCTAAATGTATCAAAACAGTAGCTAGCTAAAGCAGCAAAAGGCTGGCTAAAGGTTAAAAAGTCTAGCTAAAGTTATAAAAAACTCTAGCTGAAGTTAAAAGTAGTAAAGGTTATCTAAAATCTAAATCTAGAAAAATGCTAGCTAAAGCAGCAAAAGGCCGGCTAAATGTTAAGAATTGCAAAAGGTTAGCTAAGTGTCAAAGGGTTAGAAGTTAAAAATATCAAAAAGATTGCTAAAGGTTAAATATAGCAAAAGGATAGTTCAAAACTGCAAAAGATTGACTAAAAACTAAAATTAGCAAAAGGCTAGCTAAAGGTATCAAAACACTAGCTGAAGCTGAAAACAGTGTAAGGTTAGCTAAAATCTAAATCTAGCTAAATGTTAGCTAAATGGGCAAAAGCTGGCTGAAACTGTAAGTAGCAAAAGCTAAAAGTGGAACAATGATAGCTAAAAGCTAAAAAGAAAACAAAACAGACTGAGTGAACTGAAGCAGATTTACGAGAACAATGTTTTTGATGTTTGATTACTTGTTGACAGAGCTGTGATTTCTCTCTAACGGCTCCAGTTTTCAGTGTTTCTTCCCTGAGAGCCTCTTTTAGAAGCTGGATCCTTCCTACTCTCTCCTGGACTTTCTCAGCACAGTCTTTATCGTCTGTAAATATTAAGAAAAAACAAGAACACCTCCCACAGCTTGATATTTAAAAATAATTACATCTTGAATCCTGGCTTGTTACCTTTCATATGCTCTTTCATTTCTCCTCTCAGTTGTTCTTTTAGATATTTCATTGTTTCTGAACTCTGTTGTTCAACTGGATGACCTCCAGAAAACTCCTGGTTGCTGGATTTATAACTCTGCCAAGTTAAAACAAATGGAAGCCCTTTTAATATGTACAGACCAACTACAATTTTTAACTACATTACAATGATGAGGATAAAAGTAATTTTTTTAATCAAACCTTGATTTTAATTTTTATCTTCTCAGATTCTTCCCTCCTTTTCTCCCATGACTGATCTTTAACTATCTGTTGAGATCACAGAATGAGTTTAGCATCACACTTAACACCCTGGGGTTGAGTGAGGTTTTGTTTCTCTGAGTGGGAGATTGTAAGACGAAGTGTGTGTTGTGCATGTGCACAGAAGTAATTATTTAATTATCTGGCAAAACTGAAAACCAGCCTCTTGTAAACAAACCCCTCAGTTACCTTCAGGTTTTGACTCAGCTCTGCTAGCTTGTGAATGTTACGAACTTCACTGTCCTCTTGAGACATGATCTTGTTTTGCAGATCCATGATGCCTTCACGGATCTCTCGCTCAGATGCCTTCGGGTTCCATCGACTGGTTTTGGTTTCAGTAACCAGTCCTCTCACTTTCTGAGCCAACTCTAAAACACAAGGAACCTCATCGTTTAGGAGACCTGTAAGAGATAACAAATAGAGTTCATTTTAAATGAGCATTTAAGGTCTTTATAAGGTGGCAACAATCCACTTTAGTGTTAGCCTGCTCAGATACTTTGTTTGTCAAACCTGAGGTTGTTCACGGAGCTATCTCCAACAGGTAAGATAGTAATTGTTAATAACCTTTTCCTTGAACGAGACAAGTTTTCACCACAACTTCAGACACAAATACAGACATGAACAATCAACCACAGAGCAATATCGAGAGAAATTGGTGCAGAGTGCAGAGAAATGTGCCCTGAATCACGCAAAAACCAGTGTCGAAAAAACCTAAACCAACTTGGTAAAATTGGTGCCAGCTAGGAATGCAGCCTGTGAATGTTGTCACAAAATCTAAAACAATGTGAACGCCAGAGCAAAGACATGACCGTCTTTCTGGTGTAATATGTCAACAACTCAAACCATGGCTTTATTTCTAGTGTCAAATTGGCCTTTTACCTCGAGGATTAACGCAGTAGATGAGGTACGTCCGGTAGTTTCCTGTTAAGGCATCTTTAAGAAGTGAAAGGAGGAGATTGTTGTTGCCGTCTGTTGTAGAAGAAGTAAGTATTTGGTCTAGAATCTTCACCAGTGGGCTTACGCTAAAAAAACATTCAACAAAAATGCACAAGTTAAAGAAAATAGAGTGGAGATGGAAGTAATGTTCAGTCAAAAAGATATTAGATGACACAGTGCTGACTACTGATAAATTATTGACCAGATGATCCCTTTTAGAGTTTAAGAAGCTATAGTCTTCCAGTCTGAAAATAATTGTCCCCCCAATAAAGTTTTACCAGAAGTCTGAATACATTTACCATAAATCAACCAACTCATTAATTTTGATCAGTGTGCTGATTGTTGTGTTAAATATTCCTGTAAATGAGTAGCTTTTACCCCCCAAAGAGATGAATGTTTTTCAGTCTTGACTGACATGTCTGTGGGAGAGAATGAGAAGCCTGCTGGTGGGTGGGGGGGGGAGAAACACTCCAGGAGGTTAATTTACCACTGAACTCATCCTGTAAACACTCTGACTGGATCCATTATAAGTTACTTTCTTATTTGACATTAAAAAGGGAAAAATCTTTTCCTCCAGACGGTAATGATCCACAGCATACAGCAATGTTAGCCAATACTGAAGAGACTTGTCACAGAACACTGAAAAATGAAGTTTCTACCAAGATGTGCAACTAATAATAATAATTAAAGGGGATTATTGTGTATTTTTCAGGCACGTAGATTAATAGGGTTTGCATAATACAGCTTGAAAACTATATATTGTGGTGAACATTTTAGGCAATATTTCACACCAGAATGTAGGCTCTTATTGTGAAAAGCAAAGGGGGAAAACCAGGAGAGTGAAGAGGGACTTTCCCCTACCGTTGCACCTGCAGGGAGACTGTATTTAGTTTTCAGTTGGAAGATGTTCTGAATAAAGTAAGACTCAAAATATTCATCGTCTTGTCTTTGACCAACTTCCACATTGGTGACCCCGAACGTTTGAAGATGTCATCAAACGAGAGCCCACCAGATGCCGCCGCTGCTTCTTCCTCAGCTGCAGTTTCTCCACCCTCTGCGTTTTCTGCCCCTACCACGGCCACAGTTTCTTCGGCTGTCTTCGCAGCAGTGGTTAAGCTTCCAGAGTTCTGGCAGCATGACCCAGAGCCCTGGTTCCAGCACGTGGAGGCCCAGTTTCATCTTCGTGGGATCACGACAGACGACACCAAGTACTTTCATGTTGTTGCAGCACTGGATTCAGGTTCCACCCGCCGACTGATGGGACTGCTGCGGGACCCGCCGAGCACTAACAAATATGTTACGCTAAAGGAAAGCTTGCTGCGGCTCTATCAACTGTCGGACGCTGAGCAGGCAGATCGCCTGTTGTCTCTGGATGGATTAGGGGATCGTAAGCCCTCTGAGCTGATGGAAAACATGCTGGCATTCTTGGGCTCTGGCGACATGTCGTTCTTCTTCAATCATCTTTTCCTGCGCCAGCTTCCTCCACCCGTTCGCACTGCGCTGGCCAGCTCCCCACTGATCCGGACCAGGGACTACCGCGCACTGGCTGAAGAGGCAGACAGAATCTTACTGGCTTCCAGGCACTACAGTGTGCATGCTCTGGTACCTGCATCGACTCAAAGTGGATCAGAGGCTGCGGATGTTTTCGATGTGGCTGCAGTGACAGAGCGGCAAAAGAAGGACAGGGTCTTGTGTTTCTACCATCAGAGATTTGGAGTGAAGGCAAAGCGCTGCATTCCGCCGTGTTCATTTCTGCAGCAGGGAAACGAGAGAGCCGGCGCTCGCTGGCAGCTCTGATAAGCTGCTTTTCATCAGGGACGAAGTTTCGGGACAACGTTTTCTGGTGGACTCGGGTGCGCAACGGAGCATTATACCCATGTCAACAGCTGACACCTTGTGTGAGAGTCACGGACCTCCGCTGGATGCTGCTAATGGGACTCCCATTCGCACTTTTGGATCGAGGACAGTTACTGTCTCTTTCAATGGACGTCACTTTAGTTGGGACTTCATCGTAGCTGCCGTTTCGCTGCCTATTCTGGGCGCTGATTTTCTGTGTGCTTTTAGGTTATTAGTAAATGTTGCTGATAGCTGTTTAATCGATGCTGTGTCTTTTGATACC
>JAUBOC010000191.1:12589702-12612381 GCA_032275365.1 Anablepsoides cearensis | reverse complement strand
ATTATAAAAACTATATTTGCGGGAATCGATCATAATGTGCGCAATACCCGCAATCCCGCAGCCAATTTCAGGCCCTGCTGATATAACCGTAGTCATTAGAAAAGGACATTTATATTGATTTTAACACACAATAATATAATCCAAAAAGGTAATAAACTGCTTTTTAGCATGTTTCTAATATTATTATTACAACTGAAAAAGTAAACATTACTTCTTTAATACAGCCCCAAATTCTAGCATCTATTCTGATCAGATGATTTATCCACCAGATGAACTTCTGACATCTCTTTAGCATTTGTTTTCAGCAAAAAATAAAATAAATACTCAGGCAAAAATGATACAGACATGGACAACAAGGCAGAGATATCCTTATGATGGAATATGCTGTCAACAAACAGAGAAGCCAGTGGAGATTTACAGGTTTCTGGAAACATCTGTGGGCTCATGGAGGATTGTCAGGCAAGCAGGATAAACAACATGCTTACAAGCATCTCAAACCCACAAAACCAGGCCCGTCAATCGCATAAAAGAAGATAGTGGCTGCATTTCATTTATGGATCAAAGAAGGCCACGCAACGGATGATAAGCCCAGCAAGCAGCTTTGCCACGTGAGCTCAAAAAAAAAAAGAAAAAAAGTGAAATCTATTTGAAAAGAGCAAGTAAAGCATAAAAGACCTAAAATAACAACCACAACAAATGCGTAGCTAATTGAAATGTTTAGTTCAAAGACCTGCTTTAGTGATAACTTGAGCAGCAAGTTAAAAAAAGAATAGAGAGATGAGATGTGCCATTTGAACAGACACAAACAAAGTGGAGCAGAGTGGAGAAGAGAACATGCAAATGGAAAAACAAGAGAGTTAGAACAGAGGGGGTAAAATAAAAAAAAAATCTAACAAAAGACAACAGAACGGAGTCGGAACACAGTGGTGCCGAGCACAACACACCAGAACAGGCTGTAATTGTGTTGTGCGGGACTGACCCCAGCGCATCCCAGCAGGCACTGCATGATGAATGGGCCTGGCATGACTACATCCCTGCACCACACTCCTCCTCATCCACACATGCTCCTTTCTCTCTTACTCCTCTCTCTAGTAGTCCTCCTTCTGTCCCTCCTTCCCTCTCCTCCTCTTTACCCACCCCCCAAAAAAAATCCACGCTTTATTCAGCTGCTGCCATCCCACAAGATTAATTTGCATTCAGGGCACTTAGTCCTCGTATTGTGCTCTGACACAATGACATATTACAGTGCACAGCACACCTATTAAACATATAGCCTAGCTTGAGGAACAATGCTTTTTTTCTGCGCGATGTTATGATGGAGTACAAATGCGGAGAGGGAACAGTGTGTGGGTACAGCTTGATTGGTTAAGAACACAGAAAGTCTGACACCCAAGTCGCAGCAGAATCATTACAGGAACAGTTAGATAACCTCGATTAATGATTCACTAGAGCCAAACTAATAAAGTGGGTCAGACTGTGTTGGCAGTGGTAGCAAGAGCAGAGAGACCTTCAGGTTAGGCTGTGCGTGAAGAGCAGCGGCAGTGAGATAGAGTTGGTAAAAAGAAAATTAAAGCGAGCGAGAGAGAATAAAGCAATACAAGTGTTGGTGTTTCTCCACAGAAAACCCCGAGGAAAGAGATAGTAACGCACGGGAAATGGGCTTTTTCCTCCAGCTTTCCACATCCCTATTCTCCTTCCACTGCTCCGTCGTACCCAAGTCCAGAGGGAGCAAAAGAAAAAGGAGACTAAATTTAATTTGCTACACTGTCTCTAGCCGTCACCCACTATGCCTAGAGGCAAAAGAAATGGAATCTGAAACGCAAAAAGTTGAGTGAAATAAAGAAATAAAAACAGGGAAGAGGGCGTCTGAGACAATGGCGCTGAGAGAAATGAGAGCAGAGTTTACAGCGGGGGGGAGAAGAGGGGCGAGAGGTTGTTATGTAGGCCAGATATTAACTGTGTGGTTATCATAAACCAGCTCTGAGGCCTGGCCATCTGGAGAGGCCACGGGGTTACTCAAACAATCAGATCAGAGTGGTGGATCCCAGCCACTGCTGACAACGGCTAAAAAACTTGGAGGTAGCTGAGGGGTTAACAATCCATTACTTCACCCCGTTACACTCCCGCGGGAGGCACAATGTGGAGTTGTGTTGGTGGTGCGTGCGCCTTCTCCAAAACCCCAAAGCACACCTCTGGGCTATTACTCAACAAAGAGGAGCTTAGTGGATGGACGTGAGCACAGAAGTCTCAGAGAGAGAGAAAGAAATATATATTTTAAAAAAAAAGGAGGCGAGGGTGTGGATGATGGAGACAGGGGAGGCTGTGGATTATAGTCGAGTCGCATTACTCCCCTCCAGCTCTTCTCTACCTGTCACATAAGCACTTTGAGGACTGAACAGTAAAGCCACAGCCAGGCCAACTTCAAATGGCTGCTTTGCCGGGGTAGATCAGTGGCAAAAACAGAATAAAAGGAAATAAAGAAAGAGAAACTGAAAAGAAGCATCATCACTGAGCTTTTTTAATGTACACACTGTATTGTGGGATTCATTGTGAGTTTTCATTCTGAATCAACAGTCACACAGCTGAAGAAAAAAAAAAAAGTAAAATAATGGGAGCTACATTCCAGCCCCATTCAGAGCCAACGAGCTCAGGCCGCGCTGAAGCAAAGAGTTGGGAGCCATTACCAAAAGAAAACAAACACAGACCTTTGGACAGGCACACACAGCTTGGTCCAGACACCTGTGTCCCATTCACCACATATCTCCGGCCACTTAACACTTCACAGAAGGGGTAGGGTGCTGTTTGTATTTGCAGCCTTGCACAGCCTACTGAACTTCCTTGTAGTTAAGCTTTCCCCGGCCTCCGAGCTCCTCTGTAAGGACCAAATGTTTGCCTCAGTTGGAGGTTCAGCTGGGAGCAGCCAGCCGTCACGCCTACTGACTGTCACAACGGACCCTACGCGAAGATGCACCAAAAAACCTGGCAAAGCTACGCTCATTCATCCTGCTGTCATTCAGAGTCTCTAGCCTTCCTTCTGTCGAGGTGCCCCAGCTGTGCTGGCACCGGCCTCCAGGTTGCCAGCACCTGTCCTGCACAGACAGGAACAAGCACTAAATAAACAGCGGCACGCACACACAAACACTTCCCCACCACCCAGGATGGATGAGACAGCAGGACAGGAAGACGTGGAACTGCCGAGGGTCACTGGAGGGGTACACTTAAAGTTGACAGAACTTCTATCTGGGGTCTACACAATTTGTTTCACTTCAGTAAATCAACTTAGAAAGTAGGTGTGACATCAGCTAAAGTTCATTTAGTTATAAAATATACGGATCTGAAATGTGGTGTCTTAGTTGCAACCTAACGTCAACTTTAGGCTGCAAAGCTGAGCTGGTTGAATAGATGTATTAAAGAAACAAACAGTCTAGTCTAGGCGGCTGCAACCTGCGGCTCTGGGGCCACATGTGGCTCCTTGTTCCCTCTGCAGTGGCTCTTCAAAAATGTGACCAAACATAACAGAATATTTTTTTTTGTTTTATTTTATTATACCCACAACAGAAATCAATTTGTATGCAAATATGTGCTCAATAAACATGTTAGCTCATGCTAACCTGTTGTTTTCTTAAATATTCCTTTAAATAATTTGAAGACTACATAATAATACAAATTTGTTTAAATGAACATGGTCTTTTTATTTGTCCTGACGTGTATAATTAAAACAAAAAATACATATAATAACAACAACAACAACTTTTTTAGTTTTATATTGTCTCCTCCACTGACCATAAAGGTTCCCGAAAAGGCCCACGGATCACCACTTGCTAATCACAGTTTGTAGCTTGTTTTGCAGCTCCGGACACATTTTATTAGTGAGACTAGGAGCACAAATAGGATTAATAATATTTGACAATTGCACTGGTTCGTTTTTGACTCCAGGGAGGGTTATTGTTAACTTAGCCTTAGTTTTATTAGCATCAGTGTAAAATCACTGAATTAAGCCAGCAATCACAGTCAAGTGCCAAATATTAATTTGTTAGTTTTTTTTTTTTTTTTAAGATTTATTACACACAATACAATTTGGCCTAACCCTAGCTGGTACCTGAAAATATGGAGTGTCAGTGTTAGCTTAGCTTTAGCAGTGTGGCACCATTAGCTTTAGCTCCTTGCCACAATGACTTATATAGGTCACCAATTAAAATTATTGCAAAGAACCAAATATTAATCAATGATAGGTTTTTGTTTTGCACACTATTATTTTGCCCAACCCTAAGGCTAGGCTAAGCTAACAGCTGGACAAATGAGGGAAATTTGTTCTTAAATTATTTTAAGCTTATAAAAACAATATGTTCAAAAACTTCCAGTGTGAAAGAATGCTACATTAGCTAGAAACAAATTGCTCTAAAATTGGTTAGACTATGCCTTTAATGCCCATTTGTGTCCCACAATGCTTTATTTGTAGTGAAGTCAAACACACTCAGAGATGCAAGCGAACTGGACACCAGATGACTTCCTGAGCTGTGGTTGTTTGGTGCTTTGGTTCAAAGAACCAGGCAAAAGGGAAAAAAAGTATAATAGGGACACTGGGAACCAGATGCTGCTAAGTTTGACTCAGTCCTGGTGGCACAGAGATGCTTTAACCCACTCTACACTCACACAGCAAGCAGAGACAGAAAAGAGCCTTCCACAGACATGCTTTTAATGTGACACTGTTGTCTCACCTGAAAACAGTCTCTGTCATCACAGGCTAACAAAGAAACACTGAAACCTCTGCCTGACCTTGTGTAGGTGTTTGCTCCGCGCTTCCTTTAGAGTATCACTGCTCATCATGACAGCACTGCAAACAAACCCTGCCGGGTAAACATGAAGCTTGGGTTTCTGCACAGTATCAGGTCACAACTGGGATCATGTTTAATCCTCAGAAAGAAGAGGCAAACAACAGGAGCAAAGATCACCACATCCGCAAAATAATGAGACTGAATACATTCTGACTTTAGTCCGTAAACTCAACTAAAGTTATTTTTAATCCAAAAACTTTACAAACTCTGCAATAACCCATTCATTTTAACAAAACTGAATAACCATTTTATGCTTTTTTAAATCTAAATTTAGCTTTTTTTTCTTTTTTTTTAGCTAAATCTTGCATAAATATTAAACCTAATTTCCCTCTGGGATAAATAAAGTATTTTTGAATTGAATTGAATTGAATTGAAAAGGTGGTATTTTGTGTTTATGCAGAATTTCTCATTATTCAGTCCAAATAATTTTAATCCTTCAAGTTAATTTAACACATCTTCTCACTGCATAGAATGACAAAAAATACCACACCAAATTCTAAAAGAATTCACATGTTTAATATAAAATGAGGCGCAAAGCATTTTACATTGAATAAGAAAAGCTCTTCTGCTGTGTTGGAGCACATTTAACTTGTGCAGAAATTCAATTAAAGGCTGGAAAAAAAAGTGGGCGCTTTGCATCTTAACTCACTTCCGAAGCAATCTGCCAGTAATCAATCACAGCAAATCAAGTTTTAAATCCTCCAATGAGGCCCGATACAGGATATTAGTTGCTGAAGAGATTGGAACCTTCAATCCAGAACTTTATGAAAGTTTACATCTATATTTGTTTGTTTCCATGATGCATATAAATTAAATATAAATATTATAAATTTTCTAAATACTTCTTGAAACTTAACACAGCAAAATTGAAAAACATTATAACCTCCATTAAACGAGATGACTAAAATTTGTTATAAACCGTTTCACAAATCTAAAGTAATCTAGAATTGTGATTCCAAAACTTTAACCCTGGCTTAACAGCTTTATAAGTCAATTCAAACTTTTACTTCAGTTTTTCCTTTTCCCCCCAGTTTATTTTTTTTTAAGTAAAGACAAGCAAAGTAGTGCTGCAGGATATTAGGAACAACTGCAATACGCGATAACAGTGCCTCATATTGTGATGACGATGTGACAAATATTTAAGTATGCAGAGTTGATGTCTTTCTGCTCTGAGTTCAGAGCAAAAAAAACAACTAATGCGTCATTTCTATTCAAACATGACATTTTTATTTTTAAAAAGTACAACTAGAAACAGCTGCTGTATTAGAGGTGAAACAACAAACTGAATGTAATATGGTTTCTTTGAGACTTTAAAACAATATTCGAATAAAATGTTTTCTGATGCTCTAAATACTTACTATCATTCTTTTTAAATAAATAATAAAAAATAGTTCTAAATAAAAGAGACTGTTTATTTTAAACCACAAATACTTTGTTGCCAACATTTTCCTCACTTGTCTTCCTCTCAGCCATTGTGACTCTCACTAAGCTTGCTCAGTTATTTGCCGTCTGTCTACAGGGATGGGCATTTAATATAAAGAGATCCATCCTATTGGCAAAATACATGAAGAACCCTTTGTTTGTTTGGTAAATCACTTCAAGCTTTCAAACATATGAACAAACCATTTATTGCAATTTATGCCGTTTTTGGCGATATGCTTATTGCACAGGCTGTTACCGCGATGGCAATAAATTTTGCTACATTGTGCAGCCCTAAACTAAAGGCCTCACACTCTCCGTTTGTATTTGCTGGATTCTGTTTGCTGAAAACAGTAGATTCAGCTTCAGGCATGCACGGGCAAAGGGTGCACACACACAAGGTGAGAACATGTGTGTGGTATCTGCAGTGCACCCACACTCAGCCGAGGCCACCGCCAGACAACTGTACAAACATACAAACGCCCCTCCACCTGCCTCCTGCGTTCACAGCACTGAACTTTGGGTCCAACGACACAAGGTTAAAGTCCACCACATAAAGTCTGAGGGGAAATATTTACAGAATCCTCTGCCAGAACAGGCTCGTCGCAGCTGCTCTGCCTGCCTTCCAGTGCAAAATCTTTATCCAAATAAAACTTGATCAATGTTTCTCAAAATAAAAGCTGTGTAGATCTCAGTGCTCGATTAAGCCAACAACCTAGAGGTACATCTCAAAACCTGGAAACTGAAAAAGAGCCCTTCAAAGGGCTAAACTGACAAAGGAGCGGGGGGAAAAATCTAATCATATCCGATGAATGATAGCACTTACGATGAGGACGGGGTTAGAATATCCTGCAGTGAAGTGGTGTGTTCCCATTACCGCGTCTCTCCATCTCTGAAAATGGCTTCATTAACAGGCCGAGAGCTCCTCGCCGAGCGCATGAACGCGCAGTACCCCGAGGGTCCGTTGGAATGGCTGAGGTGAAGTCCATTAACACCCGACAGCTTGTTTTTTTGACCACTAAATAAAACAGGGCATTTTTCTGTGTCTCGCAGTAAAAATAGCCTTTAGCTCGGGGGGCTAGAGAGCAGAATTTTTGAAAAACTCCAGTCAGAACAGAAAATCAAAACATGATAAGCAGATCTAAAAGCAGGTGAACTTGTAAAATCCCATATGAGGGTTAATGTGTTGCAAACTTCTTTAAGAGCTTGTGGCTACAAAAAATAAATAAATATCAGCATCCTGCCATAACTTGTTTGAGTTTTATTTTTATTTATCAGAAATTATGCATCTAGTATTGGTTTAATCAACATAGCTGCCGCTAAAAATGAAATCAGAATAAAATAGAGTATAATTTGGTAAAGAAACATGAACATAGATGTAACTGAAGGGTGATGGTAGTGGTGGTGATGAGATAATCCGAGGAGCTCTAAAACCCAGGCTGTCTTCTGCGGAGGATAAATCCATATCTCACATAACCTCCATTTCTCTCCTGGCGCATTTCCTGATCTTAAAGCAACCAAAGCCGGCCAAATGTGAGCATATGACATAGCGCTTACTTTCCCAGCACTTAAGCTCCAGTCATGTGTCACCTGATGAAACGTTACACCCCAGCCACCATTATTTGCCTGGATATGGGAGCCTATGGAACATATCAGATTCCTGCCTCGAGGGGGGTATGCACCTTGGAAACATGGTCCTACCTCTTTCCATTCAGGAAAATACCACCCGAGGCCCATTTGATTTAAACTACCTCATTGCGCACTTGTCATGTGCTCCAATTTCCTGAGACACGCCTAACTGGAGCAAAGCTAAGAGTTTTGTTAACGGTATTTTATTGTCTCATTTAAATAATGTGTATTTGATAAAGGGGTTGTTAGGGTCATGTTTCTTGACTTATGGAAAGTATTTGACATGAAATTTTCTATCATAAATTACTTTGTTTATACATTTCTATAAAAGCTTAATTTAGTAAAATGTAACCTTCTGTTTTGCTCACCTTGAAAATTATAAATGTGATTTCTTTCACGCCCATAAAGAGGGGTCCAACAGGGTACTGTATCTGGCCCTGGTTTTTTTTATATATATATTTTTTTTAATGATCAATATTTATGTGTGGAGCTCAGAATGCTGTATTTTAATGCTGACAGATGATAAAGTTATTTTCCTCACAGTAAAAGCACAGAAGACGCTGCAAGTAAAGCTAACAGATGTTATGAAAAAAGGCTCAACATATGTTGCTCACAGCTGAACATTTCAAAAAACGGTTGATGTGATCTTCTCTAATAGACATAGTGAAAACATACACCCAAACATTTTCATCTCAGGACCAATGCCACAAGTTGTTTCAAAACATAAATAACTAGGTTTAGCTGTATTTGTGTTTGATTTAATAGAAAATTTACTATGATAAAAGGCAGCAAATGTCTGAATTAAATTATTTTCTTGTATATTAGTTATTGTTGATAAGCTGAATTAATGCACACAGCTTTAAAATCTTTGGAATCCCTACACCAACAAGTACTTCAAATTATTCAGCTTTTGTCAAACAATTATGTCAGGGACTTGAAAAAAAATGAGCTCGTTAGCTAACTTGGACAAATTTGTTTACGTATTGCTTAATGTACAACGTCCCCAACACTTCTAATTTAAACCGAACTGCTTTGCACATTCAGTCTGATCGGTGAGTCACAGTGATCATTTTTAGAGTGCAACCAAAACAAGCTCAACTAGACATTAAAATTAGAGAACTATTTTCTGATCCGCTGCAACAATGGCAGAACATATCTCCCCCTCTCCAGAGAGCAACAGTTGTGCCACGCAGTACTCAGGGCCATAGTATTGAGTATCTCTGAGTCATTGGCCTGCGTAATTCATTCTAGGGAATTATGACAGTGGAAAATCATTTCCCTGGGCCGTGGATAGGAGGCCATGGCTAATCGTTCAGTAATCTGATCTGCCTGCATACTGTAGCATTCAGCCTTGTCGCTAGCCTAGCCAGCCAGTCACACATGTGGACACCCCCCCCCCCCTGCCAACTGTCTAATGGAGACTAGCACCGTTCAAAAAACAACTCTCCAGGTTTTCCCGAGGATTACAGATGCTATCGGATCATTTGCTAATACTCGGTTTTGCTGAGCTGTACGAAATGTATTTACTTTGCTCCTACTCACCAATACCACTCACAACTGTGCAGCCTA
Source organism: Anablepsoides cearensis (assembly GCA_032275365.1). Lineage (NCBI taxonomy): Eukaryota > Metazoa > Chordata > Actinopteri > Cyprinodontiformes > Rivulidae > Anablepsoides > Anablepsoides cearensis. The sequence goes on along the minus strand of JAUBOC010000191.1, from coordinate 12,602,929 downwards.
AGCCAAAAAGAAAAAAAAAAGAAAATTACATCCACATTTTAAGCAGAAAAAGACACTTTAGTATGAGATGTTTTACACTAAACCAGCATTACAATCCGCCTCCCGCATTCTGGCATATTAATCCAAAAGCTTGATTGAATGGAGGGAACATCTGAGTTTGTTTGTCAAACAGCAGGATATTTTAGGTGCATTTCCAATTGTAGCTTCCAATAGCAAGTAGTGTTGTAGTAGTATATGACTAAATACCATCAGGAGCATTACTGAAGCACAAAGCAGTGCTTATACCCAGCAGAGAAGGTTGTGAGAGGAGGGGGTGGGGGGGGGGGGGGACTGGAGTTTTGGAAAGATGCCTGGCTTTAGCCTCACTCTAAAAGCAAGGTCTGCTCCCCACACACTGAGAGTGCCTACGAGGGCCACTGACATGGAAAAATACAAGAGCTGGCATGTCGTGGATCCTGTAGCTCCCAACAATTACGCTGTTTAGCATTAAATGTGATGGTAGAGTTACAGCACCTGGATGCAATCAAATCAACATCCTCCTCTGTGTGGAGATAACACTAAAAGCAAAAGGAAGCTCGGAGCAACAAACAACCTTTCAGTTAAAAAAAAAACTCGGATCTGGTTATTGCTCATTTCTGACAAAACATGCAGAAAAATGCCTCCTGGTGATGTGATTTGTCACATGCGAACAAGGTTTTTAAATCCTCATCTAAAGTTTAGGCAGGCATTGCACCACACTGCAGGTATATTCAAGCAAAAAAAAAAAAAAAAAAAAAAACATAATGCTGATATATGATCGAACCCATGCAGCAGCCGAGACAGCCTTCATCAGCTAAAAGCGCCAGACCACAGCATGTTTGGCAGCCAATGGAAGCAGTCAGATGGGAGGTTTAGAACAACCAGACTAACAGTTGGCACAAATAAACAGAACACAACTTTTAAGATCCGACTCCCTGCAAATTTGACAAACAAATGACAGCAAAAGCCCTCTTTTTTTAATTGTAATTTCCAAATGGAATAACCCCCCCCCCCCCCCCCCCCCCAACCAAAAACAGGGTGGAGCATATGATAAACAACACATGGCTGGGGGATAACATTAATGTGAAACACTGGTGGAATAAATCTCGTAAAGCCAGAGGGACAGCAGCACACATCGCAGTTGCAGAATTTGCTCTGCAGCTGAGGGCGAAACGTGGGGAGAAGTCCTTGCGACTTTGCCAAATACATTTAAAGCGTGAGTCATTCTTCTTCAGTAATCTTACTCACTTTGGTGTGTGCGCTTGCATGAGCGTGCACCCCCAAGGCAAAAAGATTTCAAGCAGGTCTGGACAGCATCGCTCACCCCCCCTTACAAAGCAGAATCAAGTGTTTATAGTGTTTAATACATGCGGCTTCTGATGGAGACAGACATGGAATGGAGTATCAATGTTGCAGGTTTATGTTAAGCAGTAAAAACACAGATAGAAAGATGGTATGTTTCACAGTCAACAAATTATAATAAACTACTTTATGACTCAAACGCGTGGCAAAACTGGCATGATTTTGTTTGTTTTTGTCATAAAATTACAGTGGACTATTTGAAAGGAAAACTCAGCTGAGCAATAATACTCTATAAAAGGGCAATCTAACAATTCATATTAATTTAATTACAGAATTTCCTAACACAGAACTGTTATTACAGCTGACAATCAAGTCAAAACCCACTAATATAGTATTTTGCCCACCTCTTCCATATTATGCACACGATTTTTTTATTTAACCCCAAAGCTGCTGTTTTCTATACCCGCAGCTAATATTTTTGAACTAACTCGAACAAATAGCACTCAAAACATTCATTGAAGCCTCTGCAAAGTTACAAATACAAGTTGCTTGCTTGTCGACAGTAGATAGGATGCGTTCACGGGACCTTACAAGTAAGAAAAAAAAAAGATAAGACAGAAATTCCGCCGTTAAATCACAGAGCAGGGCAGCCGGACACACGGCTCTATCCCGGGGCACTCACTCCGACCTGAGCGGCGTCAACATCAACGCTAGCTTCCATTCACCGCTGCTAGGAGCCGAGAGAGCCGCGTCGAGCCGAGCCTCCACGGTGTCGCCACGGCTTCGTGTTTCGAGTCAGGCCGGGAGAAAAAAAAAAAAAGCTGGCCTTATCTCCGTCTGCGCCACACAGCATTCGCTGGTGGTAGCCCCGGCCTGCCTGGGGAGACTGAGCCGAGCCGAGCGGACCGGACCGGAGCGTCTCTCGGTCGTGTACCAAGCAGAAGAAAACAGGAGCGGACTTCTCTCGTGTCGATGTACTCACCTCGGCTGGCTTCGATTTGGGACAAGACGGCGAGCTGGCCGGGATGTGTGCGGGGTTTGAAAGCACGCTGGCCGCCCGTCGTCGTCGTCTCGACTCGCTGCCGACGGTTGTGGGGGAGCCGTACGGCGGATACAGCCGGGAGAAATCGGGAAATGTGAGAAAGCCCCTCTCTTTTTCAGTCGCCCTGTGCTCCGGCAGTAGCTCATAGCTGACTTCAGGAGGCGCCAGCGCGCGGCGCATTTTTGTCTCAGCACATGCGCGCGCATCCATCAGCCAGAGAGAGGAGCATCTTCCTGCAGAAAATCTCCATACTGCTGGGATTATAGGAGCATTTACAGCGAGTAAGATACAGGATTTCAGTGAATTAACCTCAAACTTTTATTAGTTTTCCATGAAAATGCGCTCAGGGGAAAGATAAGATTATCTGACCACACACACATCAAAGACGATTTGTTTTCTACTGCATTCTAAACAAATTTCAAATTTTTAAGAAATGTATATTTTTAAATCTTTTTGTAATTCAAAGTGATGAGTGCCTTTACAACCATGCTACAGAGCAAATAAAAGTAAACTATCATTTTAATATTCAATCAAAACCCTCAAGCTTTTTATTAATGTTTATCCATTTACAAAATAATGATTATATTTTCAACAATTGAAACTAAACAAGCTGCTTGTAATTATTTTTAAAGTGCCCCCCTGTAGCTCTAGCTGTTTCACAAACCAATGAGGTCCCAACTTTGGGAACCACTGTTACAAAGGCCATTTTATTTTGTATAAAGGTTATAAGCAATAAGTATCTTATCTGTTGTAGATTGGGTGTCTAAAATAGCCTTGGTCTGTTGTTAATTTAATAAGCAATTTCAATATGGAACATTGGACATCTAGGCAGAATTTTAATTTTTTACAATTTTCACACAAAATACCACTTCAAATGGCCCACATATCCATTTAAAGTGGGCTCTAAAACAAAGAGTCTGTTGAACACCTACAACTTCCTGACTCAAAGGATTCTTGTGGAAAATTCCAACATAAAGCCTTCCTATAAAGCAGGTCACATGACCGAAAAGAAAAAGGTCACATGACTCATTAGGAAAGGAGAGTCCCAGAGGGTTGGTGTCCTACAAATAAGGTGAAGTTATCCAGAGAAGAAGGAAAACGAAGAGGCGGAGTCTAGTGGAAATTTCCATTATGGTCACATAGCAAGCAAATAAATATTACCCAAAATTTAGTCCAACAGCCAGACACTTTTTTTTTTTTTTTACCCTGGAAGTATCCAAAACCAGAGCTTCTCTTCAAAACCTCATGTCTAATCTGTGCCCTTTGACTCTCCACCTCACTCTGAACTTAAATAAACATTCAGGATTTAATGCCCAGCCATAATCTTCAGCATCTCTCACCCCGCTAATCAGAGTTTCACACAACAAAGCAACCTCGACCCGAGTCAAACCAGGTGGATGGATAAACCGAGAAGGGTCAACACAATTGGCTTACAGGCAAGTGTCAAGGCCCCTGCCAGTCAGTCTGTTTCTCTCTTTTTCTCTGACACTTGAACACAAAGAAGCTGAGAAAGCAACTGAATAATTTATTTATTGTGATAATAATAAGCCACAATGCTCAAATATAAAAGCAAATAGTGCCAGTATTTGAAAGCAAATTTAACTACACTGTATTCTGATTTTCTGAATGGAAATGTCATCAATATATATGTATATAATATATACATATATATTATTTATGACTAAAATGCAACACAAACACTGAGAAACGGTGAGTGTGCAATTATTACTGTAGCTTTCTTTGGGTTAGCAACAAGGAATTAAAGCCCTAAAAATAGATTATATCTACTGGTAATTCTGAATCATTAACAAAATAGCTCAGTGTAATTAAAGTTTTGAATATTTAATTCAGAACTGTAATTAAGGGTCACAAAACATTTTTCTTGATGTGAAATAAAAATGATCTCTCTCAGGAGACCACTTCAGTCAATGATTATTAATGCTGACCATGATTAGACGTATTGTTTATATGACAGCTGTTGACCAAAAGGCTGCCTACAACTAATTCAATAATAATAATATGAATAAAAATGCTTTAAAATTGACATGCTGGTTTAACCCTCCCGCTGCCCTTGGATCAAAAGGACTCAGAGTAATTGTTTAATCTGAGAATTTCAAAATAAGAGCAGCTAATATTTTTATTGCTGTTCTCACTAGTTCACAGTCTACATTAGCTGAAGCCTTTGTGCTGCTAGTTTTAATAATTTTAGCCGCTTTACAACTAGGAAAGAGGCTACTGATAATATCAATTCGATATGAGGGGAAAATGTAAGGATAGTTTCTTGAAATAGGGCGACACCCCAAGGCGAAGTGGTGAAGTGACAGTGTTTGACTTCTCTCGTTGTTTGGCTCACAGTCTGCAAAATGGCGACTTCCCTGGGCTCCAACACCTACAACAGACAGAACTGGGAAGACGCGGTATGTGAATTTACTCCTTTAGTTCTACATAAATAAACTCGGACTGAATAAGCTATTTTGGGAGTTGACGAAATAATAACCGGTTCCTAAATTACGATTAATAATATCTGAAAATTTACATCGGTTCGCTTAGCGTAGCCGCCGGTTAGCCTTCCGCTAACTAGTAGCACTGGCTAGTTGTATAAGCGTGGCTACAACTAGCTAGCATCTAGCAATGCTTAACGTTAGAGTTAACGTCAATTAATAGAAAATGGAAAAGGTGTATCACAAATCAAAGAGATGTAAGTTTTAGAGATGTAAGTATCGTATGCCAGCAACGGCATACGATACGGGGCTCTAAACATTTTCTTAATTAAACTTAAAGACGGACTTTGCTAAAGTTAGCCATTCAAGCTAATAGGCTAAAGCGATCGTACTCGCTGATATAACGTACTCAAAATGTACTTGAAATGACTATAAAGCATCGAATTGACCACGCAACCGTATTAAGCTATATTATATTATCAGTGTGTATAAAAATTAAAACCAAGCAGTTCTAAATATGACGTAAGTGTTTCTGTAAAAAATGAAGCAGTTTGCTTAAATCTCATCTAATACATTTTGATACGACCAGGTTTGTACGAGTACTCAACTTATTCGGCAATTTAGTAGAGCCTGTTATTAAAAGTCACAATAGTTGGGCATGAAAAGATACTGTACTTCTTTTAAGCACTGCATGTTCAAAAGGTTTTACCCAAGTTAACATAATATTTGCGTTCCTATTTGTAAAGTAATTGTACTTTTTGACGACTTAAAAGTCTGTAGTTCTACTATAGTAGAGGAGAAAAGTCTGTAGTTTTATACTTTTAGGAGAAACCAGTTAGCTCTTTTTTTGTAATGAGTGTTTGGTCAGTGTTTTTTTTAAGGCATCAGACCATAAACTTTGTAACTTTAGAATATGTGTTTAGTGTTTAAGCCACAAGAGCTGCTTATATTTAGATGTTTGGTTGAAGCCGTCCAAAAGATGGATTAAAGCAAGATCATGTTCAGCAGCCATCACTTTGGTCCAAAACAGTGCCTTACAACAGATGGCAAAGTGGTGGAGAGCTGGTCTTATGGCGCTCTCAGTATTCACGTAAAATTGCCAAGATGCCCAAGCAGAGAACATTTTAAAATGGTTTAAGTATTAACATCTATAATGATTGATTTACTGAATTTGTGTTTGATTTTCCCCCTCAGGATTTTCCAATTCTGTGTCAGACATGTTTAGGAGAAAATCCATACATCCGAATGGTAAGTGGGCTTTCATTTGCTCATCTGGAAGCTGTTGGCTCGCAGTGTTGAAACTTGTAAATCCATTCATGCTTTGTTTTACAGACCAAGGAGAAATATGGGAAAGAATGCAAGGTATGCTCCACAGGACTCTACGCAACATAACTGGAGCTTGTAATAGTGTTTTTGTTGAATTGCGTTTTTGAGATTTCACTTTATTTCTTTTCCCGTCAGATTTGTGCTCGACCCTTTACCGTGTTCAGATGGTGCCCAGGCACACGGATGCGTTTCAAGAAGACAGAAGTTTGTCAGACCTGCAGTAAAATGAAAAATGTTTGTCAGACGTGTCTTCTGGACCTGGAGTATGGTGAGTCTCTGTTACCTTCTCATTTGGCTCTTTATTTTTTTATTTTATGGGATCATGTTGTAAAGATGGTATAAAAAAAAGGTAAATAAAATTTGTGTTTGGCAGGTTTGCCTATCCAGGTTCGAGATACTGGACTCTCAATAAAAGATGAGATTCCCAGGTCAGATGTGAATAAAGAGTACTACACACAGAACATGGACAGAGAGGTAGGATTGCAGTGCAACTGCTCTACATGGTGAATTTTATTCAACTGCAGTGACATAGATTACATTTTTATGCATTTTTTTTCAAGTCACTTGCTATTTTCACTGAGATTGTATCTATATAAAGCTAAATACAGATCTGAACTGCCATAGTGTCTATTAAATCTTCACTCACATCACATTCTGAGGTGGTTTTGGAGCCCTTTAATCTGCTTTTGTTTGGATGCAGTTCATTCTGAGGCAGGTTGTAGGATGTCCCACAAAATTGATGTGATCTAACACAGGCAGCAGGGTTGTGACCTGGATGTCTTAAATTAAACTAAAGCTATCCAGGAGGATATACGGGTCATACATTTTTTGTTCTGGTTCTGATGTCTGTCTTAAAGTATTTTTATTGGGTGGGATTTATTAGTCTGTGAATTAGCAGAAGTTAATGTTTGTTCTGATTGTTTGAAGACCTCACTGGACCTGCTGTGGACACTGTATAATAAGATGTGCTGTGTTAATCACAGAACATCAGTCTGAGCTGCGTTATGTTGCATCATATTTGCCTAATTAAACCCAATGTTGATGTTGTGTTTACAGTGAAGCTGCTGTAAACAGCTGAAGACTCTCAGTACAATTTTGATGGAAATTTGTGTTTTTTTCCTATGAAGTCATTAATCATTGAATATTCATTTATTTTTCCCATATTGGGCCTGTTAAATATGTAGGTAAACTGAAATGTTGCGTAAATAAATCGTAAATATGACTCAAAGGGTTCAAGTTACTCAAGGTGGACAGTGGTTCCAGGTCTGAACTGAGGCATAATATCCTCAAATTAGCTCCACTTGGGATACTTTCAACATAAATCTAGATTTTATTGTTTTAAGTTTTTCTTTTGATCTTTGGTTTCTGTTTGAACTCATGTCATCACAGATAGCCAACACTGATGGCACTCGGGCAGTGGGCCAGATTGGCAAGGCGACGAGCTCCAGTGACATGTTGCTGAAACTGGCTCGAACTACCCCGTACTACAAGAGAAACCGCCCCCATATCTGCTCCTTCTGGGTGAAGGGAGAGTGTAAGAGAGGGGAGGAGTGTCCCTACAGGTAAATAAGAGTTGGACGATTCTAACGTTGTGCAGTAATGCTGATTTTTCAATGGTTTAAAAAGGATATTGACATATTGTCATTGATCTGATTGACAACCGTTTTCTGCATTTGTTGTATTTAATTGTGGTTACCCACAGGCACGAGAAGCCTACAGATCCTGACGACCCTCTGGCCGACCAGAACATTAAAGATCGTTATTATGGCATCAATGATCCGGTCGCTGACAAACTGCTGAAGCGGGCCTCAACTATGCCCCGACTGGATCCACCAGAGGACAAATCCATCACCACCCTTTACATCGGAGGGCTGGGAGATAATGTCACAGATGGAGATCTGAAGTAAAGCTTTCTTAAAATATCCTACTCTAATTATTTTATTTATTAATTTAAATATTTTCAAAAATTTTAAATAGTTTTGGTCTAACAAGCTTCTATATCTGGATAATTACAGGGGTCACTTTTACCAGTTTGGTGAAATTCGAACCATTACTATAGTCCAGAGGCAGCAGTGTGCCTTCATTCAATTTGCCACTCGACAGGCGGCTGAGATGGCTGCAGAGAAGTCCTTCAACAAGCTGATCATCAATGGACGGAGGCTGACTGTCAAGTGGGGAAGGTGAGAGGCTTCTTAGCTCTAGCGCAGCTCCACCAAGCTGAGACACTTAGGAGAGCGAGCTAGAATGTGCTTGTTAAATGCCAGGTGGGATTCAAGGAGTGTTTGTCACAGCCTGAGGTAATTCCACCACCCCTGCTACAAGTTTTATTTAAATATATGAAAGGTGAAACTCAAGAGACATGAAGAGTTTAATTTTAACAGGCGTCGTTCTGCCAAGCACCTTTGTTGTTTTATATTTGCATGTCGTTAATCCATGATTGTGTCTTTTTAGATCTCAAGCAGCGAAAGGCAAAGAGGGTCTGAAGGACGGTGTGAGTGAGATGGGTACCAGACTCGATCCTGTTCCTGGACTGCCTGGAGGTGAGTCTGCAGACAAAGCTGGTGTTTTTGTCAGGGTCCCCACTGGTCCTTGAAATCCTTGAAAGTTTGTGAATTTGAAAAAAATAATTTCAAGACCCTGGAAAGTTTGTGAAAATATCGAAAAATTACACTTGTCCTTGAAAGTCCTTGAATGTTTTTTATGGATTGAAGTTCTCTATTCACACAAATGATTTTCATCATCTGTAAATAATAATAATAATAATAATAAAATAAAAACCTTACATTTGTTGCAGTGGATAACTCGGGATTACAGTAAACTGACGTGGCTTTTAACAACTAACGTGAACCATAGTCATAGTTTTACCCAATCAGAGCAGGTCGTTCTCTCTGAGCCCATGTGAAGCACCACAGCTCCTCCTGTCCTCACTGAGGGTCTGGACATGTTCACATCCCCTCCTCACAAACTGAGCTGCTGAACCTTCCAGGACATAATTACATCTCCATGTATTGTAGATATGAATGTAGGGAATACATTTAATCCACTTTCTTTCATTGATTCTGACTCAACAACGTCTTTGTTATTCAGTTTTTTCATTGAATTTACATGATATTAAACCTGTTTATTGGTAACATTCTGGGGTAGCAGTAGGTAATTGCTGTCGCGCGTGGTTCTTGAATTTGAGAAAATTGGTTCTGGAAAGTCTTTAAAAGGTCCTTGAATTTGATGTTGACCAAGGTGTGGGAATCCTGTTTTGTGTACACAAAGTAACAGTCAAACAAAAGTTTTTTTTAAAATAGAATTTAATGTTTATATGTAATAGTTGCTTTATTTCTTAGTTTTTAATAAACAACAAAACACTTCATTATCACCATGCAAAGTTTAGGTTAAAGCAAAGCTTGTTAAATTATTGTCTTTATTTTAGCTCTGCCCCCACCACCAGCTCTAGATGAAGAGGCCCCTGCAAACTACTTCAACCTTGACCCTAGCTCATCTCCTGCCATCATGAACATCACTTTGCCCCCTCCCCCGGGCATAAACCCGCCCCCACCAGGTAAGAATACATTTTTTAACAGAAGTTGTGCTTAGGCAGAAAATAGTAGATACTTAAATGTATTTTTCTCTCTCTCTCCTGCTCTCTCAGGTTTTGGCCCTCCCATGTTTCACCCCATGGGTCCCATGGCCCCACCTGTGCCCCCTCCAATGACGATGAGACCTCCAGGGACAATCCATTATCCTTCCCAGGATCCTCAGCGCATGGGTGCTCACGCTGCACTTGCCTCACGTCACACCGAATAGCTGCTAGATTAAGCGCCTCTCGCTCTTCTGTCAAACCCGGTCAGATGTGTTGTTTTTTTTTATTTAAAAAGCTGCTGCAGACCCGAAGACGACTTTTAGTGGAAATGAGCGCCGCTGGAATTAGTTGTTTAATAATCCCACCTGCAGGGAAGGAAATGAACTGAAAGAACACAGTCTGTGTCACAGGAAAATCCAGCATGGGTCGTACATAATGACTTCACTTCTTACAGATAAGTAACAAAACTGTAAAAAAAAAAGACTTAAGCGTACTAACCAACATGACCAGAGCCACGTAGAGCTGGTGTACATATGAAACCCCCTTTTTTTCATGTTAATTTTGTTTTTGAACATGGAGCTGAATTCTGAGGAGCATTTTAAAATCTGTTCATCTGCAGTTATGTCGACTTTGTGCTTTTTTTTCTGTTTTTTTTTTTTTTTTTTACTAGTAAATGCAATCTTAATTTCCAACAGCATCGTTACTTTATTGTATGGCTTTTTTAATGTTTATTTGAAATCATTAAAATAGCTCAGTTGAATCCAGATTGTCCCACTGTAACTGAGTCATGGTTTTGTTTTGTGTGATAAATAGATAAAGCTACAAAACTAAAGCAAGGCTGTAAGACTGATCAACCTGATTTTGACTGTGTTTATATACCAGCAGCCTTAGGCTCAACTGCTCAAAACAAGAATCAGTAGCAGATCACTCGATTTATCGCGTCATTTGTCACTTTTCTTAGGATCACCAGAAGGATCTTCTGTAAGAGGAAGACGTTCAGCCCTTAGTTTAACTGGTTTTCAGAGTTCATTAGATTCAGGGCTGAAATCGTTGCCCCATCCTCTGGGTGCTCTGTTGAAGTTGGGTCGTCGGCACATGCGATCTAAAGTGTTTCCGGGCAGTTTCTGGGACTCCACGGCCTCAAAGCCAATAACTGGGATCACTCTCTTGCTGGCCATCGCGCCCCCGAATGGCATCGCAGATCTGATTTAAGAAAAACAAAAACAGAATCCTTACTAAACATACTACATCCATCACTTTACAGAACACCAAGCATCACTCCTTCCCATAACTGGATACATGATACGTGTTCTGCTTTAAACCAGCAGGGATTCAAGATGAATCCAAATGGGTGTGCACTGAACCTGACCCCTCTTTCTGCCGCTCCCACCATTAGAGCTAAGCTTTAATTAAGGCGCTGTAATTTCATAATAATGTAAAGGATGTAAGTGGATCTCCCTGAGGGAGGGTACAGTTCCAGACGGGCTGACAGAATCTGATTGACAGCTCTGAGTCAAGGCTGAGTTTGTCTTTCACGCAGCCCCCATTTCTCAATCTGCCTAACCTTAACATTTGTTCCGCCCTGTATGCGTGCCGCGAGAAAGGTGATGTCCCATTTTACGCGTGCTATGTCTAGTAGGGCCACGAAAAGCCTCCCTGCAACCCCCCTTGGTGGATCATCTGTCAAGGGACGGAGATGAAAATAGCCATCTCGCTGCCACACACTCAAGAAGCTAGAGGCGGCATTGGGTTTCAAACTGTGGAAACATGGAGTGAAGCCGAGGCAAAGGAGGATGATGAATGACACGGTGAGGTCACTTTAGGGTTTATTTTTAGGAGGTTGGGCTTTAATATTCACGTTTAAAACTCGAACAGGATTTGAGACGGTTTGATTAACAGAGTGGATGGAGGAAGATGCCGTTGAGTTACCTGTTGAAGCACCTGTAGTTGGCAGGCTGTAGTCTTTGTGGGACCTGTGGCAGCTGGGTGTTGAGGGAATTCAGAAGCTCTTCGCTGTCTCCCAAAGCTTCCCTCCACGGGGAGCAATAGGATTTGGGGATTACTGTTGTGTTGAACTTTTCATGGGGAATTTCTTTCAGAGGTCCAGAATACCCTGAGAAAAAAAAAAAAATTTTTTTACTTGATTGCCAGAAAAGGCATGTCAGGTGTCATACTTTGTTTTCTGATAGTATAATGTCTCAAACATGATTTTTAGATGCAAAATGTATAAGCTGAATAAAGGAGCATGCTGAATCGAAGCACACACACACACCACATTTACACACGAAGTTCTTTAAATGTCATTCCTGTCAGGAATAGGAATGACAGTAATTCGATCTCAGCGTGAATCCCCGATAATAAAAGGAGCTTAGTTGCTCATCAGACTGTAAGCAGTGTCTTCTGCCAGGCCAAATATACAACAACAACCCCTCAGCAGAGATGCTCGCCGATAATTGCTTTTCACAAAACTGCCAGCTCCCCTGGCTTTAATTACAACCAAACAAATTCATGCGCTCGGTACGTTTCCATTGGAAAAGGGAGCTCTGGCTTCTCTGACTGAGTGTCCATGCATTAACCAAGCTTTGGCTTTGCACAAGGAGCCAGTCATGGCTTGTTTCAGGCTTTGACAATCCCCTTTTTTCACCGTGTTACTGTTTACCTGGAGCCAGGACACCGGGACTGCCCTTCTTTGCTACAGTCTTCTGAAGGTTCATGACCAGGCTATGCTTACCAGGGACTGAGAATGCCCGGTTCTCTTTTCCTCCCTGTGGCACGGGGGCTAGCTGCTGGGGAGGTTGGGCCTCGAGGTGAACCTGGGAAACACGCCGATTTAGATTTCTGAGGTTATAATTAGACCTCAAATGACGTTACACACCACCAGTTTTACACTTGAAACTGCAACAGTGATGCTACCCTAACTTTTCCATTAATGGTTGAAGAAGATTTACAACTAATGTGTGTCAGACTAATGATTATAGTTCTTTGGTCCTTTCACTAATAGCCTGTGGTAATTGTTAGAGCCTACTTGTATTGATGGATCCTGTTTGTATGCTGTTGCGGTGACCTAAAGTGGATTTGTTTTTACATAACAAAATGCAGAAAAGGTTGATTTAAAAATGTGATAACCCTAACATTTTATAGCATGAAGCCTTTATTGGCCTTATCCAAAAAAAAATCTATGCTCTAATTGATCTAAATGGAGTGTATGTATGGCGTCGTGTTGCATGTCTTGTCTCGGTGCCTTACACCGGTGTAGTAAGGACCGTTGGAGGCGTTCTCCACAGTGAACTTGTCGGCCCTCTTCAGTCTCTCCTGAAACATGCGAGAGCCTCGATTGGATGCAAGGTTCAGCTCCTCAATCATCACGTCTTTGGGAACACTGATCTTCTTCCCCAAGTTCAGACCTGTTGCAAAACGACAGACAGATTTTAAAGGGCCTGTAGCTGCGTTTCCATTACAAATGTGCGCAAAACTTTGTCGATATTTAGTTAATGTCGAAAAACACAGTTTCGCAATTGCGGTGT
>JAUBOC010000191.1:12560870-12571444 GCA_032275365.1 Anablepsoides cearensis | reverse complement strand
CTTTGACATCACTTCCTGTTACTTCACATGCAAATATCTCAACAACTGTTCATCTCAGCTACATGAAATCTTTTTTGTCATATGTTGTCAATGTTACCTTTCCAAAAATGATTTCATATTTATTACAAAAATTTGATGTCACAGGCGCTTTAAGGTTATGGTGACTGAACAAATTTTAATAGACTATTTAAAGGTAATATGTTTGGGCTTTATACATGACTTGTAAAATACTATATTCAACCAAATCATAAAATTGGAATAGTTTCAGCTGATAAGGTTTGATGAAATAATATATTTGTTTGGTGACCATAAACCTTTCTACTAATAATTCTTATAGCTCTTTTTTTTTTTGGTGTAATTGGTTTAACATTCCTTTGTGCGTTGTAGAACTTTCTCTAAATTTTTTGTTGTTGTACAAATTTTCCATGCAAAACTTAGCACTCCAATCAAACATTTACTGAACAGACCAAAATCTATTTTTCTTTTCCAGAACAAATCAGAAATACAGGACATAAAAAGGAAAAGTATTCATTTGCATAATTTAATGAGAAAAAAGGACACAGAATGAAAGCTGGCAGCTGATGTAAACTCCGAGTGCTTTCAGGTGGTTAATTACAGCTCCAGACAATAGAAACAAAGGATTCATTACATCTAGCTGCAGTTAGCTCAGCCAAAGTGGAGCCTGAATGAAGGACTTAGCACATTCCAAGGTCAATCAAAAAGAAGACAAGCGTGTGAGCACTGATCATAGGGGTGTGTGAGTGTGTATGAGCGTGTCTGGGGGGGACCATAAGCCCAGGAGGGATCTCTAAAAGCTGTCCCTCCCAGGAGGGATAACCCGACGAAGGAGGGAGCAATGAAATCCGTGATCTGAGCAATCGTTTTGCAGATCTTAAAACAGTCTTTGAAGCGGGGCTTTTCCTCCCATTATTTGCATTTCAGTTGGAAGAACAAACTGTGTTCGCAGCTGGATGTGAGATGCGTCATGTGGCCAAGTGCTTCTGTGAAAAAGTGACAATGACAGACAGACGCACACACTGCTGCAAGACTGGCAGCGCGCGCTGTAATAGTCCCAAAATTAACATATAAATGTTTCAGGGGGGGAGAAAAAAAAGTGCCCCAGCTGAAAAACTCATCAGTGTCTCTCTATGTCTGTAATTTCCTGCACTGTTTGCTTCTGTTCTGCCATGTAAGTATGAAATAAAAGTCTGGCTGTTCACTTTGTCTCTTTATTAAAAGTGCCTGTCAGATTAGCTTGTAATTGTTTTCACTTGTCACTCAAGGAAAGGTCTTTACAGTCACATTCCAATGATTTTATAACTGTCACTGACATTTATTAAAGGGATAGTTCAGGTGTTTTCAAGTGGGAATGTGAAAAGGTTATGAATAATTAATATTATAACTGTTTTAAGCAAAGTAGCTGTTTGAATGACCTCAGTCGGCTACTCTCCAAGCAAAGCTAAGATGAAAGTGAATTGTTGCCATCTCAAAACAGTTCCAACTGTTAAATTTCATAGTATTTTATGCTAAGACTATTTCATAAACCTTTTCATTGCTTTCAATATTATTTAGGCGGAAAGTGGTTGCTATCACTATTAGCACTTCAACAAAGATGCAACAACCTGGTGTCAGCTTTGTCCTCATAAACACTGAAAAGTAATATGTGTGCAACTGACTAAATGTGAAATAAATAATATAGAAATACTATAAAAAATAAGTTTTAATCACTGTTGAGTTGTGGTGCAATTCTGAACAGGGGTAGCCACAGTTCCCCCCACCTTCTGACAGGGAATTCCCACTGGTTCCAGTTTAAATTTACAACTTGCAAGTGGGAAATCCCCGCTTCCCAGTACAACTGCATCACAGGAAAAGTATAGCTGGCACAAATGCAGCTAAATTGAGAATTTCACTGGCCGACAGCTACTTTTGAACCCTGTGCGCCTCCACCTAGTGGTGGGATGCTGTCAATTTATGGGTGAAACAATCCAAATGCATTATGGGAGGTGCAGTTTATGGTCAATGCTGGCTTTAAAGCATCATGAAATGCCACGTTTGGCCCGCTTTGACACGCAGTGTAAAGCAAAACTGACAGCAATGTAATTGTGTAAACACAATACGTTTTAAACGTATGAACTGCATTTAACTTTGCTTTAAACAATAATTTATACATTTCTATAATTTCTTTTACAAGTGCTAATTACAGTAACAGCTTGCAGGAGCACTTCTGTTGCAGCCCTTTCTGTAAGAATATCATATTTATCCAAATATCCAAAAATGACAGCGGTGTAAAAGTTTATAAAATATTGTTTTTATGAACTGCTATGAGATTCCTGAGGATAAAGTTGCCACAATCCACTTTGGTCCCAGCTGTGCTCAGATTAGCCATTAGTCATTCTGGGCAGTGTTAAACTCCAAGCTGAGGCAGTTCAAAACATCATCTACAACAGGTAAGATAGTGTTTATAATCTTTACACCTCACCTTAACACTTTCACTTCACACTAGAATTATAAAAGCTTTTATGTGACCCCTAATATAACTGTACTTGTTTGAGCTCTCTGCTTTCAGAAGCATTTGATCATAAAGAACATAAAACAAGGCAGAAAATAACTAATTATTTTATTGTCAAAAATGCACACATGACACACATACTGCTCTGGCTTACTACACACCTAGTTGTTTTTCTCAGTGAAAGCATACAGATCCTTGAAATGAAGGAAATACAAACAGACATTTTTAAGGATAAAACAGATGTGAATAATTCCCTAAGTCTATTTGAATCAATACTTGTTCATTTAGATTGTCTACATTTGCAAAATATTCATAAAAATTACACATGTAAACAGAAAAATAATTATTTAGATATCAGAGGTCTTGGTTTGGATGAAGTGAAAGAATTTTGTTTGGTCTTGTCCTGTTTTATGAAGCCGGTTCTTTGTTCGATTCTGCTCAGAGTTTGGTATATTCTTTCACTTTTTCTTGTTCACAATGTTGTTGCAAATCCAGTTCATGCCATCCTGTTAAAAAACAAATAGAACCATAGTTGTGATGTATAGACTGAGACAATCTGGGTGCAGAATTATCTAAACTATAAGCCAAGACGTTACAGAGAGAAATTCAAATTCAAATTGATTTTTGCTGCATTTTTTCTTTCTTTTTTTTTTTCCTCCAGCAGAAACTTCTCTGTGGTTATGAGCCCCCATCTGAAAGGGAATTAACTAAAGGAGTGTTGGTTCTGACCTGAACTCCCTCCCCAGACACGGCTGAGCAGGCCTGGATCTGCCACTGGCGGTCTCGGTACGTGTGCAGGTTGAGTCCCTCGGCGATCTCGCTGGCCGGCGACGCGGTGGCCAGATCCTGCTTATTAGCAAAAATGAGAACCGGAACGCCCTTTAAGTTCTCCTCATCGATCAGCTCGGACAGCTCCTGCACAGAATACCTGCTGTTAGTGGTGGGCTAATTATGGGAGGTCAATTAAATCAGAACAATGTTCCGATGAGGAGTATTTTTAAAAACATCGTTTCACATTTTGTTTAAATACCATCATATGTGGTTTTAAAGTTTGTCTTGGTTTTGCTTTCATGTTTTATTTCCACTGTTTCTTATTTCTTTTTATTTAAAAATCAACTTACTCTCAATTCCTTAATTACTTTGACTTTTTATTGCCTGCCTGGTTATCAGGTCAGTGTATCTTTTGGTCGATGGATTTTTATTTTAGAAACGGGTATTAAAAAACAAGAAACAAGTGGACATTTGATTTTTGTTTTAAAAATACTTATCTTAAAATTAAAATCCAAATCGTTTCTCATTCTTAGTGTCAAAAAGGGATGAACGTTTCATTTTCTGTTTTGAATAGCAAAAATGAAAATAATTTTAAGACAGAAACGAAAAAAGGCTTGTTTGTTTGTATTCTATGACTATCTTTTCCCCCCACCAGAAGAGGCGCTCGCCTGGCAGCTCTGCATAATAAAACACTAATTTCAGTAAATAAAAGACTGAAACACAGACAAGTATGTCCATAAATGAGTTGTATGATGTCTGTCGCTCTGTGACCAAAGGCTTTGCAGAGGTAATTCATGTGGCTTTTGGCCAAATAAGTCCCTTTTACTGAATACATGTCAGCTACTGCCTCCACTTCACCTCCATTTCTCTCAATAAAGATCAAAATAAAACTAATTTCATTCCATTAGTGTGTTGAACGATTGTTGTTTTGTGAGAACAAAGTTTTTTTTCCCCTCCTGAGTTTTGACAAAATCTGTCAGTTTACGTCCTCAGAGTGTTCCTTTCAGCGAGGTGTGGGCGGTACTACGACTTTGATATTGGTCTGATACCAAATAAATACTTGGCAAATATATTCAATACCGAAGTCAACATTAATGCTTTTTACTTGGATGTTCACTGAATAACTTTGATATTGCGAGCACCCCTTCTTGTGGTGAAACAGATACAGGGATACAGTAAGTTGCCACGACCTGTCATTGAAAATATGAAGAAACGAGGATTTTTTCATTTCTGTTTTAAAGTAATTTTCTTTTGTGCTATCTGAAACAAAAAAAATGAAACGCAAATCATTTTTAAAATTGCACTCATCTCTTTTTAACACTAAGAATGAGAAAAGATTTGGATTTAAAATTTAACTTCATTTTTTAAAAACAAAAATCAATTATCCACTCATTTTTTTGTCTTTTAATACCTGTTTCTAAAATAAAAATCCAACGACCAAAAGATACACTGATTTTATCAGCAATAAGACTTTTTCTCATCAGTTTGTTTGCCTGTACTGTTAGCAAAATATCTCATGAATAATCATTACACATACAAATCCAGTTAATTAACGTCTGGTGTCAATTTTACAGGTATTGTGTTAATTTTTGGAGCTCTATAGTGTGTAACAGTTTTGCTTGACACTTTGGGATCAACTCTGTTAGCAAAATCTCTCTTGAACCACTGATAGGATTTTATTGAAATCCCACAAAGTATTCATTGATGTTAGAAAATGATTAACATTTTAAGTCCACACAATTTAAGTAAATCAGATTAACTGTTCATGTCTCATAAGATTTAAACAACTGTGTTTATTTAATTTAATTTTATTTTTTTACAAAATATGCCTAAATATGGATAAAAAAGACATATTGAGGAAGGCTTTTTATGTTATTTAAAGAAACAAAACTGATAAGTTTGCAAGAATATGTGAAAGATTTTCTGCTGAGGATGAAAAAAGGTAACTCTTCGCAAAATTATTTTTGCTTGAATACTATATTTTAAATGTAAAATGATCATAGAAGCTTCCCAGTTTTGATGTTTGTTGTTTATTAATATATTGAATATATAAGTACAATTAGCAAATGATTGTTTTTTTTATGGAAACTTCTTAACTTTGAATAAATTTGAATGCATGTAAATACAAAACAAATATTTTTTCTAAAAGAAGCTGCATTAGAAGACAAAAATAAATTATGCCTAAATGTAGATTTTTCCTGTCAGGATGTATTTGTGAACTCACCAGTCCTGTTTCCTCAAACCGCTTCTTGTCCGCACTGTCAATAACATAAATCTAAAAGACAAAACACATAACAGACAATTCATTTAAAGTGGAACGTTTTACTTTTTGACCTAAATTTTGCAATCAGCACAATTTCTGAAGGAGACTTAATTGTTAGCAGAAAGCTATTTTACAACATGAAATGACAGAAACTGGGGAAGGTTTGAACATGTCAGCTGATGACCTAACCTTACAGAAAACAATCTTTTTAACAGTTTGTAAAAACTCTTCAAAGTCAGAAAACAAATGAAAATGACTCACTAAGAGGTCTGTGTTTTCCAGGTACTTTTTCCAAAAGGGCCTGATCTTCCTCTGTCCTCCGATGTCCCAAACATTAAGTTTCATGCCATGAGAAGCAACGCTCTTTATGTTGAAGCCCTGAAGAAAAAAAGAAAAAAATAAATAGATGGACACTTTCATTTGAGACTTTGCCACTAAAAAAGAAAAGGTCTCATAAAACAACGAAACAGGCGACAGTTCAAAGTTATTCACATTTTAGGGGGTTAGGAGTTGGTGAGTTAATCCACAGTTTTCAAAACATCTCGGAGTTAAAGTTGGCAGAGTTGTATAACGGCGTTAACCTAACGAGGCAGCTGAGGAGCAAATCTGCAGGATAAGACCAGAAGGATCAAGTGAAGCGCATGGACTAATGTGTCAAGTCTGATTTAAGATTTGTCACCACCTCATCCTGGACCACATCCTCTCCCCCACAATGAGCTGTCACACCGTGTCCGGGATCCGCGACGGACATTGATTATTTTTCTCGGACGAGTCAGATAAGGGGTGTCGGGTAATGACATTAGAGGTTTGATAATGACTTTAGAGCGAGACAAATGAAAAAAGGGACACTGGCTAAATGCCACCACCTTGCAATGTGCAGAGCGCTTGCAAGGAAGAAGTAAAAAAATCATTTAACTGCATGAACTGATGTCCTTACATCATGTGTATTCCCTGCAGAGTGGTTATTCATGAATGGGCATTATGAAACATTTTTGAACACTTTGAACTATCTATAAAAAAGATGAGCATTAATGCAAAAACCTACAGACACATGAGAAAAATGTTAATGCTAAGATAAGACTTTATTATATCTGTTATACTGGTTTGAGCAGGACCCAAACACAAATAAATTTCTTGAAACAACTAAGATCTCATAAAGAATTCAGAATAATATAAAACTTACTACATTTTTTTTAAAGACTCAATTATTTCGGCAGAAATGTCAGAATATTACTGGAGTGCCCTTGGCTGTGCAGGAAGTGATACAGATAGCTGCCAATGCCTTCAAATTATTATTAAATTCTATGTTAAAAACAGAAAACAAAAAATGTTGCGATGCAGTTGTGTATAAAATACAGTTTGCATTAGCTGTTATTAAATGTAACTGTTAATTCATCATTAAGGTCAGATTGAAACTATTTCTACAAACTAAGGTCAACCAAAGAGCTATCTACAACAGGTAAGATGTTTACCGTTCATAACCTGTCCACAGAAACCCACTTTAAAAGATCAGACCTGTTGCTTTTACCAAAAAATTACATACTAGAAGGGTTTTAAAGGAATAATCTGGTCATTAAAAAATATTGTTCGAGTCAGCACTTACAGCTTATGGAACATGGAGTTTAAAGAAAAAGAAAGTCCTTGTCTGAGCTAGGCTAATGGCTAGCTAAGCATTTTATGTTGCCTTTCAAGCTCATAAAGCAAAAAATACAACATAACCAGTGGGATAGAATTTTACATTAGCAACAATACAGTTAATATTAGCTAATGTAGCATTCTTTCACACCAGTATGTTGTTTTTGAGCTAAAACAGTTGCATAAGCCTGAAAAACTATTTCTAAATGAACCTAGCCATTAGCCTAGCCTAAGGTGCTAACTACTGATAAGCTGACAGAAGATCACTTCAACCAGACTATGCCTTCTTTGACCACCTGTGACATTTGAAACCTGCTTTCTGCTGAACTTTTCCTGTCCAGTTGTCGTAAAGGAACGTTTCAACTTCCTCCCACCTGCGTTGGCGTGATGGTGTTCACGTCTTCGGAGGCCAGGCTTTTCAGCAGCGTGGTCTTTCCGGCGTTGTCCAGTCCCAGGAGAACTATCCTGACCTCCTGTTCCGAGGATCCCTTCAGTTTCTCTATGACAGAGAGTAAGCCCTGCAGGGGAGGGGTCATGACCCCCAAGTAGAATAAAAAATGGGAAAGATAGGGAAGTACACAGCATTAAGTCATTTTAGACATCTTTCTTTAGTCAGAGTAGAGAAATTGAAATGGTAAATCTATTCTATGGAAAGACAAACATGGCCTCCATTGAGCCAAAGATCTTCTTATGCCAACCGTTTTCAGCTTTTGTGGCAACATTCTGTAAGAATTAATCTGAGGCTGAGAATAGAAACAGCTCCATTGATTTAATAACATTGATGTTGTTTAACATGATTAGTCTTCCTGGTTGCACAACCACAGGACACACCACGCCTTTGAACATTTCATTCATAAATGACGACGCTTGTGTGATTAAACACATCAAAGGCGGTGGAGGGGTGACACAACCTGAGGAGCCTATGATCCATTCTGCTTGACAGCTTCATTTGCATATAAAATGTAAAAAAAAAACAGTAAACTATGTCATGGATTATCTTGTAAGAGCTGTAAGAAACGTCCTGGCTCACGTTTGACTATATGAGCCCAGTTGGAACAGATCAGGTCACCTACCTTTTGAGCTTCTCCCATCTTGGTGTGTGTCCCGTGGCCTGGATCGAGGGCTGCAGCTACATTCTCCACCCAAACTCACACAGGTGTGTTATCTTTCCGGCTCAAACAGAAGAGGCATAAAAAATAATAATAATAAAAAAAAAGCAGAAACTGCTGCCGTTTTACTCTTCCCCCCGTCTCAGTGAAGTGGTATAGGTTAAAGTGATAACGTCTACCTGGGCGTCAGCTGCTTCTTGAAGAGGGGGGAGGGTGGATGGGACCGGGATTAGGAGGCCAGAATTAGCCCTAGTCATCCATGCAAAGGCCACTCCATCCTACCCCGCTCCTCCCTTAGCCCATCCTTCCCCCCTTTTGCACTGGCTTTACCTGGATTATCCTTCAGCCACCTGCTATAGAAGGAAACCAAACAAACAGTCCTTCCCAACTCCATTCACACGCATAGAAAAGTACCGATAATAAAAAAGAAAAATCCACCATATGGCTGTCGAATGATAAAAAAAAAAATGCTGCTAAAAGATACTCAGAGCAGCGTGAGGACTCACAGCATCTTAGCACATGAAATCTAAAGGATTATATCGCGGCGCAGAGCTAGAGCTACTATTTCTGATTGCATTAGTCAACGCTCAGATCCCACATAAACACGCCTCGTGGAGGGGAGAGGGTGGAATTATTGTTCCATTTATCCATTACAGGCCAGACGCTGGTAATCTGCTCGGTGCGCTGTGGGCTCCTGTGAGCACAGCATCCAGCCGGATTAGGAAGAATCTCTACGCCGAGTCTGGATTAAAACATTTCCAGGCTCTTTTTTTTATGCATGAGCAGGCTGCATGCATCACATCATCATGATGAATTCACTCGATGAATTAATGATTATTTGAACCATTTATTATTATTTTTTTTATTTAGGGTGGATTATACAACATACAATTTTAAGGATTATTAAAAACAGGCGCAGGGTGCAGGTTTCTCTAATTCACATTGTCAAAAATATGTATACATCTTCAAATATATACAGGGTGAGTCAAAAGTCACAGGACACCCTTTTATCTCAGAGAGAAACGGGAAAAGGACATATCTGAATACTCCAGCAAGAAATGGGTGAGGGAGCCTATCTTTGGAGAAACTTGCCCCTGATCCTTGAATACGGAGGTTTTCAAGATGGCAGCCATGTTCTGGACATAGTCTATAGACTCCCTCACTCATTACTTATTGGAGTATTCAGAAAGGTTATTTTCTTTTTTCTGATTTTTGACTCACCCTGTACACTCCTGTAATATTTGATTATGTGTCCCTGAGCAAGTTGCACCCCATCCACAGGCTTTATGCATTCATCAACACGCTTCTGGTATAATTCTGTTTTGACCGCTCTTCTTGGCCAAAATAGTGTAGTTAATTCAAATTGATTGTCTTTTAAGCACAGTCCATAAATATTTACCATAAGATCAAAATCAGGAGCCTGCTCTGTTAATTCAGAAACCAGTTTTAGATTATAATCCTGTTAAAAGTGGCCATATAGTGCTGTCAAAGTATTTATTTTTACACTGGGAAAGAGAAACTCCCAGCTGCGGTCCATCATAATCACAAGAAGTTAAAAGGATTTATTCTTGTCAAGTTAAAACACTTTCTAGTGCCTTCATTGCCACTTATTAAACGATTTAGGTGAACGTAGGTATAAACTGAATCTGTATTTATAACTTTGACCCTGTGAATAAAAAAAAATGTTTTTATAAATAGTTGAACCTGAAGGTTGTATAAGAATTCCACTCTGGAAGAAGAACCATTAAAAAAAAAATCATTAAAAGCCCCAAATTAATATGACATCCATGTCTAGGATGTGTGTATACAACACACACACATTTAGTCTGAGATCAAAATGTATTTTACTTCACAGTCAAACACAAGACAGTACATGATAAAACAGTGTGAGTATTCAGAGTATTTGAATTTAACAGGTAGTTTTTAGATTCAGTATCCTCTTGTTATCATTGACACTGGACCAGAGTTCTGTGCAGCCTGAACCCTCTGCCTCATCCTCTCCTTGTGTTCGGCTGCCAAAAGAAACAAAAAGTGTCACATTTAATGATAAGTACAAACATTAGCTGGAATTCTAACATTTGTAGTCATAATTATAGTTGATAATAAAATGATAATCACAGATAATCACAATAACTCTAGTTTGGTTTCAGTTTCATGTTAACAACATAAGTTTTGGCTCTAAAATATTATCCTCACATTTAAGTCTGGCCAAAAAAACAAACAAACAAACAAACAAACAAACAAACAAACAAACAAACAAACAAACAAACAAACAAACAAACAAACA
>JAUBOC010000191.1:12550630-12560770 GCA_032275365.1 Anablepsoides cearensis | reverse complement strand
AACAAACAAACAAACAAACAAACAAACAAACAAACAAACAAACAAACAAACAAACAAACAAACAAACAAACAAAAATACAGGCATGAATTATTTTCTTGTCTGGCTAACAATAACATTTTTATTTTTCTCAAAGAAAATAAGCTAACAAGATACGGATGACAGCAAGAAGAATTCCTGTTAGTGTTGCTGCAAAGTTTTGTTTGTTTTGGTGTATTTTTTTTCACGGAAATATTAACCCTCCAACTACATTTGGGGCAAAATAACCCCACTTTAAATGAACTTCAGTATTTAAAAAGCATTTTACCATAAAGGTTTACAAGTTTTAGTTTACAAGATAAATAAAAAGACTATGTAAAATAAAAAGTTTACTTTTGTTTCACCATATTCTGACTGTGACAAATTTGTCATAACATAATGACCTAATACTTCTATAAATTATACTTTTGGTCTGTTTTGATTAAAAATGCTTAAGTAAAGACACGTAAAAATAAAACAGAACAGTTTCATTTTATAATAAGAAAAGTATCTACAATATTATTTTCACAAGAAAACAGTTTCATGTTATTAGTGTTTATTACAAAAAAAGTATTTTTCTACATTGTAACAACGTAAATTGTAATCATGTAAAGAGATTTAAAGAGATTATAATGTGATAAGTATGTAAATATTTTTAATTATTTTGTTAGAACAGAAAAAAAAAGTATTTTTACATTAAAACATGATAGTTGTGTTTGGTTTTGTTGGAGACGTTCCAATAAACGTCACCCCCATGTTTCCTTAAGCTTATTTATTATTTTTATTTTCTGACATGATTCCATTTCTCTCTTTTTGATTTTCTGTCACTCTGACTTTTTCAGTAAATATAGGATTAGAATTTATGCAGCTGATCAGGTTTTACTGTAAACAAAAACATGTTTACAATGAAAAATAAATAAATAAAGTTGTAGTAACAACTGGTACATTTTGACATATTATTACTGCTATGTTCTGCTGCTTAATACAAAATATATTTTACACGTTAAATAAAACATAATATTAAACCATTTTCATCTAATTTTTAGGTCTGATTTAAACAGAAGAGTTTGGGGATGTGATGAAATACAGCTTTGGTTTTTAGTGAGACTCACATTCTGCACCTCATCAGCAAGTAAAGAGTTAATATAAATGTTATACAGAAACATGACTTTTTAAATTCTACAAGTAGTTTTAATTTGCATGGGGCACAATAACCTCCAGTTTTAGCAAACTAACATATTGGGTGTCCTGAAAGGCGCTTTTCAAATAAAAATGATTATTATTATATTATTCTTCATCAGTAGAACCATTAATATTTATGTTTTAACAAATTTAAAACAAACATTCCAACTCTTTTCATAAAGTCACTGTGTGTAATTGTAAACATGTATCGTGACTTGTATGAGGCTTATTGAAACCTTATGGAAAAAATATAAGAGACCAGTGTTTAGAGACATTTTTGGATGGATTTTACTATATTTGCATGATGTCAAACAAGCTTTTCAGCTGTTTTTTACTTGTCTTTGTGCCAAATGTTAAACTAAATATATTCATCTCCTACATGTATTTTTGTTTATCTCCGAAAAAAAAAGAGAAAAACAAATAACTCAAACTAAGTTCTTACCGTTATCCCTCTTCAGCTTGATCTTCATAACCACCCCCATGGATACGATCAGGACTAAAGCTGCAGCACCACAGATCACAATGATGATCACACTGTTGTCTGAACGACGGCGGGCGCACGGTTTCAGAGACAAAAACATGCAAAGAATGAACAAAAATTGATAAAGAAAACATTTTACTGTCATATTGTTTGTTCATATCCACGCTTATGTGGTTATTTCAGAAAAAAACAACCCAAAAACGGAGATGACTTACTGTCAAAGTTGACGCTGTATGGGAGTGAGGCACATTCGCCACACGAGGTTTTCACGCAGCATATGTAGTCGCCTTTTTTACTCGACAGGATTTTTTCCAGAACAAGGGTTTGATTTTGGCTTATTAACATGTTTCCATTTTGGAACCATCTATAGGTCAGATTTAAACCAGGAATGTTGTGAGAACATGTCAGCGTGACTGTATCCCCCTCCTTAATGGTGTCTTCAGAGTGGTTGACCTGTGACTTGAGATCTGAGGGAAACAAACAACAAACAACAACAAAATCAACAAGGAGTGAAAGTGTTGGACCGGGGGTGTCCGATCCTGGCTCTATCCCGCATGTTTTACTTGTTTTCCTGCTCCAACACACCTGATTCAGTGATTGAATTATCTCTTCATGTTCTGCAGAAGCCTGTTAATCCCCCATTCAAATAGATCAGGTGTGTTGGAGCAGAGAAACCTCTAAACCAGGGTTCTGCAACCTGAGGCTCTTCGAAGCTTTGACCAAAACTGAGACACATTTTTTTTTTTTTTTTTATGTTCAGCTTTTATGGAAAACAAAAAGCTAAATTCATCAAAAACATTTTTTTAAATACCTGTAAGACAAGTTGCTGAGAAGAAATATGTTGAGTTGATTAGATGACAATAAAGATTAGAAAAAAAATCTACATATGTCTGCATGGTTTAATGTTTAAATTTGGTATAAACTATACATGTTTTTTCTTGTTTACGTGAATCTTGTCATTTCTTTTACCCTAAACTGTAAAAATAATAATAAATGTCAAAATTCACTATATATTTTTAGCGTTATCATGTCACCCTCACTGACCCAAAAATCCCCCTTCAATAAACTCAAAGTGGCCCACGGGCCACCAGTTGATGATCACAGTTGTAACACTTTTGCAGCACATTTTATTAGCGAGCAAAGGAGAAAAAATGTGTCTTTTGATTGCAAATGTTGCAGACCTCTGTTCTGAAACATGCTGCGGCCCTCCAGGACCAGGATGGGACCCCCTGTGTTAGACAGGTTTATGTGCCCTATCACCACACAAAGATGCTGTTAGGATCAATATTGACCATCACCATCCTGTGTGTGTGTGTGTGTGTGTGTGTGTCCATGTGTTTGTTCGTTTGTCTGTTTGTTAGCAAAATCTCTCATAAACCATTGGGAAGATTTTAATTAATAATTTTTAGAAACTAACTACTGGATGTGTATCAATACTTAGAAAAAAAAAAACCAAGTAAATCTGTGTTTTGGTAGATTATTTCTTTGTTGTAACAATGCTTCTTGGTAATAAATATTATACTGTTGGAAAGCCTGTTAATTTCCCTTTCAAACGGTGCCACATTTGTAAGGATCATGCATTTGTAGGATGAACATTATGTGGGTTGTACACATGAAAAATTTGCCAAATCTCTGCCAAACAACTTATTTTACTGTTGTTGTAGAGCTTACCTCCAGGTGCTGCCAATCAGGTGCCTGGTATAAAATTAATTACCAAGAAGCATTGTTACAACAAAGAAATAATCTACCAAACACAAATTTCCTCACTTTTTGTGCTAAGTTCAAAACAATAGGTTTTGGACTCAACTCAAAATGTTTGTAACCTACAAATATTGAGCTTTAATTTGATGTGGTAAAAAATGAGTGTCACAAAACGCAGCATGGATCCTTTCAAAGCAATGCTATTTTCACTGGTAGACATTGTTTAACAAGACTAATAACTACTAAAGTCCGAAATTAAAAATAAAAGACAAAAAAGGAGAACTCAGAAATATGTTGAACACAGAGATCACATGTTAGCGCACAGAGCATGCTTAGAGAATGATTCTCAGCTACAACTGCATCAAATTTTAGCTCAAAATCTATGAAACTAACTAAGCTGACCATTTTTATGTTTATTATAATTGATTTGCTGGCTTGTCCACTCAATTTTCCCAGCCGCTGGTGAGATATTTTGCTAATAGACAGAAACACACAGAGAATTACACAATCATCTACCTTTCCCATTCATAAATGTATGTTGGCTACATTTGCACATTAGCCTCCTTCGTCCAACACGCCCAAGTTTCGATGACAGTATCGATATGGAAAACCTCTCTTAAAATAAACCAATAAAAACATTGAGTGGACTAACCAGGGCAATTAGACGTGTTAAAATAGAGCTGACAGCAACCTAGAAGGTAAACATGGAAAGAAAAAAAGATGCATTTAATGCAAACACTCAAAATTATATGTGTTTTAGCTAGAGATGCTAATTTGATTAATTTGAGTACATTTTATTTTACTTACTTGTGATGTTACAACCCTGACACTGCTCAGCGGCAGATAAGGACATATTAGCTGAATTAAGACAAGACAAAACTTATTATAAAAACAAATGTGTACACACAGTATGCCAAAATCAAAAGAATGTAAAATAATAATGATAATAATAATAATTAAAAACCATATATTTATACTTTTACCTATGAGTAAGAGCCCAAGCAAAAGATACATCTCTGTTCTGATCATCATCTGATAAAATAAGATTGCTGCATAAGAAATCCAGTTATTTTTAGATAAATAACACACTTCATTATATGTTACACATTATACACTTGATATATATGAAATTAAAAGGCTCAGATGTCTTGGTTTTACCTGTGTTTTTGCACCGCATGCAGACGTGTGTGATGACCCGTCTCTGCTTTGCTTCACCCAATGGTCTCTGCAGTAACAAAAAGCAACAGAGCTGATTATAAACACTGATAGCCATGCAAATGAATTCATTCCTGGAACCTGACGGCACAAACACGGCTACTGTTTATCTGCCCCAAAGGTGACACTGACATCCGGCCATCACAATTTGACCGCCGCTGCTAAAGTTTCAATCAGTTATGTTCATATAAATAAATAAAAACAGAACAATTTAAGCTTTCTCATTGCCATTTTAACGAAGCTTCGCAGTATCACACATTAATACTCAATAAGTCTTTTTAAGCAAAAATAATTAGGTGATTTTAAATAAAAATGATGGCATTTGTATTCATGTAACAAAAGTTGTGAAGCAGATGAGTACATGCAAAGATGCAAATTGAGAAACAGAGGAGTGCTGAAACATCATCAGGAAAATAGTGTTTCTTTATGCAAAGTAGCCACCGTCTCTGTAAAGCACTATAAATTTAGACTCTGAAATGACCTTCATTATCAGGAACTTATTCAAACACTGGCCACTAGAGAGTGCTGCTGATTGGCTGTCTTTATATCTCCTTCCCTGGGTGCTTCTATTTTAGGTAGATGGTGCTTTATTCAGTGTTTATATTGTTTTAACTTATTTTAGCTTCAATATAATAGCTTGTTGTGGCAATTTTAGCTTGTATTTTAGGATGGAGACAAAGCGATCTGATGACCTGGTTTTTATAGTAATTTGCATATTAGCTGCACCTTCACATTTCTTCCTATCCAGTGAAAAATCATTGTAAATGCATAATTTACAGTCTGCTGCTGGTTCCCTCTTCGGCTGTTTTAATGGGAACCAAACCTAAAAACTACTGACTAGTCATGCTAGAGCTGCATAACCACCCTAACACATTTTTTATTCCACAACAAAAGGGCAACAGTTTACAGAAGCTCAGCAAAGAGGGAACAGACTGTTACACAAGACTTTAACATGTTTTTATTCAATCCACCCCGAAAAAAACAAACAAAACAAAAAAACAAACAGAACAAATTGAGCCTGTGACTAATTTCTTGATCATCTTCCAGACTTTAACAGGAAATCATCCAAATGCAAAAAAATGTTTTAGAGGAGGCACATTTGCTCCACACATGGGCCCCAACATGCTTAAAATGATTTTAATTAGGCCCACAACCAGTTTAGCTGCTTATGACACAACATTCATCCTCTATCTTGTGGCCATCACAGTGCTTCATTTCTTGAAGTATTAATTTGGAGGCACTATTAAGTCTTGAACTCCTGAGAAAAGTCAGCAGTTGGCTATAATGCCACTGTATGATGCATCTTGTAGTGTATTTCCTTTGAGATCATTTTGAGTCTCTTTATTTAATCTTTGTTTCACAATTGTCAGACAACTTTAGATCATTTTGATTCATTTTTTCATTTAGGTTGTATTTTCTTTAGATTACAAACCTCTATGATAGCTGACCCCCTCAGTGTTCCTTGGTTCTTTTTTTTCTTCCAAAATTTCTTAAATTTACATGCATTTCATTTTATATTAAGTCATAACATGTAAACTTTGGGAAAAAAAAGAAAAAAAAAACCGACTGCTCTTTAGGTGCATAAAGCCTTGGTTGTGTTCTTGTCAAATTTTGCATCCTAAAGTGCTCTGGCACATAAAACCCCTATAAACTAGTAGTACATAAAGCGGCTAAGCTAACCTGCTAACTGTGTTTTGCTTGCGGCAATAAAACAATGTTTTTTTTAAGTTTTGAATTAAACCAACTATAGTTATATAGTCATCCTCCAAATGCAACACAATATAAAACACAATATAAAACTTGATAAGTTACGAAAGTCGTGGTTCCCAGAGATCAGCTACTTAATTAGCGACAACTTACTCGCACCTGCGCGTGCTGTTTGTGCGCATGACGGAACTGGCCCTGGGTCGCGACTCGAGCATCTCAGCTAGCTTGAAGTTGTGAGAAGAGGAAAGCGAGCTCTGTAGCATTTTCTTGTTTTTCGTTAAAAATGGTTGCCTTCAGTGCATTTTACAGCAGGTTCAGTCGCTTGACAAGGATTGTTGCTCAAAAGCAACACGGGGAATATGGGAAACCGTGTTCTGTCCGCGGCAACACAAAGACTAGAAAGGTATGACGAGCTAGCTGCACTACTAGCATTTTCTTGAATTTTAAAATATGTGGTTTGTTTTGTCATCTAAATTAACTTCCTTTACTAAACCATACACACTAATTAAAAGTAAGGAAGTAACATTGTGATTTTAGAACATATTTAGCACTTTTTAATAAACTTTAAGTTTAATTTATGTAATATAGAATTTTGAAGGCTTTGCAGGGTGCCTGGGACAGGGTGTTATATAAATCAGGAAATCATCAGAACATTTCCACTGAGCAGCAAACCTTTGATATATGCAAAACCAAAACTGCTCAACTGCAGCTGCATTGCATTTCTAACACAGAGCCATGAGAAGCAGGCTTTATACACAGACTACATGAAAAAACACAATGAGTCTGCCTATGTCCCCACATCATAGAGTTTCTCAAGATGTAGGTTGAAAGCAGTTTGATCATAGTAACCAGACTTCCTCTTTTGTGGCTTGTTGCTATGGCAAG
This sequence comes from Anablepsoides cearensis, assembly GCA_032275365.1. Taxonomy (NCBI): domain Eukaryota; kingdom Metazoa; phylum Chordata; class Actinopteri; order Cyprinodontiformes; family Rivulidae; genus Anablepsoides; species Anablepsoides cearensis. Next base: position 12,553,583 of record JAUBOC010000191.1, on the reverse strand, counting down.
ACTTCCCTTCCAGGCAGGAAGTGACAGGAAGACCCAAGTGATGCGTTTTTTTAGTGTTAGTGTGTATGAGAAGTGGTACATGAAGTTAGGGTGGAGCACTCTGCTGCCGTCTTTGACAGTTTGCGCTTCATAGAAGATTTGGCTTTTTTAAAATCTGGACCACCATGGCGAAGAACTTCAATAGTTTAGGAATCCCTGTTGGCCACATGGTAAGTTTGCCCCACTTTGTACTCACTGGTTTGCTTATGCACTTGTTCTGAATGTAATAGGAGTTATGTGTTCATGTAGCGTTGTCTCTGTTTTTTTTGCTGTACCAGTACTTTAAATAGATGGCATCATTTTGGTATGTCAATAGAGCAGAAGAGCAGTTGTGCTGTGTTGGCTTGAGTTGCCAGTCTTCACTCCTCTGCAGGGTCAGATCCAATCAGACTGCGTGTCTACAGTTGGTTGCCACTGAAAACAGGCTGGGCCTTCCTGAGCCAGGAGCAGAAACCAAGCCATGCCTGTTGTCCAATCTGTCAAGTGTAGGCTGAGTTGGCTTGAATTCACTCGCTCTGAGGCCCATTACATTTCCTGAAATGGTTCCGCTCTGAAAAAAGTGCCAAGTGTATCTATAGATGTATTTTAATGAAGCCAAAAGGTCTTGGGATGTTGAGTTATAAAAAGTGTTGCTCTCTGTCTATTACTGCTTAAAGTGCAGATAACAAAAACTGTTCAAGTAAATTAATGATGAAGCATTTGTCTTTATAAAAACTGTGAATTATATCAGCCTTCTGTAGTTCTGACTTAAGTCTCACAACAGACACTAAATTGTATTTTGAGAAGTTTTCAGTTGTAACCCTCAACCAATTAATCACATCAAACTGTGACTCTTAAAGACTAGTTGACAACTCACAATTTGGGGGAAAATTGCAACAGAACAGGCAAATTTTCCATTGCAGACTCACTGAATTGACCAGTGAGTCTGGCCACATGATATAGCTGCAATTTGAATTGCCAGTTTTTGCAAATCGCTGGATATTTTTGTGTGCACAGCTTGCAAATCTACACTTCTGTCCTTGTAGCCTAGAATCACTTATTTTGAACCTAAATGGGACCTAAATTATTCTTTCTGGAAACTGGCTCGTTTGAACTGGCCCACCAAAAGAAGCTGGCCCTTGTGGCTCCCAAGTGTTTGTTTTTTATTTGAAGTGTACTTGTGAAAAGGATGGTTCTGAGATGATTCTCAAAAAGATGTCTCTTTAAGAACTGATTAAGAGCTGTTAGACCCTTTACTGTGACCCACCGTAGAAACAGACCGCATGTTTATGATTGAATCTGGAATACACATTGAAATAAACTTTTAAGACAGAAGAATTGGACCATTTTTTAAAAATTATTATTTATTGATATGGTTTTCACCTGGACATTTGTCTCTGATGTTTTCTATCCTGTGCTGGTGTCTCCAGCCCTCTTGAGACAGGTGAGATATGCTCACAACAAGATTATAACTGGTTGAAAGAATGTTTCTCAAACATTTTGAGCACATTCAAACTGTAAGTGTCAGAGCTGCATGAACTATCTCAACATTGCATGACCTTTCTGGAGTCACACCATTTTATCGCAGCCTCAAAAATGGTAGTTCAACTATTTCGAGCAGTTAAACTCACAGGTTCAGTTATTTTAGGAGCTGTTAAACTCGCTTACATGCACAACATTTAAAATCAGTAGCAGTTTTCTTGTTTTGCGTCTGTATTTTTGTACATATAAATATTTTTTGGCCTTATACAGCATGCCTAAACAGCTAAGTATTGTCAAATTCAAAATAAAAATGAATTGCACTGCATCTTTCAGTTAACTTTTTTTACAACTCATCTAAAAAAGCTGAAAGTCATGGGATAGGCTAATTTGGAAATGTAAGCCTTGTGAGGTTTTAAAAGGTGGAAAGTCGAAGATGATTGTGGAAGTGGGGGCACAGTGAAGTTAAGGGTTCTGAAGTCCACTGGAGTGAAGAGCTAGAAAGAAAAGGACGGTTTGAGATAAAGCGTAAGTTTGGCAAATTTCAGAACAATATAGATTATTAAGCACTGTGAAAGTGAGTTAATTTCAATGCAGCTAGTGATTGAGGGCAGGAATATGTTCATATGACTGAGTTCTGACCACAAACAGAAATTGCAGTATTTGGGGGCTTTATCTCCATATATGATGCATTTTGGCTTATTTTAAAATCTTCATATAATCAATGTATTTATGCAGGAGTACATTGTGAGTCACAGAGCCTTATTTCCTCATTAGGATAAAAACAAAACAAGAACAACAAACCTCTCAATTGTCCACTCATACCAAAGGTGAAGTCCAGCTAGAACAAAAATTAGTTGCAGTCAAAATATAACTCATGTGTGGGAGAACATGGAAATCCTTCTGAGTAATACTGACACCATCACACTCAGATGCCATTTAAATCACAGACTAGAATGAAATGTGAACAAACACAGAAAAACAACTAAATGACAATATCTGACATAGCTTGCAGACACATCTTTGTCATATAGCATAATTTTGCCAAAAAAGGGGGTTTTAAAGGGCCAGTAAAGGCTAAAGTTTAAAATAAATACCAAGGTTTTTTCAGTATCAGCGAGTGCAAAATCAATATCACAAAGGATTTTTTGGACAGCAATAAATCATGATCTAATATATTTATATTATAAATATATATTTAGTTTGCACAAAGGTCACTTCAATTCCTAATGTTGAATTCTGTCGAATTCTGATAGTCTAATGTCTCAAACAGGACATATCTTCCTCTATTCTTGCACAATTTTTTATGTTTTATATTTTTATTAATGGTAGTTGTATTATGGCTAGTCAATGTTAAATTCTTTTTTGTGTGCACTATCTATCCACAGTATTCCTGGTTTCGCGCCACTACCCATAATTCACAGCGGAAGCTGGTTCCATATTTCCGCTTGCCTGT
>JAUBOC010000191.1:12484167-12496643 GCA_032275365.1 Anablepsoides cearensis | reverse complement strand
TGCAGGAGATTGTCTTGACCATGTCTACATGCCTAAATGCACTGAGTTGCCGCCATGTGATTGGCTGATTAGAAATTCAGTGTTAACGAGCAGTTGGACAGGTGTACCTAATAATGTGGCCGGTGAGTGTATATTCTATCATATAACACATTCTATTTAAGATGTCATTTATTCACATTGAATTTAATTTTTAGTCATTAAATGTCATTAAAATGGCACATCATAATCTCAGTGTCATGATGAGCACGACACAAAATATTCCCAAATCGTGTCACAGACACTTGAAATGACTCGGTGTGATAATAAGAAGCTTTGATGAGACTGTGCTGATGAAGAGGAGGGCTTCTCCCCTCTGCGACAGACTGTGAGGACAGCTTTAATGTTTTTCAGCGAAAATTTACAAAAGAATAACCCATGTGGTGCAGAAATCTACTGAGAAAACTGTGGGCAAGATAAAAAAAAAACCCTTCTCTGAGTCGCTGTGATCTCTGGGCCTCCCTCTTGCAGAAATGGAGACAATGTCAGCAAACAGTTGCTTATGTACACAGCTCTTATGGAGTGATGGTAATATAAATTTGGAGTCATGTTTTCTGGCCATCTGATGAATCCAACACACAATATTTACTCGCCTACAAGCTCTGTTTTCATAGTGCTTCCTTGGGGAAATATCTGGCTCTTTGGCAACCATGAGTTCTCTTCCTTCTTCAACAATATTCTGCATTTCTAATATTATCTGCTGCTCGGAGGCTCCGAAAGCAAATAAATAATAATAAAAAATCAGAGGGATGTAATGATGCTCCCTAACTAGTTAGAGGTTTAATTTCAGGTCTTAAGAAGTGGCGTTATCAACAATAAATACACTATCTTACATGTACTAGATCACTTTTTGAACAGTCTCAGTTTGGAAAAATAGCCTTTACTTCTGACTGAACTCATGAGCTAACAGCTAATCTGAGCGATGCAGGGACTAAAGTGAATTGCTGCCATCTTTAAACAACTTCAATCTCAAAATCTTTATGGCAGTCTAAGCAAATAATATTTTATACGCTTTTATATTGCTATCAATTCCTCATTATATGGCTATTTCAGAAGAAATGTAATGGTATATTCCAGGCTGCACGGGTAGGGCTAACTGCTGTTTCTGACATTTTTACTAGCAACTCGTATAATACAAAACTAAATGAGATGCAGAAGTTTATAAAACAGTGTTTAGTCCTGCTCTAATTATTTACTCATCTGTTTAGAAATAAAGTGGGTTTCTCCAAACTAAGATCATTAAAGATTTGTCTACAACAGGTTGGATATTTATTGTTCATAACCCCATTTCATTTCATTTGGCCCTATGATGGACTTGCAACCTGTCCAGGGTGAACCCCGCCCATCGCACTGTGACTGCTGGATATGGGCACCAGTGACCCCTGTGACCCTAAAAGGAAGAAACAGGTATAGAAAATGGATGGATGGAACCCCGTTTCAAAGGATCTGAACTCATGAGTCTTGTGAATTTTAGTGTATTTGCTCATTTTACGTAACAGAAATGTGGATGAATGCATTAGTTTGTAACCCTACCACATGTAGCATTAGGCATGTTCAATTTGAGGCAAAAGAAAAAGCTTGTTATCCTCTTCTTACTGTTCTGACAAAAGAAAAGACTCCCCATCTGGAGGATTAGAAGAAATGTAAAGCTGCACCAGACTAACAGTTTGCAGCTCACTGCAAGAAGTCAGCCACATAATTCTTGAAAGGAATAACAAAACCTGAAATGCTTGACATGGGAGGAAAACTCATGAAAAGGAAGTGTTTTGTGTCAAAAATGTTGACACGATTCTCCTTTGCAGTGGTGCGACACATCAATCATTTCTTTCCACAGCCACAACTTACGGCTCTTCGGGAAGGATCACAAGGTGTTCCCAGACCTGCTGAGAAACTCTACAAAAGTCCAGACCAGCTGAAACAGAGCAAGACAACGTCCAATCAGACAGCTCTCTGAGGTCCAGAAGTCAAGCTGGAAGTGGACCATAACTGCAAATAAAAATACGCCTTAAGAGAGAGCCCAGCTACCCTGTGAAGAAAACTCATTTAATTTAGTTTCTTTTTTTTTGTCACTACTCAGAGTTTGTGAAAGGTTGCTATAGGGTAAGAGAGTGACTGGTTACAGAGTGACTTCACCACAACGGACCAGAGTCTGCAATACTGTAGAACAGGGTTATTCAACTAAATTGCTCTGGGGGCCACAGTTACTGCAGGCCAACAGCTCAGGGGCCGAACATCCAGCAATTAAAGTAATTATGTAATTAAACCAAGTATTACAAAGATCTGTTACCTTTGAAAAAGTTTATTTTGCTGCATTTAATCACAAATACAACATACAGAACCCTATGTAATAAAAGAAGTGATAATAAAACAACAAAAATAAAAATAACACATTATGCTTCTTATTTACCACAAATATTATTTTGACATCTCAGACTTGCCAAATTTTTAAACCAATTTTATTTTTACTTTCATAGTTTTATCTTCAACTGCTTGTAGTTTTAACTGTCTTACATATTCAGTGAAATGTTTTTTACCAACTTGTAGATTTGATTTTGACGTTTCTGTAGATAACTAAAAGAACTTCGAGTAATTAAAGTAGAAAACGGGGGGTTTGGGCTTAAAAGATGAATGAACCAATTGGCGGGCCAAACTTTGGTCACTCATGGGCCAGATGTGGCTCACGGGCCACCAGTTGAATAGCCCTGCTGTAGAAGCTGCATTGATCCATTTGTGAATTTCATGCCCCGTTCTTCCCTCGCTCCTGAACAAAACCCCCAGATACTCCTTCACTTCCAGCAACACTTCACCCCAACAGTCCCCCATTTTCCTAACCAAGGCTTGAGCAAACACTTCTTAGACAATTTGTTTAAAATCCTTTCTATTAAGCCAGTTTGATGAAAAACAGTAGCTACTTCCTCACAGCAGCTACCTCCCTGCTGCTCTGTTTACCTCATCTTTCTGTTTTTTCATCCTTTCAAGTTCACCACGGTTCCTCGACATCAGTTCTCGTAAAGCACGAGGTGGAGACGGCCTAAAGAGATGCAGTAGATGATCCCTCAAATATTGAGCTAGACAAGGATTGTGCTCAGCGAGAAGTCCCAGACTGAAGAACTGATGAGTTCAGATAGGAGTCTGCATGATTAAAATCCTCCCTGCTGCGGCGAGATGCGGCCCCTGTCGGCATCCTATCAGCGATTGTCTTCTCTTATTCAGAGGAGTCCTACTGATCGGCACTGAGACTTCTGCACCCAGCGCTAAAAACTGGAGCCAAGTTTTTTTTCTAAATGACTGTTTTGCTAGAAAGACTTCATGGATTCATGGTTGAAAGCAGTCACCGTTTGTATCTTTGTTATGGGTTTTATTTTATTTATTTTTTTTAGCAATTTTTGTTACGAATTTAGGCTGTTTTGTTAAGTTAGTATCTGGTTTTATGGTTGTGCCACTAGAAACCTCTGGTAACTTTATGATCAAGATTTTCAGTAGGTTTACTTCTTACCTGGGTCTGTCACTATGATAACCAATGCTAGAAACCTAAAGCCTTGTTCACAACCTGCCACATGTTCCTGTGGCCAGTCTACAGGGAAAATTTGGCCAAACCACGTCTGAGACTTGTCCCTGTATTGCATTTAGTCCTGAAGTTGGTTGCAGACTAGCTGAGGAGACCTTTTCCTTGTGCCTGTGCAAATTCTATAGGTTTTACAAAACCTGGACTACTTGTGTACCTCCAAACCAGTCTGGCAATACATGTTCTCCACACTTTGTGTTTGTGTGGCCTGAAAGCCAGAAGTGGAGTATTTTCTACTGCTATGTGGGGTGAGCACAGGGGCAAAACTCCATGAGACTGGCTCAATGCAGTTTATAACATTGGTAATCACCCAGACCCTTCTGTCCAGGTGTGATTTACTTATTATTTGTGACACAACAATAATGGACTACACCTAGCTTGAACAAACAGTAGCAAAGCCTGTACTGGACCATCCAGCAGTATGACACTTAAGACACGAGGGCAAGTTGACAGTATGGCAAGCTAATGGTAGCTATTGTTAGCTTTTTTTTCTTTTGATAGCTTTCTACAATTGTTGTATAGTTGAAGTTAATTTTTCCTTAGTGACGTAACTACTCGTCCAGTGAACCAATCAATGAGCAACAGTAACAAATTTCAAATTGGGCCAGCTGGTCTCAGAGTTCCAGAAATCAGGATGGAACTGGGCCATAAAGGCTAATGCAAACACATTAGAACCAGGTTTGAAGCCAGGCAGTGCAAAAAGGCCTGAGCTGCCTGTGGGCCAGGTCTGGCAATGATGGCACTGTTTTTAGGATGGCATGCCACAACTGGCCCACTTGTCAGTGGCAGATCTAGGATTTTTCAGTGTACGGGGCCATCAAGGGGCCACAGTATTCATAGAGGGGCCAAGTATTTGTTCAACATGCTTGCACACAAATCCCCAGTTTTTGTAACGTGTATAAATTTAATCAGTCACACATGTTCAGACACTTGTAAAAGCTTGAACAGCAAATTCTCCTTATCAAGTTTACATGCATTTTTACTGTACACAAATAAAATACTCTCAAACACACAAGATGTGAGAAAATCCAGCTATCGTTGTCAGTTAAAATACTTTTTCTGCAGGATTACTCAAATTGAAAAATACTTTCCTATTTGACTCATTAGCACCACTACTGTTTGGTAGTGGAACTGCAGCCACTCTTGGGCAAAAGACAGATGAGTGACAGGACAGGGGCACTTCAGGGGGCCAATTGAATTTCAGATGGGGCCAATTCCCCTGTGGCCCCGCCCCTAGAACCGCCCCTGCCACTTGTGGTTTGGTTTATGTGGTGCTGGCCCATGAACAGACCACCTCTAGCAAACCACATCTGGGCCACACAAGGGCCACAAATTTCTGCGGTATCAGGGTTGAATGTTTGTATGGGTCAGAACTAAATTAGACAAATTTTGCTATATTTATATTTATATTTATATTTTTATATTTATATTTATATAAATTTATTATTTATTTATATTTATATTTTGCTATATTCATCCTTGTGACCCATAAATGTCAAAAATGCTGTTTGCTCCAGTGCAGGTGCTCTGATGCCAGCTTTACTTGTCTTATATGAACACGCTTATCCAAAACTAGAAAACTGGGTTTAACACACTGAGATTATCTTTATAGAAGCACAAAACACAGTCTTTAGTGTCAAAGTTGAGCCGGATCTCTTAAAGAACCTGCTTTGTAGCATGGGCTCAACATTCTCTGATGCCACCTGCATTTCCTCAGTAATTAGCATAATCATCAATCATGCTTCTTAGTACAACTACTCTGGTTTACTCAGATGGACTGTTTTCATTTATGTATCTTACCAGATTTTTCCCTGTTTATCTTAGTTTTAGATCCAGATCCTCCAAGACTGAGTTGGGTTCCTTGTAGTTTGGACAAAAGCATTAGAGGGTACTTCTGCTGCTAGCGAAAAAAAAAACAAAAAAAAAAAAAACAAGAACTGTGGGTATCTAGAGCTTCTGTCTGTCTTTTCTAAACACAGATGAGCTTTTGTGAACATAAAGAGATAAATATTAGTCATAAGATTATCAGGAGTAATCACACAAAAGCCGACAAACTGAAAAGTTATAGAATGACATAATTTAAAGCAGCCAATGGGCTCGAGTTTGAAAAGAAACCATGAACACAACTCCGTAATGTTACATGTGGTGCCCCTCTTGTACCATGGTGACACCTTAATGGCATGATGGCAGGTCTATTTCCTGTTTACAGATATCAAAGTTCCCACGGTTCACGGGTCACAGGTATCCTTTAATGGTACTCGAGACAGTCCTTGAAACGGACAAACATTTTGCAGAGAGCAAAAGGTGAATGTGGATATTTACAGTAAGTGTGTAGGTGTCGACAGAATAGATTACAGAAATGTGCTTTATGGTTTTGCAGGATGCATCACCTTCTCTACAAACTCTGAGTAACATATTAGGAGATACACAGAACTCAGTGCACTGACTAAATTTCTTGCAAATAGAGTCAGTTTGAAAGGATAGATTGTTCTTTAATGGTAATTTATCTGGTTCACATGTAAAGGCTAAAAACAGCAGGAGCGTCTGTATGTTCATAATTACTGCGTCATTGTTTTTGAATGGTTTTTGAAAACCTCTAAAAGATACTTAAACCTATATCTTGAGCTAAGCCGTGAATTCCCAGTCACAAATGATTTGGTGAAAAGAAATCCTAATTTAGTTTGTGCATAGCTGATTTTTTTTTCTTTTTCACAAACTGTTCAAAGAGGTTCATTAAGCATTCATTCAGTCCTTTTTTTATGGTGCAAGAAATAAATTAGGACCCAATTAGCAATCAAAGTTATTGTTCGCACCCTTCCTTACTTACTGAGTTACACAGCTGACTTGCTATGATTAGGAGTGCCACAGTTCCAGTTACAAAGCGTTAGAAAAACAAAAAGGGATCTTTTGTCTTTGGAGTAGTTGAGGATTAATTTTTGGATACTGTAACAGAAATAAATGTAATTTTAGCACATGAATGTATGCAACTTCCTGTAGGTCACAGGTTCTATGGAAGCTTTTATTTTATTTCTATTTTAATGAAACAGTTTTTTCCCCTTATTTTTATTGATTGCGTAACATTTTTTGTACTTTGTAACCAACAGATGTGGTAACTCTGTTCTAGCTGTTTGAAAAAAAAAAAAGGTTTGTACACTATTAGACTGTAACCCCACCCCTGTGTTCAATTGGAAATCAACACTGCAATCCTGGTTGGTGCTCCCCAATCACAATCAACCAGCTCTAATAATCGAAAAACAGCCAAAGTACAGAGGAGGACTTTGAAAGACCTCCAGAGAGAACTCCTGAAGAACTATTGAACAAAAGCAATTTAAAAGATGACAAGAAGGTCTGGCCGCTTGAGAACAAAATATACAAAGAAATGAAAGTAACAACTTGAAGAAAGAAAACCTAAACCCAAGTTTTACACAAAGATCTCATAAAAATCTGTTAGTGCTTCAATTATGTTATGAAAGACTCTCAGCTACTACCAAACCAAATTTCCCCTCAAAGTCTTTCAAATTAGACTGTGATAACCATTTTATTGTAGGCTAAGGTTGGCGACCATTTAAATCATGTTGACTCCAAAGATTAATCAGTTGTCGAGGTAAATTCATGGATTACTTTCTGAAAATTTGTTTAGAGGTTTCAGTATTGTGCCACACACTAAGCACACACACACAAGTTGTTTTTTCTATTCTTGTGGGTACTTTGCATTGACTTCCATTTATTTTTCAGTCATTTCTCCAGCCCAACCCTTTACCCTAAACCTAACCACCCCAGCACACTGTAACAGATTTCTGTTCATTTATGGTGGATTTTTTACAGTCTCTTGCAGTATTTCATAATAACAGTAACATACTGTGAAATAACTGGACATACTGTTAATTTACAGTTAAATTAGTAGGTTAGTAACAGTAAACAACTGTATATTAACAGCATAATACAGTATAATTTTCAAAATGTGGGGAAATAAAAGAGTCACTTAGAAGTCCCGCCATCATCTGTTAGAACTTTTTCAAATGCTGTTGGCTGCTGGTTTTGTTAATCAGTCAACCTAGGATTAATTTCTGAGTGACAAGATTTGTTTGTGTGCTTGTCTTTGGAGAATGCAGATAATTTTAAGTGTTCGCCTCTCTTTTTTCATTACTTTTCTTGACATTAACACTTGTTTGTGCAAAAGACTTGTGTCCGAGCTTGATTGTGATACATTTCTGTTATTGCTGTTGTTTTTCATTACCATCACACTGTTGTTGATGCCATTTTACCTGAAATTTATACTGTTATCGACAATTTTTTTTTCAACAAATGAGGTTGGAATCATACTTTTACAAAAGGTGACATTAAGGAATGTGTTATTTTATACTGTGAATTTAAAAAAAACATTTTAATTATTCTGTTTTCTTATTTATTTAGTAAATTTGGATGGAATTGTGGGAATTTGCAGATTTTATTTTATTTTGTAAATTGATATGCACATCCTGTAAATTACAGTTGTATACTGTTAAGTTATGTTACACAAACTGTAAAATAACAGTACAATGCAGGTGTCTTTCCTAACAGTATTATTTATTATTCACTGTTATTTTACAGTTACTTTACTGCAATCAGATTTATGGTAATATACTGTTGAAATAAATTACAGTTACTGCACTGTAAAAAACAGTACATTATTAGTGTCCCTGCTGCCTGTAATTTACTGTTTTTTTACAGTGTACATACCTAAACCCAGAGCCCTAAATTAACCTAACCTCATACCCAAAATTGACATTTGTTTCCGTTGGGACAAGGCGTTGGCCTAACCCAGACATTTTCCCTAAAACTAAGCATTACTGGTCTATTCCTAACCCTAACTTTAAACATAACTTAATTCACACCATACCTCTATACCAAAGTAAAGAGCAGTAGAACTGCGGAAAAAGTGATGACATTGAAGAGGTCACTTTACACTGAAAAAAGAATGTGTTGGATTTACTTAATCCAATAATGAACATTAGTTGCACACAAGTTCTTCATATTCAATAAACTTGTATATTTTGTAATGATAAAATGTGAGTAAAACATGGTTTGATCAAGTAATTTGCGTTCTTGGAACATTTTAATCCTTCACAATTTTATCACTTTATTCCAACATGATTCAATAACTTTTACTCCAATAATATTGGTCAGTTAAATACTACATGTTATCTTCATATTAATCGTTGGTATTTTATTCTAGTGTCTGGTACTAAATATTCAAATGGAGGCATTTTAACAGATTGTATTGTTTTCTTCCAAAATAGTTAAAAATGACCCCTGCAGTCTTTTCAAACAAAATGTCTAATTTCACAGCAGTGACAGTAGGTAAAGAAGTGAAGTGACACTACTGTTCTACTGAGATATAAATCAACAATTAATGTCTGTTTTTCAGTGTTTTGTTATCTCTGTCACAGCAGAGAAATTAGACACTTTCTTTAAAAAATGTTACAGGCAACAATCTTGGAAAACAACACAAACATTCTGCTTAAGGCCACAATTTCTAGACTGATTGAAATAACAATTGCAGTTGTAAACATTTCAATGTAACTATTGAACTGATTTGAACTGTAGAAATATTAATTACCATTAACATTTAAATAATTACTGGAATGGCAAATACCTATTAACCTTACCTATTAACATTACTCATTTTACCCCAGAAAAATTAATAGTTGCAAGTCCAAAAATTTATTCAAGGTGTCAAAAATTCCAACACTCATCATTTTGTGACATCTTGGTTCAAAACCGCATTCAAAATTCTTTACTTCAACATTTACATAACTAAACAGGCCCTGATGGGACTATTTAGACTGCACAACCTTCCATCTCTTCACTTGTAAAGATACAAACTATAATTGAAGAATGCTGCCAATCAGAAATTGTACATATTGTACATGGCGGTTTCAGACTCATTAATATCAGTTCTTAACAATAACACTGTGATGTGTTAGAGATGGCCGATTGTTCACCTGGAAATTCAACCTCCAAAAGAGAGCAAGAGTGAGGTTTAAAAGTTTTTTCACCTTCACAAAAACAGTCAGCTGTCCTTGTGGGAGCAGTTTTGTCCTCAAAATTTGGTCTTTTCTCAAGAGTTCAGTCATATCCAACTCCACCTTTTGAATCACCTCTAAAGTGTAGCAGAGCTGTGATGAGTAACCCATGTTCAAGAAGTAAAAAAAATGTCCAAACAGCATGGCTTCTGCAAGGGCCACATTGTCCAGATCCTGAAGAACCATGACATGGAATGCACCAATTCTAATACTATGGTTTATTTAAAGTCATGTAAACAGAATGGAGGATCAAAACTGACATAATTCGAAATAAAAAGCAGAAAAATATAGGACCAATAAATAAATAAATTCCTTTAAAATTTACATTCCTATTTATTTTTCCAGCTTAGTTGCAATAAATTTTATATTTTAGCAAATAATTTACATTTTACTGTTTTTAAAAATATATATTTTTTGTTTTGTTTTTTACGTGAAGATGCATTTATGTCTCAGTGCTGGAATTACTTTCCAAAATTAATTTTAAAAAAAGGGCAAACGGGCCTAAAAAGTCCAAGTAGGCTCACAGGGTTAACTGAATTATGTTACTTATATTAATCATTTCAGTTGAACGTGATGTAAACAAATTCATGTATTTTCTCTGCATGTTATGTAGATTCTACATGGTACAGTTACGCTTACCTTTATAACATGAGACAGTTGTGTTAAATACACCCAAAATGCTTAAAGAGATCCAAGAGATGCCATGTCTCCTTCAAAGACCTCACTTTGGTGGTAACTATGTTGCAAATGGTCCTCACTCTGTAGTAGAAACAAGTACACGCACACAAGTTTGCATATCTATCCTTATTGTTCACTGATCTTTTCATTTCCCTGAACTCAAAAATGGATCATTTCTTTTTTGACCACTGGCTGCATTTCATGGCAGTGTTCAATGATTAGAGTTGAGTTGATCCTTTTGCACAGTTCTACATGATCATTCAGAAGTACAAGGTTTGTTTCATCTGAAGTTTTGTTCTCTCCAGATTGAGTCTTGACTTTACTGGACCAATCCAAGCTATTTATCTGACAGTTTGAAGATTGTGGGCCCACCGTCAGGAAACTTCACCAACATAAACAAAGTGATGCGAAGTCTGCCTTTGAACCTTTAGTTTCATTGTTAGATGAACACAGCTGTATATTCTCACAAGTGGGGGACTATCTTGTTTATAATGTTTTCATTTCTCAGCACCATAATCACTAGTTTATGGACACGGGTTGGTTGGAACTTTGCCAAGAGTTCAGAGACATTTCAGTCTGTTGATAATGGCAAAACTATTTTTGGTGTCTGTGCTTGTGTATTATTTAGCTGAATATGTCATGAGTTGAATGGGTTTTAATATGACTTTCAGAAGTAATCATTAGATGTAAATCTACGGCCTAATTCAAGATGGTTGCCACAGCCAGCTGAACGCAGGCAGTTTCACTAATACTGAGATAAAACGTGGTGTTGTAGTAGCTGAGAGTCATTAAAAACACATACTTCAGTCAGTAAAAAATCATGCAAGGTCACACGAGACATTGCACGAGGTTGTCAGTAGAGCACGATCTCGTAAATGTTTGGTGATTAGTCAGTCCACTTCCTCATGCCTGCAAAGAAGGTATTTTCTGTTGTTACTGATGTAGATGTATTTATATTTTACCGTTATTTAACCATGGAAAATCCCATTGAGATCACAAAAATCTTTTACAAGGGCAGTCTGGGCCTGAATGCAACCTATTTTTACTATATTGTTTATACTTTTTTGTTATTTTGCACTAATGACATTTTTTTAAAACAAATGTGTAGTAGAAGGTAATAGGGAGATTATTTTATTATTTTTATATTGTTGCATTGCTTTAATTTGTCATGGTAAGTTTATACAGAATATTATATTTTACTACAATCTTTGTCCTGTTTTACCTGATCGACTGACTGATAGACATTTTAATTGGCACTGGAATCTGCAATACTAACCTTGTATTTACTTGGTATATCAGATTGAAAGAAAACATGTTATTTACTGAGTAGGTAAGAACAAACCGAAGGACAGATTCAGATTTTAGATTTGAAAATTTCTTTGCAAATGAATAAGATTTTACATCACAATTCAGCCTGACCAAATACTGACGTGTATTCAGATTCGAGGTATTTGGCCCAGAATCAGGAAATCACATTTATCTTTTCAGTGTGTGAGTGGGTGAATGGGTGAAGTCAGTGTAAAGCACTTTGGGGTCCATGTGGACATGATTAAATGCTATATAAGTTCAAGCCATTTACCATTTATACACAATTTTCTGACCAAACCACTCCTTCTATGGCTATGGAAGCCATTTCTGCCAAGCAGTTCAGTCTTAAACACAAGTTCTGCAGTGTGATGACCAAATTATGTGTTCTTGTTGTTTTCTGTGAGGCATGTTTTAACTAAACTGTCCCTAGAAAGTACGGCCTGTACTGAGCTGACCCATATCACGAGTCACTCAGAACAGAGCGCACACTACTATTTAATCAGAGCCTCATCACAGTACATAAGAAATATATAATTATGCAATTGATTATCAAAAATAGTTCCGACATCACAATGAAAAACAAGAATGTGTTGTGCATTTAAGAATCAGTGTTAAACAGAATACATTTTCCTTCAGGGTCAAAATTCCTTGTATCCCAGATCAATAACATGTACGTTAGGTTTACTGTCCTAAGGTGAGTGCCATTCTGTTAAAAAAAAACGTTCACATTATGGTATACAAAATAAATCACTACTTTGGTTCACAAGTTATCTTTCAGACCGGTATCAAACTGTCAATTATAATGGGACAGAATCACTTCCTCT
>JAUBOC010000191.1:12435033-12445313 GCA_032275365.1 Anablepsoides cearensis | reverse complement strand
AGCTTCTTCTTACAGTTGGTGGAGTAGGTATTGAAACTAGGCATCGAAATTTAAAAGTACGAACGATTCCGGGAGAACTGAAACATTTGTCCCGGTTCCTCTCGATTCTCGATGCCCGACCCTACATTTGACACATCTGGCATCATGACATAGCCTCTTAAATGGTCAGTAAAATGGTGCTAAGGAGGTATATTGACTAGAGCAGGGGTCGAGGGCCGCAGCCCTTCATGTTTTACTTTTTCCCTTGCTCCAACACCGGATTCAGTCATTGAAATATCTCTTCATGTTCTGCAGATGCCTGGTAATCACCCATTCATTCAAATCAGGTGTGTTGGTGCAGAGAAACAAGTAAAATATGCAGGGCTGTGCCCCTTGAGGACCAGGATTGCCCACCCCTGGACTAGAGGCATCACGCAAGCTTCAGGAGATTGACCCCTGTGGAAGAACAAGACACCATATTGGAAGGGGCGGCTGTGATTGTAAAGAAATGATCAGGACCAGATTTCTGCACAGAATTGCATATAAATATATGTTTTTCATGGTTTGGCCTTTGCCTATTAGAAGCATAATTTATTTCTATTAAATCAAAATATAGATTATCATCTGCAAACTGAGTTTCATTGATTTGCTGACCTAAATTGAATACATAATGATTACCACAGTCCGTTTTACAAGCTAACAGTTGAGTTGTCCTCGCCCATACCAATATGGCTGCTCACTCCAACCATGAAAATTCACGCTAGCACAAATATACCTCATTGGTGCTAACTATAGCTAAGTTAGCATCTAACTTATCAGCTATCTGTCTGTATGCCTACATTTTTCAAGTGATATTTGCAAGTTAAACATTATTACCATGCATCAAATTTATTTTCCTAATTTTATCAATACTTCACTCTATGTAGTCAATGAGCTCAAATGTGGCCTCAGTAATCTGTATGTAGAAATCAATTCTGCATGTGATGAACTCAGTGCATGTAGGGGGCATGGCCTCAACACTCCTGCAGTACACATACTCTAGTGCTCTTGTATGAAATCTGGTTATTTTAGTCAAGATTACGATAACATATTTTCCACAACTATATAAAGAAACCCTTCTATATTTAAAGGTTTAGGCTTGTACTTGTTTATATTCCCATGCAACCCTAACTGTGATTATTAGAAAGTCCAAGTTTGTCCCGTGTTCAGTATTTGTTTTGGCAAATGCAAATATTCTGTATTCTATGATAACATGTTGCTGTTATCCGTCTAGCTGTTTTGGCTTAACTTCATATGTCTTCATATGAATTATCCATTCTCCCTCTCTCTCAGGCAAAAGATTTGGATGCCAGGTCATTTGGTAGTTCTGAACTAGCTGTAGGTGATCTGCTGATCCCATCCCCCCCACCTATCTGCTCCAAACTTAAAACCAATTATTGCTTCTCATGCTGAGCGCATGTTTCATTTTTTACTCACAGGCTAATTATTCCAGCACACGTGTCAGCTCAGCAGCAAATCATTTGAAAGCAGTCTTTTAACTAGTATAATCTTAGCTGCTGTACTTTGACTTAAAATCACACCTATTTCATGTTTTTGCTTTAAAATAAACTTGTTCACACAGCTGGGATGAAGACTTCTGGTGAATTAAAGTTCACTCATCCATGTTAAAAGACCCTCTAATGGAACAGATGCTTTGAATACAGAGATGTGTGCTTACAGACTGTCATTGTTTGAATTTACTAACATTTCCAACATTAATCTATTGAACTTTGTCCTCTGATCCTTTTGTGATCTCCTTTTCTATTGTGACACATTTTGCCTCAAAATATAATGTATTTAATTTATTGAAAAGAATGTCTGATCTCTGTGCTTTAATTTTTTATTAAAGTTTGTGCCTATAAGTGAGCAGTACTTAACCTTTGGAGAAATATTTGTTAGACAGATGTTTGTTTGTTTTGTTTGTTGCACAAAAGTCAAATCTTATTGCTGATCTCGATCTTTTTTTTTTCTTGCCGTCGATTACAGGAGGTGGAAACGGAGCAGTACTACAATTTCTTCTTGCCTGAGTTGAAGGAGCAAGGATATGATGGGTTCTTCAGTCCAAAGTCACGAGCTAGAACCATGTCAGAGTCGGATCGTAAACATGTGGACGGATGTGCAATTTTTTTCAAGACAGAAAAGTAAGTGTAACATTAATCTCTTATAAACTGTTTTCTTTTTGCGGTCATGTATGATTGTTTTCTTCACAGTGTGTTTTTGTGTTTATCTCCAGGTTCAGCGCAGTGCAGAAGCACACAGTGGAGTTCAACCAGCTGGCCATGGCTAACTCCGAGGGCTCTGAAGCAATGTTGAACAGGGTGATGACGAAGGACAACATTGGAGTAGCGGTACTGCTCGAGGTCCGCAAAGAGCTCATTGAAATCTCCTGTGAGTAGCTTCTGCTAGATTTAAAATTTGAAAAGATTATGTTTTACTCTTTGTCTTGTTTGTAATTCTCCACGATACTTTGGAAGTGTGGTTACAGAGGCCTGTGGTGCATAAATACCAAATACTCTGACAAATGAAACACTCGTAATATAATGATAATAATAATACATTTTATTGCAATGCACTTTTCATTTGATGCCAAACATTAAAGTGCTACAAAATCAGATAAAAAAAAAACAAAAACAGTCAATATAAAGACATTTAAAAAAGCAAATAAAATATATATGAATAGGCTTTGATCACAATAAGCTTTCTTAAAGAGGAAAGTTTTAAGTCCTTTCTTAAAGGCATAAACCGTTGGTCTAAGACAGGGGTCTGCAACCTGTGGCTCTGGGGCCACATGTGGCTCTTTGGTCCCTCTGCAATGGCTCTTTGAAAATGTGACCAAACATAAGAGAATATTTTTTTATACTCACAACAGAAATCAATTGGTATGCAATTATGTGATCAATATACAATACAAAAATAGAAACATGACAGCTTATGCTAGCCTGTTGTTTACTAATACAACTTATTTCTCTCAAATCCATCAGAATTACCTTTAAAGAATTTGAAGACTACATAAAAATACAAATTAGAAAGAAATATGCCTGAATAGTTCCGTTGGACTAGTTTTTTTTTTTTTATGAATTTCGGTATAAACTATATTTTTCTTGTTTACATGAATGTGGTCTTTTCATTTGTAATGATGTGTAAAAATGAATAATAAAATTCACACTATATGATTTAGTTTTATAATGTCACCTCCACTGGTCATAAAGAGTCCCGAAAAGACCTTGAAAAGGCCCACGGACCACCAGTTGATAATCACGGTTGTAGCTTGTTTTGTGGCTCCGGACACATTTTATTAGTTAGCCAAGAAGCGGAAATGGCTCTTTTGATCGTAAAGGTTGCAGACCCCTGGTCTAAGATAATCTGGAAGGGCATTCCAGAGACGCTGAGCTGCAGCCACAAAGGCTCTGTCGCCTGTAGTTTTAGGCCTTGTCCTGAGCGGAACCAGACAATGCTGTTGGTCAGACCTAGTCTGGGTAGACGGGGTGTAGAATGGGGGGTGATGTGCTCATGTTTCCACACCCTCATCAGGATCCTGGCAGCACTGTTCTGAGCATACTGGAGCTTTTGAAGACTCCTGTCAGGAATCATTACATGAAAAGAATAGAATAGAATTAGAATTAGAATTAGAATTAGAATGGAATAGAATAGAATAGAATAGAATAGAATAGAATAGAATAGAATAGAATAGAATAGAATAGGCCTTTATTGTCCCGCCGAGGGGAAATTCAGGTGTCACAGCAGCATCAGTACAGAGTTTCACACACTAGTTATTTTACAAGCTATGGATAGTACACACAAAAAAGAATTTAACATTGACTAGCCATAATGCAACTACCATTAATACAAATATAAAACACAAAGAATTGTGCAAGAATAGAGTAAGATATGTTTTCGAGACATTAGATTATCAGAATTCAACAGAATTCAACATTAGGAATTGAAGTGACCTTTGTGCAAAACAATCTCAATCAGACCAGTAAATGTGAAGTGAAGGATCTCAAAGCAGACAACAAACAGAGTAGTAGTGCAAATGATTGATCAGTTGAGTAATAACAATGAATAGTAGGAGTAGGCTCGTGATCACTTTCCCCTGATATTTTGTCCCTCCTCCTTTCAGCTGGTAAGTCACTCCATGGCATGGACAAGCAGCTCCTGCTGGTAGCAAACGCCCACATGCACTGGGACCCGGAGTACTCGGACGTCAAACTAGTCCAGACCATGATGTTCCTGTCGGAGGTGAAGAACATAGTGGACCTTGCCACACGCAGCTTCAAGCTGTCCACCTCTGGTGAGACCAATGCAATTCCACTGGTGCTGTGTGCTGACCTCAACTCCTTGCCTGACTCTGGTAAGTCAACAGGACTAGTTGTGAGGCTGTGCGCTTTTAACTGGATTTTGTTTTCATTAGTACTGACACTGATGACATACGTGCAGGTGTGGTGGAGTACCTGAGTTCTGGTGGTGTGGACTGCACCCACAAGGACTTCAAGGAGCTTCGCTACAGCGACAGTCTGACCAAATTCAACTGCAACGGCAAGAACAGCCTGTCCAACGGCAGGATCACCCACGGCTTCAAGCTGAAGAGCGCCTACGAGAACGGCCTGATGCCTTACACCAACTACACCTTTGACTTCAAGGTAATAAGACAATAAAAATAGGTACTTGTGGTTAAAAAAAAAGGGCTCCCACACTAATCTCTATTCTGTTCCTAGGGTGTGATCGACTACATTTTCTACTCCAGGCCTCACCTGAACGTGCTGGGTATCCTGGGCCCTCTGGACCCCCACTGGCTTGTAGAGAACAATGTCAGCGGCTGCCCACACCCCCACATTCCCTCTGACCACTTCTCCCTTTTTGCTCAGCTGGAATTGCTCCTGCCCAATGTGCCCTCACAGGTCAACGGGCTTCACCTGCCTGCACGCAGGTAGTGAGACCCTGCCATGCCACCAGGGGGAGCTGCAGCCACAGCTTCCCCAATCTCAACCTTGTTCCCCCTCTTTTTACCAGCTATTCCCTCCACCACACTGGAGGAGGAAGACACACACATATACACACACAAACACAACCTGTAAAATATTCGTACAGTGAGGTCTGGCTGACAGGGATTTGTTATAGATATTCTATATTTTTTTCTTTCTTTTATGTTCTTTTTTAACTGCTTGATTCAGTCTCGTCTCTGTATCATACTTTGTGTTTTCCCCGTTTCCTCATTCGATTCACTTTCCCCCCCTCTTGTCATTCAAACTAGAGAAGATGGAAGCTTGTTCAGCCTCATCACACAAGGCGCCGTTATGTTTAGGAGGACGGGGGAATTTGAAAGCAGCTGAGAGGATGATATTTACTCTGAAAGCTGTAGAGCTGACACTCAGCCTGTCTGTCTGTCCTGTATAAATATAAAACCAGCAAAGACGGCAGACTTGTCATTCTCAGACCTCCATCACAGGCTTGTTAACCCCCCCGTCCTCTGAGCATCTTTTTGTAAGACACGTAGGAGTCGGATGCGGCAGGTTTAGAGCAGCTCTTCACTGGCAGATGAGCGTCTCTGGAAATGGATGCGGCTCGGCCAATGAGGTGATCTTTCTTTTTTCTTCTTCTCCTGCTGTCATTCTGTGGTGCTGAGGCCTCTGCGTAGTCACGGCCTCCTGTGGTGCTACAAGATAGTCTAAACCTCTGCAGCCGACCCCGGTGCATTAGTCTTTAACCCTACAGATGCTTAGAACAGACACCTTGAACCTACATTTGCCAGATTTTACACCGGCAATTGTAGAGTTAAAAAAAAAGATGTGAAGAGACTGAAAACAGCTACCATCCTTTTTATCTGACTGTTTCACCCCAGCTTGTATAGTTGTTAAGCTAGTCTTGTGCTTTAGGAGTTCACGTGGCCCCAGGTATCACCTTTTTTGTTGTTTGTTTTAGCAGGGCATCTAGGTTAATTGGCAAAGTGATTGTGGGGGGGGCACAAATCTTTTCCTTTTGGATGCTTTTAGGCAAAGAGAGTAAGTATCGGCTAATAAATAAAACCAGCATTCCTGTCACTATCAGGAGCTAAAATCCAGCTCCACACATGCAATCTCTCACACAAACACACACTTAACACGTGCACACACACAAAGGTAATTTGCAGGCAGATGTGTAGCACTGTCTCCGAGGCCAGTAGTGACTTCTCCCCCCCCAGCCATACGTTCCTCTCAAAAAGCAGTTTGTTTTTGTTTATTTTTATTTTTCACAAGTGTTTGTACAGAATAGAAATCTAGACTCAGTCTTTACATGATTGTATATGAACCACAAAAGACCTGTTTTCTGGCATTTTTTTGTACGAAGAGTAAATTATGGTCAGATTTGAGAAAAAAAAAACAAAAAAAAAACGATTGTATTGTAAACTATGGCTAAATTTTTATCCAGTTGATGTTATAAAATGAATTGATATTACCAGCTTGTACAAAAGACGTAAGAGGAGGTTGTTCGTGGCGTTCGCTGTCACTCCTTTGCACTCCCAAGTCGAGACCGAACCTGTAACGCCTGTATTGTTTGGACATTTTAGCTTTTCCACCCATTCCCCCAGCAGTCGGGTTGATTTTGGCCGTCATGTAAATAAACACGGAGCGATCTCTACCTGTCGCTTCTCGTTCAATAACAAAGCCACTGATCCAGACTGCTGCCATCGGTTTTGATAAAATAAGTAAAGAAATAATAATAAAAAAACAAACAAGCCCTGACACGCATCAACGAGCCCCACCTGTTCCACACGACACACACACGTACATCTCCCCCCCCCCTCTGTAGCAGTTGATGTTGTCTTGCACTATTTCCACGCAGCGAACGCCCCGAGCAACTTTCTCTCCTTTTATTTTTAAATACTGTTATGACATTTGTGAAGATTTTATGTCTTTTTTTTTTCTTCTTCTTCTTTTTTTGGTTCTTTTTTCTTTTTGGTTCTTTTTATGAGATGTGACTATGTTGTGATGATGTGTATATCCTTATTCATTGAGCTCTTTAGTAATCAGGTATGCTTTACTCCACGGACCTTCTCTCTGTAGGGATCATGAATTTGGTGTCTTATCAGTTTCAGATTGTTTTGCTCCCTCTTTGTACCCAAGCACACATTAACCCCGTGCACCCCTCCCCTCCTTTAAAACACACCTTTTTGGCCACCGATGTTCCTGAGCCTCCACCATAAAACCGCCCAACCTCAGACTTTACCTAACTACTATACTGGTCAAGCTCTGTTTTTTGTTGTTGTTGATTTTTTTTTATATATTCCTTTACCCACCACTTTGTATAGATTTTTCTACCCTTGTTATTGAAGCTGCAGTGCCATGTGTGGGCCTCCCTGCCTCTGCACTGGGAAGGTCAGAAGGCTCACTCTTTCCTCTGCTTGTGGACGAACGAGGGACGAGGGTCAGTCAGCTCAGCTGTTTCTTCTGAAAGAGCCAGTCCAGCTAACTCGTTCCCGTTACGTCTGCTAAGTCTTTGCTTTCACCCAGCGACGAGTACTTAAAAGATTCACATCCCCTCAATCCCTGTTTGGTCATCTTCATAAAAAAATCAGCACTCTTTTATTTGTTGAAATTCCATTTTTATAGCAAGGGGGAAGCAAGTAAATGTGAAGTATAAACTCAAACCTGGTCTCTCAACCTCCCCACACTTTTTTGTCCACTTTTTTAACCCTCCATTTCTCAGTGGAAATCAGTTTTTTTTTGTTTTCTAAATGGCATTAGTATTGTTGTAGATTTAAAGGGTAGCTTTTTTTGTAAAGTGTGAATAAAAGGATGTATCTCTTTGTTTCCTTTCTAAAAAAAAAAGATGAGTTTTTTTGGCGTTGATGTGTAAATCATGAACTATACGATGGTAATACGTTTGCTGCATTTGTTCTTCTTACCTTCTCCCCACATTCCTCCCTCCCTCCCTCTCCCCGCCACAAACCAAATCAGATCCTCTGTAGAGATCATGTGGACGTATTGTCTGGATGGGTCGATCGAAGAGGTTGAATGTTCCCGGTGATGCCTTGGCAGAATGACGTTTTTCAGTGGTTACCGACATGAAACACTTTGCATCATTGGTATCAGTTAAATCCCACAGGGATGGATTTTTTTTGCTTTGTTTTTGTTTGTTTTTTTGCCCCCACCAATCTTTCAGCTTTATTTTGGATGTTTTGTGGCTCTAGCCTGGACAGGGCTAGTGTCTGTAGGTTAGGGCAGCAGCGCTGTCTTACTAGTGGCTGCAGTTCAGTACTAGTAAACACTGTTTTGACAGGTGTTTTAAAAAAAAAAAGAAAAACGTGTTTAATGATGTGCCGCTAGACCGGTCCTGTGATTTTAATTTTATTTTTTGATAACTACTAGTCCATCTTATTCTGTTCTTGTGCATTATAGTGGTTCGATTTGTTCAAACTAACTAGTTCTTCTTTATAGTCACTGATTTTTCTCCCAAATATTATTTTTTGCTTTTTGTTACCTCTCGTTTCCTATGAATATCTGTCAAAATATAGCTGAGTTTTACCACCTTGTAAGCCCTAGTGAGTAATCACCTTTCTTTTTTTTTTTTCTTTTCTGTTTCCTCATTTATTTAGCTTGTTAGGCGTCGTGATTTGTTTTATTTCCTTTCTCTCTCTCCCCACATGGCTGCATCTCTTTGTAACGGTGCACACCAAAGCTGCTTGTAGTTCAGTTCTGTTGTAGAGCCAAATGTCTCCACAAATCAATCACCCCCCCCCCTTTTTTTTCTTTTAAATTGTGTTTATTTTTGATATTTTAAAATCCAAATCGTTCATCTTTTGTAGGACTGTAAGGAAAGCAAGGTAACTTGGTCCTTTTCCTTGAATCACATCCATCTTCATACTGTTTGGTTTCCCAACCTATCAGCTAAACTTGGCAATAATAACCAGAAACATTCACATTCACTCTCATTGTTTTTAATCTTAAAAATGTAGCCGTTTTGACCTTTTTTTTTTTTTAATCTTGTGGTTTAAATCTTTCATGCTCCATTAGTTCGACACCCTCCTCCCCCCCCCATATTTTAAAATCATCCATTCTGTATATTTGCTCACCTCCTCCCTGCCGATTTTTTAGTGGTAGTTGTTCAATGATCAGGATTGTCTTTATCTGTAGTCAGCTGAGTACATATATTGATCTGTGTCACTGTGTTTATGCACTGGACCAACTATTGTTTACCATTCATAAAATACCAGCAAAAAAGCAAACAAACATAAAAAAAGACGAAACACTTGCACAAAGTTATCGAATGTCCATTAAAACCCAGATGAGAAATCAAGGCAGCTGTTTTCAAATCAACACATACTGTTTTAAAACTGAAGCTGAATGGTAAACAATGCTTTCTGTTGTTCCCCCACCTTTAGTCGTCGTCTTTTATTTTTTTTTAAATCTCTTTGGACTAGTTTTATCCTTTTTTATTTTTATTCTTTAGGACTCCAGGTTCTGCTTGTTTCCTTTACACCCACCTATGTATTTTTTCCTACTTCTGGTTGAAAATAAATTCTGTATTATCTGTTTCAAGCTGTGTCACCTCTTATTCTTTGCAATGGATATTGAGAATAAATTCTATATCTGTTCTCATTTGCTGGTTATACTTTACTGGAGTGATATTAAGTCATTTTTTTATTTCCACTCTTTTACATTTTCATTCAATCATCTGTACTTTCAGCTCATTACATTCTAAAATATGAAAACGGTTTCCTTTTTTTTTCATTCCGACTTATCCATCAATGATTTTCCTCTTGTTCCAGAGTCAGATGTGGAGGAGCAGCAGCTCTACACAGAGTCTCTCCCTGATAACTGAAGTCCTTTTTAACCCTATCTACTTAAGTAATGAATGTGAATACTTTTGACACCTCTGATCACAAAGCTACTGGGAGTCCAAATACGCTGCCTGGCCAAAACAAAGGCCACCAAATGAAAAGGTCACACTTTAATATTCTGTTGGACTGCCTTTAGCTTTGATTACGGCACACATTCACTGTAGCATTGTTTGGATAAGCTTCTGCAAAGTCACACGATTTATTTCCATCCAGTGTTGCATTAAGTTTTCACCAAGAACCTGCATTGAGGATGGTAAAGTGACCGCTGCAAAGCCTTCTTCAGCACATCCCAAAGATTCTCAATGGACTCTGTGAAGTCAGTCCATGTGGGACAATGATGTCTCGTGCACTCTAATAAATAAAACTAGCATTTACTTAAATTTTTTGATGCAACAAATTTACACTCAAAAATATTGAGTAGATTGGGAACCAATCAAGTCTTTTA
>JAUBOC010000191.1:12389823-12405423 GCA_032275365.1 Anablepsoides cearensis | reverse complement strand
AACAGATGAAAAATAGCCTTTGGCTAATTCTGGCACATTTACAGAAATGTTAATTAATGTGCATTGTCCCTTCTAAACAAATAAATTCTTAAATTATCTTTTAAAACAGCATGGGGTTTATGAGGGGGTCCCTGGAATTTTTTTCACCATTGTAAGGACTCCTCAGACCCAAAAGGTTTGAGAACCCCATATCTATAGGAATCATTGATGGATTATACAGTACAAAGCCTTTCTTGTTCAACATAAGGAAATCAGTCTAAACGTAAACTAGTTTTAAACCTTGATGAAACATCAGAAACAATAGTGGGAAGGATGTTATACATTTACTCTGTGACAGGAACTAATTATTGCCTGTTGCCCTGAAAGGCTGATAAAATGGTACAACTGCTATTGTATGTGTTCGTTTCTGTCTGCTATAAAAATATTTCTTGAACTTCTGGACATTTAATTTAAGGGTCATTACTTTTAACATTCACGCCTGAGCAAAATGAACGGAGATACAACTGAATGCAAAACAGTGAAAATTACTATAAAGTAACCGAAGGTGGGTTCATTTCAAGTTTTAGAATGCTGATTAGAGAGACTTGGAGCTACATCTCACTCACCTGTGACACAACAGGAGCTCTGACAAGACAGAGAGAGCTAAGTCCGCTCCAGCTGTGAGACAGCATAATGAAGACATGCTGCTCCACATGTGATTATACAGAAAGCTCATTTCTTTCATTCAACCGTTCTTCAGAACACTTAATCCAGTACAAGTTTTTCAGTGATAACAGTTAGGATTACACCTTGTTTCTAGCTAACTTTGATTTTATTCAAAAAGACATAGTGTACTTTAACATAGTATACATTTGTGTAGTCATTTTATTATTATTTATTTATTTTTATCAGAAATGTCTTTTAGACGGATAAGGTTTTAAAACAAAAGTGGTTAGATGTGCATAAGTAGCTGTTTTAACAATAGTTATTTCTGGTAAAAGGATAGTCCAAGATAAAGTTTTTTGGCATTTTGTGCTTTAATAAAACTGTTTGCAGTGCTTCCTGTGGCTACTGTGAATGCAGGGTTTCTGGTTCATTGTTGCTCAGTGGATTACTTAATCTAGCAAGGAATTTGACATTATTTACATCTGGACTGCATTGAAAAATAGTTGCTTTGTCACATTGTTAGAGTTCACTCACTTAATAAGTAGAACTGATTTAAAAAAGCAGGTAAAAAAGGGTTGTTTGAACAATTCAAGTTCCAGACCTTACATTCAGTGGTCTCATCCTGTCTGAAATGTTTTGCATATATCTGTGGGAGATAGCAGGGTCTGGATTGCTGGATTATGAAGTTTGATAATGATGGTGTTTCATGGCTTGTCATCAAAACAAGCTTCTACCTTTACTGTATGGTTGAAGTTATACTTGACACTCTAGGCTACTGTCAAACATTATGAAACAAGACCAGAAAAATCTCTTTTTACATTTTTAGATTTGACTTGATCAGTGATTGAAAAACAAAACAATAAAAAATAGTGTCTTCTTTTAGCAAATTGGAGGCTGCACCCACTGGCCATCACCTAAAGAATAACAAATCACTTGTTGATCCTACAGATTTTTCCAAGCCATATTAAAATGTGTGAAAGGATTTTAAATGTTTTTGTTGTTGTGCTCAAAGAACTGAGGAAGTCTAGAGTTCACCTTCGAGTTTTCTGTTTCTTCCTTTCACCGCAAAACAAATCCAACTCATAAATCCGGTGCTCAGGCTGTCTGTGGTTTACTCATCATTGTGCTGCATGTCTGCACACACCGTACCTCAAAGCCGCTGCTTGTTGCAAATCTTTTATGGATATTTTTGTTACTTGGCTGCACTTTTACCATATCTATCACTCCAGCATGCTGTTTTTATCTGCACATTTTCTATTTTTCCAAGAGGAAATTTGATGAAGTTTTTAAAACAAGTATAAGTTCTCGTTCTCTTCTCCTCCCTCTTTACTGCTGCGCTTTAGCTTTGTGTCCAACGCCTCACAATGCAGAGGAGGCTGCTTTGGCGTGTGCGAGCTCATAACCACAGCAACTACAGAAGTGGCACTGATTGACACCCAATAAATTCCTCCTGGGACTCACCGGTTGTTGTATGCTTTTCTTTTTGTTTGTTTGTTTGTTTTAGGTGCTGCAGATTGCTGCCAATTAATGTTGAGAATAATCTAACACCAGAACAGTTTACAATAAACTGACTAAGCTGAATTTTTATTTCAGTTACAAGCCTATATATCTGTCCCTCTATCACTCATTTTTTAAAGAAAAATGGAATCTGTTGCTCTATATTTAAAGGTATTTTTATGTTGTTTTTTTTAGACAATAACTAGTTGTAGAAACATCTCATACCACAACTAAAGTCAATCTTTAGTTAGAAGATAGATGAAAATGCTTGTAAACCTAA
Source organism: Anablepsoides cearensis (assembly GCA_032275365.1). Lineage (NCBI taxonomy): Eukaryota > Metazoa > Chordata > Actinopteri > Cyprinodontiformes > Rivulidae > Anablepsoides > Anablepsoides cearensis. The sequence continues at coordinate 12,403,001 of JAUBOC010000191.1, read as the reverse complement.
ATTACAAATTTCCAGCGCAGCTAAAAAAAATTGTTGCTTTTGAAAAACAAAAGGAAGAATAAAAAAAGTTATAATACAATAATTTCCCTTGTTCATAAAACATTTTGCTAACACTGAGACAAACAAGCACACTGCACACATACACAGTTAATTACATAAATGCCTGCTTTGCACATTCAGTTTCCTCCAAAATTATTTTAATTTTGTACAGAGATTTTCTATGAAGCACCAACTTACTGTAGATAAAAGCTGAGATGTCAAATGTCATTGTGTAAAAGTGACAAAGAGGAAGAGGAAATAAGAACTAAAGAAACATTAGTCAGAACAAACAATGTGAAAACAACAGCTGATCACTCTCTGAGGCATTTCCTCAGGTCATTGCAGTCCAGTTATCCTCAGTGTCTGTCCCACATAAATACCATTCTGCCTACTTTCTGTTCCACCGTTTAACTGTTTCACTTCTGTGGATCTATTTGCTTTTTATGTGCGTCCTTATTACCCACCATCTAATTGACTCTGTGTGTGTGTGTCTGTTAGCAAAATATTCCATGAGCCAGTGGTTGGATGATAATAAAAATCTGGGAATGGAATCACTTGATGTCTGTTTTCTACTGAATTATGTTTGGACTTGAGCCAGTTCAAGATGGCCGCCCCAGCTAATCAATTTTGTCAATCACAAAAAAAAAACCCGGCTACAACTCAGTCATTTTTACTGATATTAACCTAAAACCATAGAGTAGTCATGTTGAAGGTTATCCCCAACCTTCACTCTTAAGAAATCACTTGAACTCGTTGGTAAATAATTAGGTTTAAAAAGTAGCAGGTGACAATATTTCTTTAAAAAAACGCTTGTTTTAGTATTTGGCTTATTTGACCCGACTTTTCTAAACTGGGTTTGAGTTACGAGAGTTGTTCTGAATGATCTTTGTTCACTTTTGGATGTTACCTCCAAATTATTTGTTCATTTTCCATCCTTCATATTTTCTTCTAAAGTTATGGATGCATCCTATCTGGAACATTAACAATATTTAACTCTCAGACATTAAAAAATAGCAGACAAGTAACATGAATATTATGTCTGAGAAACGATATTAGCAAATAAAAACAGCAGAAAGACACAGGAGTTTCCTCGTGGCTTCTGTGGATGAGTATATTTCCTGGGTGGGACATGATGAGCTTGTGTTTGAGGGAATCCTTCCAGGAGCCATGTCTCCAGATTGCTCCTGACACCATCTTTTACGGGGTTATTTGTTTGTCAACAGCGTTATGAAAAATGAGCCGACATGTGAATGGAGGTGCTAAAAGACTGAGACTATTTCACACAAAACATGAAAGTGAGAGACTTTCTTATTTACCACGAACCCATCTCACACTTTTCTCTCACCTACAAAGCTCAGACGAAGAAACGCGGTTTTCTCTCGCCGGCAGTCACTGGATGTTCCAGCGTGTGACAAAATGTTCCAAATCCCTTCTCTTATTTTTATGGTGACAGACATAAAACTAATCACTGTATGATGTGTGCTTTATTGCACTTTTGGCTCCACATAGATTGAATAAGATCTGCCAGAGGGATGCCTGCGGCGCACCAGTCATGGGCGTGGCCTGCTTTACCATGGCGACCCAGTTCATTTTCTGCAGAGCCCAAGGGGAGGCAGTGAAGAGCGAGGTCAGGAGAAAATGGAAATCAGATCTCCCTCCAAAAACAGTTAAATGGCCTTCTAATAACCTTGGGACCGTCGCTCGGACCTGCCTCAGAAAATGGCCTGAAGCCCAAATGTGTGCGTTTGCATTTTATTTATTGTGAGCCTGGGTACAAATCTTACTGTGAAGCAGATGATGGCTCTTGTTCACTATGGCAGGCTATGAATTCTGCTCTCTTTCTCCATCTTACAAAAGCAAAGTCTTAAAATACTGCACAGCAGGCTGTTCAACTTCAAGTGGGCCATGAAAAAAATTACTGGGGTTTTGAGGGTCACAGGCAGTAATTTGTAAAACTTTTTTGTCAACCACAACTTCCTCAAGGACAGGAACCATGAACTCTGTCTCAGTTTAAGCCTTTAAATGTTCCTTGTCATCAGTTGACGTCCATACGTTTCACTGGCAGATAATCGTAGCTCTCTTGTTCAATGCAAAAGCAGCTGATGTTTGCTTGATTTGTGTAAAAAGACACAAGCAGATTCTTTTGAGTCTTCTGAAAAACTTAACCTAATTTGATTGTAAGTCACACTGTATTCTTTTTTTACAGCAGGGGTGTCAAACTCATTTTCACCAAGGGCCACATGAGCATTATGGTGGTCCTCAACGAGCCAGCTGTACCGTAATTAACTTCAACAAAACACAAAACATCATGTTCCTTGTCTCATTGCTTCAGCTAAGCACCACCAACAAACAATAACTGAGCTCTACATGGTATTATGTGCATAGAAACGGTGTTTTAACACATCCTCTTATAAACACTGAAATGTACTACGTGTAGGACTGACTAAATGTGAAATAAATAAAATAATAAATACATATATTACAATTTGTGAGTGGGAAATTCTCACTTCCTGGTACAACTGCAGCAGCAAAAGTAGCTGGTGAAAATGCAGCTACATGGTGAATATTGAACCCTGTGCACCATTACCTAGTGCATTATGGGAGATTGAGTTTTTGGTCAATGTAGGCTATAAAACAGCATATAATTATTTTAAGACATTACTGCATTTTTTAAGCTCTTGCTGGGCCATATAAAAGGCAGTGGCAGCCAGGTTTGGCCCGCAGGCCTAGACTTTGACACGTGATTTACAGCAATGCATACAGCCAACACTGGTTCATCACTTGTTGATGCTGGAAAAGTGCATTCTATTTTCTTTTGGTCGCTTGTGTGTCTTTTTACTTATTATAGCAATAATGAGAGTTCAGACATTTCTCCTCTTAAAATGCTTAATTTGTTGTTTCTTTCTGTTGCAGGAGCCATCCATCAATCATTTCCTTTTGTCTTCTTTAAAAAAAGTCTTCATTTTTAAGGGGATGCCAGACACCTGGAACTCTGTAAATACTGGAGATGTGCAGCTGAATATATTAATCGATTGTTGACACAGACAGAAGAGCATTTTATCTGCTGCACTTTGTGTTTCTGTAGGAAAGGAAACCAGAGAGGAACAGAAAATTTAAAAGTGTAAAAATAAAGCACACTATAACTATATGAAAACACATACGTACAATTAACAACACACACTGTTTTATATGATGCTCCTTATACATCCTCCTGTTTTATAAGCATTTACCTCAAAGACAATTTCTTATTATGATCCACTCTAGTCCTGATTGACAGCATTTTCATAACGACTGACTTTATTTTGGTATAGAACTAAACTACTGCCTGAGAAACACAAAATACTGGCCCTTTAAAACAATCCTATGAGTTTTAGGCTTCCTTTGTTTTTAGCTTTTGACCACTTTGAGAGTTCTACAGCAACTCCCACGAGTTAAAGAACAAACATCCTTCATGCAGTTATGTCAAAAACAAGTCTCAGTAAAACCCAGTTTTTGTCTTCTCTGGAATATGACAACTTCACTTTCCTAACAAACAACTGAGATACATTTTGACATGTTTTATTCCTCTGTCAGGGACTCAGAAAGATGATTTTGTCCTTGATCCGACCATTAATGCATAAAAGAAGATCTCTAGGCGGTGATACTGAACACTGAGTTTGTAGAAGAGTGAAGTATTCCAGCCTCAACAACATATAAATCCTTTTGATGGTGCTCTGTGAAAAGTAAGTGAAAGTTAGAAATGATATTGTAGGAACAAGTGCGTGTTCATGTTTTGGCCTCCTCCCTGTGTATCTTGGCAGGACTTGGATGGTGATGAATGAGTATCAGCACCGAGTCAGTGTTACAACAGCTGGAAAGTATTGGGTTCTGGAATGAGTCATGTTTGTCTCCATGACACAAACAAATCACGCTGATTTCAAAGACAGTGAGTGTTACATTACATGTGAACACACACTACCACAAACACTGATAAGAATCTTTTTATACTTTTGTTTAAAGCGGCTAATAATTGACTTTGATTCAAAGCATAAAAGGTCAAAGGTCATTTGGCAGTAATGTCTGTCTCTCTAGGACAGACTCAGGACTGCCAGTCATTTCTCCACATTATGATGTCAGTCAATAACAACACAGCCACACAGTAACTTCATCTGTTTGGATCCAGCAGACTTTATGACTTGCATATTTGATGTTTTATGGGAAAGACATTCATTCTTAGACCTTTTAAAGAGCGTGGTTCATTACTTATCTTGTTTTGAATATTCCGATAATCCCAGTGTGAAACAATTTGGTCTGCAAATTCCCAGGAAAAACTGGGGGCCACGCTAGCTGCGCTAACATTTTCGTCTTTCATCAGATAAAGTAAATGGTTAAGCTGCACAATGTCAACACAGAAAGTAAAGATCATTTCTTGGGTTTGTGGTAAAATACCTCGTTTCAAATAGATTTGTCACATCCAGGGCGTGTGTGCTTGTGCAGGTTTTAAACATGTGTACACTTGATGAAACAAAGCCTTTGACTCATGCTGCCAAAAGCAGCATACAGCAACTCCCCTCTGTGCACTGGAAGACCTTCAGAATATTATAAGAAACACAAATTACAAAAAAATAAAATAATAAAAAAATCAATTTTTGTCTTTTAGACTGATGTGAGTTTCAGCTTCAACAAAAACAAACTTTGGATAAAAAAATATTTGCAAGTCTTGCCGTTTGGGTTATTGTCAAGATTGATTATTTTCTTCAGTCAACTTTATGTTTTGGGATTTTTGAGCTCTGGACCTCATGTCGTTGCAGCTTTTTATTTCTTTTTAAACAAAAGCTGAACTGTTTCTTCCATCTGCCTGCTTTTTGGACTCCAGCAACTGTTACACACAATGGATCGTAACAGGACTGGCGGGAGTCGGTCACACATAGAAGGTTGGAAGGATAGAAGCTGCCAGCTACTGTTCAGACGGGAGAAAGTTCTCCACGTGTTGCTGGTTGTCTCATGTCAGGGCCTGTTTCTCAGAGTTTGTAGTTAAATAACATGTTTTAAATACGAATTGTACCATGAATGCTAAACAGGAGATTAAAACTATACGTCAAATATTCACCACTAATGATTGGAGTAAGATTTATTTGGCAACCTAAATATTCAGGAGCACTGTGGAGCCTTTTACTTTACAACTGGTCCAAGCCAATTTCTGTCAGCGTTTATAACAAACCGTTACACAACAAATTATTTTTTATAGAACTACAAATGATCATTTCCAAGTTAGGTTTTATGCAGCCTTTAGAACATGCATAAACTAACAGATAAAGAAAAAATAATAAATTTAGAAATACTCATAATTAGCATTATTTGCGCTCTATCAACAACTTTTTCATTTAGTACATCTTTGAGATACATTTCAGCAAATCAAGTAAAAGAAAATTGTCACTTAAAATCCAATTATTTGACTTTAAATACAGCAAATTCTCTGTTGCTCTTTTAATACCAAAATCAGACATTACTGAAAAATTCATAGTTGGCCAGCTGTCATGAGATGCATGCACTAAGTACAGAGACATAAAGAGAAAACATTAAGCCACTTTTTTCACACCTTTGGGGCCAGATAAAATGGTTATAAGGGCCAAATTTGGCCTGCGGGTCTTGACTTTGAGAATAATTCTTTATTAAGTTGTTATTGCTTAATGCTAAAGACCGAAAGTGATGTGGTTTTTGCTGTGTTTGCCTGTCTCTTAACAAAACATTTCATAAACCAACAGAGAAATTTTAATGAAAGTCTGAGAACAATAAATGAACATCTACATCTGAAGTTTGGAGTCTACAGAAGAGGATTAGGGCCACTGAAAAAATAAAGAAAAATAATTCTGACTTTAGTCTCAGAATTATGACTTTTTTCTAAAAATTCGGACTTTATTCTTAGAATTCTGAAATTAAAGTTAGAATTCTTGTTTTATTTTTCCAGTGGCCCTAATCCTTATCTGTGGTCAAGTCAAGGTGGATGCCACTGCTGAAACAAAAAACAAAGACTCCAACTTGGTCCAATTTAGTTGTAAATATAGAATATGGTTTGGTATTATCTCCAGTTGCCACCGATCTGCCAATGAGCTACCAAAGGAGGTACAGAGCCAAGTTGGTGAGAAGGTGTATATTCTGGGGTGTTGTCAGCAGTACTACAGTCTAACCAGCAGCTCTACAGTGATTCCACTGGTTCTGTGAGGCTGGTTTGCATGGAAACACACATTACTGTGTGCCTACTGAGTGACTCCTGTGTTAAAAACTGGCTTTTTTATTTGACCATATCTAAAAATCATAATAATTTGTACAACACACCATACCTATTTTTTCATGTTTAAAGTGTCTGTGGTATCAAATTTTTGTAATCAATATAAATGTGTTTTTGTAAAGATAACGTTAATGTGTAGCAAAAAATAAAATATCACGCCACTGAGATGAACAGTTGCTGTAATATTTACATGTGTAGTAACAGGAAGTGATGTCAAAGTGGAATGTCTGCATGTAAACAGAGCATTTCTACAACATCTGACAACAAAGACAGGAGAAAAAAAATCTGATGTTTCTTGTTAGTTTTAGTCCCTATCAGAAAAAATATCAAACAATATTGTTTCAATAAAACGAGACCAAAAAATTCCTTTTTTAAAGAGTACTCATTTGATGTCACTTCCTGTTTCACTTTTTAGATCCGAGTTCAAAAGAAAGTTGTGTGTTTTATGTCAAACTTCATAAAGATGTTTTCTTCGACAATTTGACTACAGTTTCTTTAAATCAACTTAAATCCTGTTGCTGTAAATAATAATTATCTGATCCAGTCATTTATGTTCACATACCACATAACCATTCAGTTCCTTCTAGGAAAATAAAAGTGCTAGAGCAGGGTACGAGTGTGCATCACAAAAAAAATAGTTCTGTATATTTTTTTAACTATAAAAGCACAGACTGTAGCAACAAACTACCACTTCAAATTCAAGGTAAAAGCTGATTTAAATCCGCTGGCTACTTAAAGTGACAATAAAAAGAGATGGGATTATATGTGATACGCACATGTTGTAAAGACTCAAGGGTAAAGTGATGTAATCGTCTAAACATACAGTAGGAGGATAAATAGCTGAAGGCGTGACCTTAGGAAACTTTCTTTTTCCCCCTCAGAAGAGCAGAAGAGACTGCAGCTGTCCACAGTGTGTGTGTGAGGCCAGTATATGGAAGGCAGATGCAGTATGCAGTGTCATGTCTCAACTTTTTATTTTCTGTGTAGCTTATATTTGGCAAACACGTGTGTGCTTTAGTGCCGTAATGCAGTGTTGATGTATAAGAGTGTGTTTTATATCTTTTCTCTTTGTGCCGTTATTGGAACCAAAACTCCCATAAAAAAGAGATGAAATTATAGTTTCATCACTTTTACTTCTAAGATCTCCTAAAGTCTGGAGTCTTTTAGGGATTCTGGCATCACCTGTCAAGCCTTTCACTTCATTTCGGGAATGTGTTGATGCAGCGATGAAGAGATTGTCCTTAATTAAAGTTACTTCTAGAGAGGTAAAGAGAGATTTAATTGAGGGCTCTGGTGAGATTAGAAGGTGTACCTGATACATCTGTTTTTTTTTTTCAACCAGAACTTCTCCCTGAACTTGGTTTGAACTCACATATTGTTTTTTCCTGTCGGTATGTTTTACTAGATTCGCAGGATCCAAGAGCTCTGAATTTTTGTGGGTTTTGACAGCTGCATCTCCCCATTTTGAAAAAGTCTGTTTGAGGGCCAAAACTGTATTTTTTTCTTTCTTTTTTCTTTTAAGGACAAGCGTTCAGATATGGAGAACAGTGTTAGAATATTTGTGAAAAATCTGTTAAGTCAACAAGACAGAACAAACAAAGATGAGTCATCTGGATTTTCTCTTTTCTTTAACTTGGCTTTGGTGTTGAACTTGTCCTCGCCTCTCTTTTCCAATCTGCCCAAACTTGCTTTAAAAACTTTAATCCTGAAGTTGTTCTGCTACGATTTGCTCACAACTTATTTCTGCTTTGATGCACATTAAATTTGCTTCCAATTCAATCATGTCAAAATATCTCTACAGCTTGATGAGATCTACAAAATATTTTCATTTATGGAGTCAACCCAGTTTAAGATGGCTGCCACTGCTAATCAACTTTTGTCAACAAAAAAAAAGAAGCTATAACTCAATATTTTTGTTAGTTAAAATTTTGTGCAGCTGAGAGTTGTCTCAAACGTGCTTTGAGCACTAACAATTCACCTGAAATCTTTGTCAAAAATGCAACAGGAGACAAGTATTTATGGAGCTAAATTGGTGCCACAAAGTTTGTTCCAAATTTTATTTTATTTTTTTATCTTTTTAAACTGAAAGTAAAATGTTAAAACAAAAAAAAAATAGTTGAAATTTAAAAAAAAAGCTACTTGTTAGATTCTAGGGCTTTTATCAGTTACAGATGTCTTTTTCAGTTTAATACTTCTGGCCCTGTTTTTGTGTGGGGGCGGGGCCATGACACAATCCTCAACACACAGCGGCTGGACAAAATATCTCTCAATGTTGCATTCAGGAAAAGTGAAAAATGGAAATATATTTGAAACATAGCCATTCTGTGCTTAACTGATTGTCAATATCACATTTTCTTCCAGTGAGATTTGTGTTGAGTGTTGACATAAGCAGCTTCTACCATTAAAACATGTTATCAAAACTAATCTCATAAACATATTGATGGTGTGTTATGGATATTTTCAGTTCCCACAGTTCCTAAATGCAACAGCTGGGGTTATTTAGTCCAGCCACTGTGCTCTGACAAGTAGTTTTGAACAATTTTTTTCCTATTTATAACTTTCTTTTTTCCAGTTAAACAATTATTTAACAAACTGGCCCCAATTTAGTTCCATACTTATTAATTTAAGAAATGTTAGTCTCTTTTTATGGTGACTTGATGAGGTAGGTCAGAATGGTTCCTTTAATCAAATTTTCATGATTTATCACATACGCTGTTTGTTAAAAGACACTTTAATTTCCTGCCAGCAAGCATTCCTTGTTCCAACCAGGTCAAGTGTCTACAAGCTGTCACATATGGAAAGAATTGGATGGAACAAACTTAGAGGTCCAGTCAGGAGATAATTAATTACACGTTTAATATAAAAACATCTTTTTAAAGACAAAAAGTCTGGGAAAACAAGTTCTTCCTCTTTGCTTTGCTAGAATTTCCATCACTGATCAGATGAAGGTGGATGTTGCACAACACTGAAATACGCTGTTTCGTCTTTTAATCTGACACATTTGTAGATTAAATCTGAAGCAGAAACAGAATAGGAAATCAAAACAAATGTACCTCAGCCAATGTGACACATGATCTTTCACTGTTATTCATCAAGTTTTTTTTTCCTGTTATGAACTTTGACTTCCTGGATTAGACTTTGGCTGAGCTTTAAAAGAAGACCCAGCGGGGAAAAAAAAAAGAAAATTCTGTGAAGGTGCATACACATTTACTGTGCAACATGGTGAAACGACTCTCACGGCTCACAAACACACTCGAGTTGCAGTCTTGGCAACTGTTTTTTTTGCCTTTTTTTAATTAGAGCAAAAGATCAGAGAAATACCAAGTGTCAATACTGCCGAGAATGAGAATATGGCAACGGCGACCTTTTAGAGCTCTTTGATCTTTTATAATGTCAGGGATGGAGCGTCTTGTTCTTTTCTGCTATAGGTTTACAGTAAGTCCTCTGCCACTCCCCCACATGGAAACACTGAGAACTGCAGACTAATATCAGAGCTTTGCAACTTTTTACTTCAAGCTTTTAGGTTTTTTTTTATGTTGCCAGCTGGCTTCAGATTTGCAGCTCAACACATCAGGGTTCAAACCCTGTTTGTTTTAGGTGACATTTTAATGGTTGTTCCAATTAGTGGATTGATTTTTGTACAACTGCAAGCAGCCTGAATAACAGCTCAATTAAAAATCTAGCATTTCTTAAAGGAACGCATATAGCCTGCCTCCTTTCATGCCAGAATTTTAAACTAAATGTAAAATGAACGAAAATATGCTCGACATTTTGACATATACTGCCCGATTTGTTAACTCTTTGAATATGTATTAAGAGTGACTCTCAGCTACTACCACAACAAATTTTAAGTCAAGATCTGTAAAACTGACTGAGATATAACCATTTCTGCATGTTCAAAGGTTGAGGAGCTGTGGCGGCCATCTGTAATTAGGCTAATCATTACTTTTTGAGCATTTCATCCTGTGGTTCTTGAGATATTTTGCTAACAGATGGGTTCAGTCTGACAAAAATAATGCCAAACATTTAGGTAAATATGTCATCCAATGTGAAGTGCTCAGAGAACTTGTTAGGAACGACTCTCAGCTGCTACCACATCAAATTTTATCTCAATATCTGCAAAAAATTTAAGCCATTTATGTGTTTTTTAACTCTGATTAGCTGTGGCAGCCATCTTGACTTAGACTGACTCCAAAAATAAATAATTTTGAAAGTTTCCTTAAACTCCCTTCAGTGTTTCATGAGATATTTTGCAGACAGAGTTCAATATTTCATTACTTTTTTTCATGAAGTGCAGCTGTAAACAGCAGATTTTACATCCTCATAAAATATCCACTATAAAAAATAATCTACACACACTAGGAAGATCTAAACTGTGAAGGTTTTTAAATACGGTTTGTGTGAGGGGGGAAAAAAAGAATAATTTTCTTGTTTTTATTCTTTCCTTTAATCCAGTTTGAAATGAACAGCAACGCTCTGAGGCACTTTGGCCCCGGTCTGTGTGGGCCGCATGCCTCCTTCCCCACATTCTCAGAGCAGCAGGCAGAGACAGAGATAAATCATCCAGTGGCTGGGATCATCTCTGTCTGCAGAGACAATCCCATTCCTCCTCCGTCTGGGTGTCGGTGTTAGCCGTTAGCACCAGTATTAGCCCTCAGGCTACGATACAAGGAAGGATTTGTGTGTGTGTGGGGTGTGTATGTATGTGTGCCGCTTATGGCCCGGTCAAGTTGAAAGCAGCTTTATCTCCTAATCCTGTTAAATAAATGGCCTGCATTTATGTTGTAAGTTGGTTGAAAACACAAAGGGACAGACGCCGAACGCTGCAGAGCAGCCTGTGAGACGAATGTGTCCTTTGCCCTGTTCTATTGATGCTGGTGGGAGGAATGAAATGATAGCCAGGGAACTCTGTGACCCGCCTTTATGCTGTTTATCTTTCTTCTCACCTAACTGTGACTTTAAGCAATATGTTCACACCGTGAAACTGATCGTTTCTCTGTGAAGCATTTGTGAAACTTCACGATGAGCGCAGCAGCTACAGAAAAATGCCACTCAAACATAAAGAAAACAGCAGGGCAACAGTTATTGAATGAATGAAAATCCAAGGCCAAGCATTCCTTGAAGGAATGCATATTCGTGTCAGAGTTTGAGACTAAAACTATCTTATAATGAGAAATGATGGAGTTGTTTTGTCTATTTTCATTGTAAATACCTTGCAGCTACAACTGCACCAAATTTGAGCACAAAATTTGTAAAATCAGCAGAATCATGGCCATTTTTGTGTTTGCTAATATTTGTTGGCAGTAGGGGTTGTTGTAAAATGGGCTGACTCCAAAATGCAATCATATGAAGAGGTTTACCCACTGATTAGTTCCTAGATGTTGCATTAAAATTTGGCCAGTGGTTCATGAGATATTTTACTAACAGACAAAGTGGATTGAAAAGATTTTATTACAACATTTTAAACAAAGATCTTAGACAGTGTATTAGTGCCTACACTATGTGATAGGGATCAGTCTTAGCTGCTACCACACCAAATTTTAGATCAATATCCTTAAAATTGACTTTGTTATAGCCACATTAGTTTTTTTATAAATATATTGGCTGTATTGGTTATATTAAACCAAGTCAACCTGAAAGGTTAATCAAATGCAGATGCACATCCAGTGATCACATTCTGCAAGTTTCATTGAAATTTTTCCCGTGCTCAATGAGATATTTTGTTAACAGACAGACAAACATTATAAGCAGCATTATTGTTTGAGTGAAGAGCAGACACCGTGCAGTGATGCTCGTGGAAAAAACTGAGCAGATGTTTAAAGTACATAATTAAAATTGTGCCTACAGCGCTTTATTTGTAAAGTTCATGTGATGTGTGTACATGCTTGTGTGTGATATCATGTCCGTGCCAGTGGAGTGGGTTGGCCTGGCTGCTGGCCTACGTTTGTTTAGCTGTGAATTCTTCCTTCTGATCCAGTGAATCACAGACTGTTTGTGTGTCTGGAAAATCACTAATCTCAGGCAGGCAGCCCCCAGTATCACAGCACGACTATCGCTTCCTTCACGGACATCCGAATGCCCGAAATCCGAACAGCTGTCAGTTTAGGTTTTTAATAAGTTCTGACCTGAAGATGTTGTTCATTATCATATTGATTATGATCACTTGCCTTTGTAAAGCGACAGTAAGCTTGTTAGCAAAATATCTCATAAACCAGTAGATGGATTTTGATGAAACTCTCAGAAGTTAATCATTAGATGCAGTTTTGCAACGGATTAACTTTTGGAGTCTGATTCAAGATGGCCATCACAGCATATTAGCCTTAGATAACACACAAAATAGCTGTAATGCAGTTATATAAATATTGAGCTAAAAAGTCATGTGGACAGATTTAAGAGTCATCTCCAAAATATATTTAGGTAGAGCAAATTTCCTACAATAATTAGTAGAGCAAGGCAATAAAACAATAACAATACATACTATGATATATGTAATCAATATCAATAGAATATACATCCAATAAAATGTTGAGAATTTCACTGAACTCCCACCCAGAAGCACACAGCATTCTGGGGGATGTAGGCAGAAGAAAGGTTTTAGCTGCTCATCCTCTCACGGACCAGCTAAGCAAGGTCCAAGAGAGGTTGATGTCCTAATACATGCAAGGTTGCAAGTTTTAATACAAGCAAAAAAGGAGCAAATCTGTGATATTTAAGGACAACTGAAGGAAATTTTGTAACTGATTAATTTAATATTAGATGCAGTTTTGTATTTTATACATTCTGATCGTTTCAGACTTTAAGTTTAAAGCAGCCAAAGAGTTGGTGTGTGTGTTATCATGTGTTCTTTCATTAGCCTAAACAAATCTGAGTT
>JAUBOC010000191.1:12359326-12373159 GCA_032275365.1 Anablepsoides cearensis | reverse complement strand
AACAAGTTAATTGAGGAATTCCTTGAATACTGAATGATGAAATTAATTTATTGCAAAGATATAGAAGATAAAAACTCGTCCGGGTCACTTTTGACCCATGTTGTGCATCAAAGGGTTAAAGTCCTTATTTATTTCTTTACATGAAAAATAAAATCCAAGTACAGTGAACTTAGATTAAGCAAAACTAAAATTTGTATAAATTACATATTTTTTTCAGAATTATTATTGTAATTCACCTAATTATTGCATGTAATCTTTACTTTGTTTAGTCAATTTAACATATTTTCCAAAGTTGAGCTCAACTGATATTTCTAAGTCATACTCCCTATTGCAACTCTTCTGCTAAGAGGCTATAAACACTGAATGTGACAATATTAGTAAACACAACTCAAAATGTTTCATAAATCACAGATAAAATTGTTTGTGTGTCTTTTTAAGAGGGAATTTTTCAGAAAATTATCCATTTCTGCAGCCAAAACGCAAAGCTAAAACTCTGGTGTCTGAGCTGATAGAAGAAAGAAGCAGGAAGAGAGAAAAACGACTTTAAACTTGTGTTTCTGCTAATTTCATTTTTTTTTATTTAAACATTATTAACACTAAAATATTGTACTGATGCATTCTGGGCCAGAGAAACTGAAATGCTCATGCACGCTTTTTCTTCTGTGAATGTGCAGTGAGAGTGGCGTTGGCTACTTCTTACTTCTCTACTTTTTAAAATAGAATTAAAAGCGAACCTATTTGTATTCATATATTTTATTTATTTATTTTCATATATTTACAATTATTTCTGAAAGTGAAATTTTTTGAATTTATTTTGAATGCCTGATAATGACAGGAATAATTCATAAGCCAAAGCCTTGGTTTTTCCTAGATTGTGGATAGTTCAGCAAAGGAGTCAAAGTAGGGAGCAGGGAACAAAGCGTTTCAGCAATTATCACTTTTTTGTGCCATTTGTTTTATTTTGAATATGCAAAAAACATGTAAACTACATACACAAATCCCCGTCCCCAAAAGAAAAAAAAACTCAGATTATTAACACATACTACAGCAAACCAAAGCAGCACTTGTTAAAAAAATGCTTTTACCAAAGGAGAACAAACCCTTTGAATCTTCTAGAAAACTTTATACAAAATACAAGCTACTTAAAAACATTGAGATTTAAGTGGTTTCCATTGGTAGAGAAGAGGAAACATAAAATGCAACCAATCAGTTTTAAAAACTGTGAGTAGTCACTTTAAAACAAACATTCAATAATGTAACATATGTAAACTAATGTAAGATAAAACAAATAACTGAAAGCATTAGGGGTGCAACGAAGATTCACAATTTGGTTCGGTTCAATACCTTAGTCTCACAATTCGATATTTTTTCGATACAAAAAAGAGAAATTTCCATGGTCTTCATAACTTGTAATTTGTTGAAATTAATTATGAACATTTGTTTAACCTCAAAAGTACAGTTTTTAAAGTAAATGTTGCTGAAACAGCAAGTTTCTCAGTGGATCTGTGCTCGACAATGCAGCCTAGGTGGAGTAGTCGAACACAGATCTACTGAGCATTCAACACAGCACAGCTTCAGAAGACAAACTGGTAAAATAAATTTTATAAATCTTTATTGTTTGAAACAAGTGTGTATTGAACTTAAAGCACTGTATTGAACAGTACGATACGGGTACATGTATTGTTGCACCCCTAGAAAGCACGAGATAGATGAACATGAGAAGCATTATGGAAAACAAACTCTCTCTAAAACAATGACTCTTAATTCACTCCCAAAGAGTCAAATTTCTCCCTGCTAACCTTCTCCCTTAGTGCCCGAGAACTACAGAGTTACGTTAACTCTACTTCACCACAGATTCATTTTTATCAGTGTAAAGAATGTATGTTAGGATGGTCATTCCAGCACTGATGCAATGTTATATCTTGTGTCACTGAGGAAAAGTTGCAGAGGTTATGAAACAATAATTTCCACAAAGACAGAATAATTGCAAATATTGAATTTGCAAAATAGCAGAACCTGTTATGGATACCCCTGACATGCTCTTTTTAAGCTAGCTAAATGATAAACTACATGTAAATGATTACATTTAAACAGAAACATATACAACATTTATTGTGTAGGTTTTCCGATCTTATGAGTAATTAAGAAGAGCCTGAATTAAGACAAATATGCATTTTATCACTAATCTATCCATCCTTTTTCAACCACATTTTAAGATCAGGTCATGGAGACAGCAGGTCAAGGAGAGAAGCCCTTGACCTGCTGCAACAACAATACATTCATTTTCCTGAGATAATTTTTATGGTTTAGCTGGTTTTCCTTAAACCTTTAACTACATTTAGCATGCATAACATTTTCCAGAGTCATGTATCTGAAATCACAAAAAATCAAGTTTTGTAGTTTCTATCAGCAACTTATCATTCTATATTCTATTTTGTATAAAATACTGACAGACTTAAACAAACAAAAAGTCTTTTTTTTCAGCTATTGGCAAGGACACAAGCATAATTAACCCACTTTACAAATTCTCTATTCTGAGTTGCCTGTAGCTTTGCATAACTATTTAGGTGACAGCTCCTGCACTATGCCTTTAGGTAACAACCAACCACCCCTACTCTACAAGCACAAACATGAACTAATCCCTACAGAGAGAGTCATCATGTGGCCTGTGCTTGTTCTTTCTGACCATCCATAAAGTAAATGTAAATAATGAAGCATAATGATACGTACAGGTGTACATTTATCACATAATAGTTTAGATTCTATGAAAAAAAAAAACACAAAACCAGGCATCAAAACATAATAGTCATATATAACTCAGAGACAACATAGTCATAATCTATGCTCCCAGGACTTTTTCAGTGTCCCCTTAGTTTGCACAGAAATTGGAAAAAATCCTTTTCCTATTCTTTTTTTTTTCATTAAATTTAAAACAAAACAAATTCTATATACAACAACAACAACAACAAAAAAAAATACAAATTACAAATAAAATGAAATAACTTCAGCTTCTATGTTGTTTATGTTCTGTCTTCTTCTGAATGGGTGTTCTGAACTGTAATTTCATTGTGCTCTGTACAATGACAATAAAGGTTTTATTCAATTTAATTTAATTCACGAACAACGGCTCTTATAAATACACATTATACAATTTCTTAAAAAAACTAACTTTTATCATTCTCTTAAACAAATACATTGAACCACAATTTTTAATAACCACTTTCCAGATGATTCCACAATCTTATTCCTTGGACTGAAGTACATCCGTCCTTCAAATTTGTTCAAATTTATTCTGCTCTGTCTTTCTGGAATTCACAGAAGTGAGAGCTGAGACTGTCCAGTTTATTCCTATTAGGATATTTTAAAATTGTAATTTCAGGCTTTGGTATTGTTTTTAGACTTGATTGTAACTACAAACAGCACAGTGGATCAGTGGTTAGTGCTGATGCCCCACAGCAAGAAGGTCCTGGGTTTGATCCCCGGTTCGGACCTGGGGTCTTTCTGTGCAGAGTTTGCATGTTCTCCTTGTGCTTGTAAAGGTTTTCTCCGGGTACTCCGGTTTCCCTGCCACACTACAAAAACAGGCCCAGGCCTCGCTTGAAAAACAGATCTGTGATCTCAATGGGTTTTGCCTGGTTAAACAATCAGAAAATGAAAATAAAATAATTAATTAAATTGATTTCTTCAACGTTGTCTTTTTTTTAAATGTCAATAATATTTTGTAATTTTTGTTTAACTGATGTTATGTGTGCGTGTGTTAAATGTATTTCTTGTAAATAGATGAACTGCCTCAATGAGATTACCTGTGTATGAAATAAATAAATAAATAAATAAATAAATTTTTTATCATTTTAAGGACATTCAAAAGTAAAAGGTTTCTTTCAAAATTGGATTTAGAAAAAAATATTCACATTTGAACGGCTGTATTGGCCTTTTACAAGCCTCTCACAACCTGCTGTAAACAAACTACAAGTAATTCAAAGTGCTGCTGCATTTTTTCTCACACATACTAAATACAAATTTAGTATATGTAAAATTTTTTTTGTATATGTAAATTTGACTCAGTCCATTTTAGTGATAGAGTTAAAACTTTATGTGGTTGAGAGTAATGTTCAACACATACTTTTCAAGGTTTAATCAAAACTGCTACTATATCATTTCTCAGCATGATCCAAGCCTAACATTTTGTTATGAAAAGCAGTGGGCAACATTTATGCTAGACATTAGCTTTCTTTCTTTCTTTCTTTCTTTCTTTCTTTCTTTCTTTCTTTCTTTCTTTCTTTCTTTCTTTCTTTCTTTCTTTCAAACAAACAAAATAATTACAAAATAAAGTACTTTCTAGAAACATATTGTTTTTTGTTGTTGTTTGTTTTTTGGAGGGGTGTGTAAACAAGTAGTTTATATTACTTTGCACATCAGTGTCTTGATGCATCTCAGTAATTCAGGTAAAAATAAATAAACAGGTCCTCAGTTTTTCTTCTTTCATTAAAGAAGAACCCATCCAGAGGACCTACTTTTTTTTCTTTTTTAATGTGCCCATCAGTGTTTAACATTTTTATATTTGTGGTCAAGAGAGAGAGATTATTTTCTAAATAAGGGCAATAACTAGAAAGGAACTATTTTTTTGTCTGTAAATTGGACCCTTGGGTCCTGCAAAACCTGGTGCGTTCCCTCAGTCGGCCACAAGGGGCGCTGCTGCTCACCCAAACCCTGCCCGTCCGCCCGGACCGAGTAGAATATTCAAAGTTTCCAACGGGCTCGCAGCGTATCGGAAACCGGTTGAGTGGAGACTAGAGCGGTAGTGGAGGTCCTGGAAAGCGCTCCCAAGTTGCAGCAAATCAATAAATAAATAATAAAGACTTTTAGGCTCCAGGCTTTGAGCTGGAGGTGTGATGAAGCGGCGGGCCTGGCTGTGTTTGTCTGTAGGTGGGCCAGCACTCCGTGAAACATCGAAGAGGAACACGGGGGGAGTGGAGCCCAGTGGCCGGCGTGTGAGTGAGTGAGCGAACGGCGTCGGAGCACCACAGGACAGTGTGTGTGTGTAGAGGGGGGAGCACGCCCAGAGAGGAGTTGAGGGAAGGAGGGAGCGGAAAGAAAGGGAAGAGTTGAGTGAGAGAGAGGAGGAGGAGGAGAGAGACAGAGAGAGAAAGGGGGGGAGGAGGAGGAGAGCTCCGTCTCTCCCGGTGCACTTGGCAGTCTAGTTGCGGGCTGCTGTGCTGTTGCTGTCGTGGCGTGGCTGGTCGCGCCAGGCGGGGGGAACTTCACCACACTGGAGCCCGGAGTCCCACTCTCTCACCTGCGCAGTTCGGAGCTGCCATGGGTCTCTCGCCTGGATTTACTGTCCTAATTATTCTGCCGGCCTTCCTGCTGCACACCAGCGGCCTTTACGTCGCCAGTAGCGTTAGTAAGTACAGTCCGGCCGAGCGTGGCCGGTGTTTGTTGTCCTACTATGCTCCGTTATCTGATCAGCTCTTATCAGCAGCAGCAGCGCGGCGCTCCTCTCTGGAAGTCTGCGGCTCATCGCAGCGGCAGGACACTTCATCTGTCCGCTTCAGCTGCTTCATTAACGCTTTTCTCAGGATGCCCGCTTATGAATTCACACAATTATAACTTCTGTGTCCTGCCGTTTTTTTGTTTTTGTTTTTTTGTACTTTCAAGCAGTGTTGTGATTCTCTCTCCTCACATCTTTATTATTGTAGTGTAGTGATTCAGTGGGTGTTTTCAGATGGAGGTGAACACTGTTGGATTTTGCAAGGAAGTAGCCAAACGTTATCTGATGCGGCCGCTGTCGCATCTATCGATCCGTCACAGGACGCAGGGAGTCGGATGTCAGCCTATCGATCACACTGTTACCAAGACGCTCCTCCAACATGAAGATTCGGGTTGCTATAAGGGAGCGCGTTTGATCCTATCAGTCAGCAAACTTTTATGAAATAAGACTTCAAAGTGGAACAATCACAAGTGGCCCAATAAGACCATCTGTGTTGACACTGACAAAATAAAACAGGCTGGGGTCTGAGGGTTTTAGAAAGTGGGGGCGCTGAGAGCACCTGCGTTCGTCACAGTCACGTGGGAATATTTTAATCATAATATAATAAGCACGTGGCTTGTATTTGCTAATAAAAAAGATTAAAACAAAAAGGCAGACGATGGCAAAATGCGGAGCATATTTTAAGGGAGTGCATATAATCATCATGAATTACTTTTGTTTCAGCTGATTTAGAGTTTGTAGTTTTTATCTTATTTTACTTTTGGTTTTCTGGATCCTGCCGATCGACAGTTATGAAAAACAGCGTGAGAAAGCCGCAATTAGCGCCTTGAATCTTGTTCCGGCTTTTCTGTTGGCGCTGGAAGGGCACAGAAGGTGTCAGGAGCGCAGCGCGCACTGCTGAGGCTGCCGTTTCCTAAACGCGCGCAGCCCAGTATGGAAAGCCCTTGGTGCCAAATACACGTGACTGTTGGGGTGACTTTGACTGGTGAACAATGCATAAACAGCCATTTAAACAATTAAAACTTTTAAAGGTTTAATGCAAACATTGGATGTGTTCAGTCTGGATTATGGTATGTGACTTTGTCAAATAAACAACATATGCACTGTACTATGTGCTGTACATGTTGTTTATTGTTGTTTACTTCTCAAGGTCAAGCTGAAACTTTGAATGTCCTCCGTTCAATAACCTAAATGTGGTATTATTAACTGAACAAAGCTTCAGTGAAGTTGTTTTTGTAGCATACGTGTAATTTCTGGTATTACTGAGTAAATTTCTTTTTCTATACTTGTCTATACTTTATATATTGTTTACTTGGAAGTTTACTGCTTTAAAATAAAAAAAAACTTAAGTATAGAAACTGAAGTTTTTCTGTCCATTGAACCAGTGAGGCACCTCTCTCTTTGCTAAATTGGTTTAGCTTTGAACAGTCAATGAGAAGCAACAGGTCTGAAACTAAAAAAAGTGCAGTTCAACAAAAGGGACATAAACAGAGAACATTTGCATATCCAACATTGCTTTGTTTTTGCATCAAATTTGTGCAAAAAGTAGTGTCGTTGTCATCGAGGGTTTTCCATAAATGAGCACCCGTATGGCCTCTGGGTTCATGGGTGGGGCTTTGTGTGTGCAAATGTGATTTGATTTTTTATTTAACTTACTGTAATAAGGAATGAAAAAAATATTTTTTTTAAGAATCTTTTTCCTCTTTAATTATTCTAACCATTACCCTCTGTCTATTTTCCTTTCACCTCTTTTTCTTCTTCTTTTCCACCTGACCTGTCTTTCCCTTCACCGCTTTCTGTTTCTTTCCTCTTTCTGTTTTTTCTTTCCCATTTTTCGAAACTGTCAACTCCTCATCACCCCCTCGTTTCCTCTTGCCTTCTTCCCATTACCCAACACTCCTGTCCTTTTACCCTTAGACTCCCTGCAGCACGTCCTGGGGGAGTATGGACTGGTTAGGCCGATCAGTGTGGACGCGGAGGGCCGCTTTCTGTCACATGCCGTCTCAGCCGGCCGGGTGGCAGGAGGGCAGTCCCGTAGGCGCCGGAGGAGGGAGGTAGGAGAAGGCAACAACGACTGGGAAGGGCCGACAGGAGCCGAGGATAATCGAGAGCACCTAGCTCATCAGGAGAGGCTTTACTACAACGTCACCGTCTTCGGCCGGGAGTTTCACCTGCGCCTGCGCCACAATGCCAGGCTGGTGGCCCCCGGAGCCAAGATGGAGTGGCACGATGACAGCGACAACATCCGGTACTCTGAGCCACTGCATGATGAGTGCCTGTATGTGGGAGACATCACAGACACCCCAGGAGCCACCGCTGCCATCAGCAACTGTGACGGCTTGGTGAGTTGGACAACTTGTCGTACCTGTGTTTCTTCCTGGCTGCTGAGCTCAGCAAAAATGCTTCTCTTGAGGGGGTGATGCACATTGGAAGAGATGTGTAAAGAAAGCAATAAAATGTGGCCCTTTTTATGCTTGGCACCCAAATTCAGGGTCCGTCTGATTTAACATTAAACGACTGATAAATACAAATAAAGGCATTAGCATTTTTCTGCAAAAATTTGAAATTGTCTTATAAAAGTTAGCATAATATTTTGATTACTTCTTTTTGCGGTCTGCTGTGGAGAGTGGCACTATATGTGCCTACATTTCAGCCTGCTTGCATTGTTTAAGTGTGATCAATTCAAATTATTTACAATATATATAAAACATTGCTCATATGGATTTATTTCTACATCCTTATCTCACTCAGTCTGCACACAGGGGTTGCAGACAGATCACTGGTCCTGCAACAACATTCAAATCCAAACTGCCCCCATGAAATATTTTGGTTGCACAACAGTTGTTCAAAGAGCTTTTAATAGAGCTGATGATGGATAGAGAAACAGGAAAGAGATGGCAAACTGTTGGTGAAAGACTATCAGTCAGGGAGGTGAAGTGAGATATTTAGACAGTGTGAAGACTGCGCACAGTCAGGAGCTGAGATGAGAGGATGAAGGGAGACGGAGGCCAGTATTAGAGGAAGAGGTGGATGAGACAAACGGAAGATAAAAGCTTCAGGGAAGAGAGAGAGAGAGAAAATAAAGAGTGTAAACATTACTAAAGATGCAGACGAGTGGGGACAAAAACAGGCGATGTGGAGATTTAGCATGAGGGTTTCCCCCCTTATTAGTAAAAAAGGTTCATTAGTCAGCCAGATCAACCCACCACCGAAGCTGAGCAGCAGCAACTGGATCCATTTAGGCTGCAGGACGCTGGGGACTGACTGAGCAGCTGAGAGAGCAGGCAAGCAGCCAGGACAGCACAGCCCCGACATGCCCACTTAGCTTGACATCAGCCAGCGGCATTTCGCTGCTACTGCTGCTTGTTCTGGTCATTTCAAGACTTATTGGAAACACCCAGATGAGATTACTGTCGAAGCCGGGTTGTAACAGATCGCAGATCAGTCAGTACCAATCAACGGTTTCTTGACTGTGTTCCTAGTAACCGATAGTTTGTCTTCTGTTGTCTACTGAAACAGCAATAACTGTTCCTCTTTTCGTATTAGTAAGAAGAGAAGAGAAATTAACTCCTGATTAATACTAAAAATTAGTTAAAAATACCTTTTCTAATTACCTATTTTATAGTGTTTGAATTCTACTTGTTCTGTAAAGCTTTTTCAGTGGTTTGAGGGGGCAGTTATGGTGGATGACTGAATGAAAATTTAAAGCAATGGATGAGCAAAGATAGAATTGTTTGTCGTAGCAGTAAAGGTGGAAAATCTGAACAATTGAAAGAAAGCTTTTATTGTTGAAAAGCTTTACTGACATGATTCTACAAGTTGTATTCCATGTGGTGAAATACAAGTTAATATGGGAGTTAATTGCAATTTAAAACAATTGTTAATTGAATAAAAGGTTATGTTGGTAATAAACATGCATAATGACAAATACAGAAACTAGCATACCATAGTTGTTTAACGCCTCAGACATGTTGCTCATGTCTATTTTGTTGCGCAGAAGGATGCACAGATCTTTTTTAGGTGCGGTCAAAGCATTGCTGAGGCCTTATACACACCTGTTGGGCATAAAGCGAATATTTGTGTCAACTCTCTGAAGACAGAATATGTTTAACCCTCCTTCTGTCCTTGGGTCAAAAAGACTCCTGAAGTATTTTTTTACCCAATGACCATGTCTGCATTTTACTTTCTTTGGTTGATCTTTGGTAAAATGTAGCCAACTTTAGAAAGGTTTTTATTGTTTTTTTTACCTGTTTGACATGATCGTCTATCTGTTCCGCCATACTCTTTAGTGTGCCGGCAGCTTCTTCTGTGGTTTGCAGACCAGCATTCACCTCTTCTTCATTGGTAAACAAGGCAACTTCAGTCAATAGAAATGATTCTGTTCCGAGCAGTTCTTGCATTACATTGCAGTTACAAATCAAAATTTACGTGGGTAAATAATATGACGCGTCAACGTTTAAATGCTGCATTGAGGAATTTTTATATTCTTTGTCGATGCCAACTAATAGTTAATCCTAACCAGCTCAAGCCACTTCAACTGGTTCCTCTTGATGTGGAGGAGCAACGGCTCATCTCTGAGTCCCTCCTGGATGATCAATCTTCCTACCCTATCTCTAAAGGAGAGCCCAGACACCCTGCAGAGGAAACTCACTTTGGCTGCTTATATTCACAATATTATTTTTTCGGTCACTACCCAGAGCTTGATGAAGGTAGGAAAGCAAATTGACCGGTAAATCGATGACATCACTGCAGACACAGCACTAATCCGCCTGTCAATCTCCCGCTCCATTCTTCCCTCATTCGTGAACAAAACCTAGAGATACTTAAACTCTTCCCCGACCTGGAGGAGGCACTCTATCCTTTTCTGTCTCAAGGCCATGGTCTGGGATTTGGAGGCACTGATCCTCATCCCAGATAATTTGCACTCAGCTACGGACTGCTCCAGCGAAAGATCACGATCTGATGAAGCCAATAGGACCATAACATCTGCAAAAAGCAGTGACACAATCCAAATTCTACCAAAACCGTTTCCCTCAACACCTTGGCCGATTAGAAATTCTGTTCAGAATTTTTATGAAGAGAATCCTAATCAGTGACAAAAGGCAAACTTGGCGGAGTCCAACTCTCAGTGAAATCAAGCCCTATTTTTTTTGCTGGCAATGCAGACCAAGCTCTGGTACCAGTTGCACAGAGACCTAATAGCCCATATAAAAGGACCTGGCTGGTACCCAATACTCCCAGCGTACCCACCACAGTACTCCCAGAGGGACACCACCTTCTCCAAGTCCACAAAACGGGTAGACTTCCTGAGTGAACTCCCATGCACCCTCCAGGATCCTGCTAAGGATGTAGAGCTGGTCCAGTGTTCCATGACCAGGACCAGAAACCATACTGCTCTTCCTGAATCCGATATTAGATTATCCAGCAGACCCCTGCATAGACCTTAACAGGAAGGCTTAGGTATAGTTGGAACACACTCTGTGGCCCTGGTTTTTAAATAGGGGGACCACAGCCCAGGAACTGCCCTTGATGTCCACTCAATATTGCAGTCACAACAACCAACACAATCATACAACAACCAGAGCCTTAAGGAACTCCGGGCAAATCTCATCCAGTCCCACCTCGGTGACCTCAGCACCAGAGATTGGAGAGCCCAACCTAGGGTCCCCAGGATTTGTTTGCTCATCAGAAGATGTACTGGTGGGTTTGAAGAGGTCTTCATAGCATTCTGCCCACCAACCCACAACATCCCGAGTTGAGGTCAGCAACACATCATCCCCTAGTGTTAATGGTAGATCAGAATCGCCTTGAAGCTATATGGAAGTCATTCACCATGGCCTCTCAGAGCTCCTACCATGTTTGAGTTTTTGCCTTGGCGACCACCCAAACTGCATTCTGCATTGACTACCGGTACCCATCAGCTGCTTCTGGAGTCCCACCTGATATAAGTCCTTCTTCAGCTTGACAGCATCCCTCACCATCAGTGTCCATCAGCATGTTTGAGGGTTGCCGCCATGACAGGCCCAACAACCTTGCGGTCACAGCTCCGGTGAGCTGCCTCAACAATGGAGGCATGGAACATGGCCCACTTGGACTCAATGTCCCCCACATCCCCTGGAACGTGTTCAAAGCTCTCCCAGAAATGGGAGTTGAAGCTCAGTCTGACAGGACACTCAACTAGACGGTCCCAGTTTGGGCCTGCCTGGTCTGCCTGCATCCTCCCCAATTATATATTTGAAAATACTTTTTACTTTAAAAAGCACTCTTAAAGCAGCTTATATATTCTGAAAGCTACTTGAGTTCTTTTTCAAAGTTTAAAAAATAATAATAATTGGTGGGCCAGACAGAAGTCACCCATGTAGCCAATGGGTTGCCCATCCTTGACATAGACTGTAGAGAAAAAAGCATGGTCAGTTGTTTAAATATAAAAATAAAGCTTAATTTTATTATTTCAGGTTTCTTAAGTGGGTAAAACACAAAAATGAGGCAACAGATTTTTGTGTGCATCACTTATAATCAACTTGTTTGGAACTACGGTGCAGAAATTTTAGGTTACTGTGTAAACAGGGGGTTGCACAGGTCAGTAAATTCAGTAGCACAAAGACCAAAAATTGATCTGGCTGGGATTTGATGTCTTTAACAAAGCTTGTCCTTAGCAGAGGAAGTGTTTTCCCTGTCATTTCAGGTTTAACTGCTACAATCCAGGTGGGTGCACACCTGGATACCAGCGCACTGCTGTGATGTGCGTTTGCTGCTGTCTCACAGGCGTGCAACAGAAACACACTGCACATGTACATCAAATAGCAGAGACAGCGGCGAAAACGCAGAGCATCTCAAAACAGTCTTTAGCTTGTTTAAAACCAGTGCACGCACTTCTCGTATTGTTTCCCTTGCTTCCTTCACTCGCTCTTTGTTTCGTGCTTCCTGGCCAGCAGCGGTAGCAGCAAGCAGGAGAGCTCTCCTAATGACGGTATTAAAAGAGTCAGGGAAATGACAGAGAAGGAGAAAGGCAAAAAAAAAAAAAAAAGAAAGAAAGAAAAAAAGAAAAAAAAGGAGACAGCAAGAGACTGTTCTTTTAGTGATCACTTTTTGTCTGTTTTTAGTATCAGCTCTGCTCTAAAAGCACTGATCAGACAAGTGCTGTTGAGGGTTAACAGTATTGCCAGGCATCAATCTGGGGGATAGTTTACAGATGGGGAGTTTTAGAAATGTTTTTTAAATTGCTAGAATGTCATTTATATGGACAAAAAACCGTTCTGGTTCTTTACAGGTGATGTTCTTTGTATTTTCTTTGAAATTTTCTTCATGGCTGTGAACTTTATGTATCTTTTTAACACACAGCATGAACAGTGAAGGTTTTACTGTGACTTGGGGCTTTTATTAAAAAGACTTGAACATAAATGGAAACGAGAAATGCCAAAGTATTGACAAGAGTGTATTGATTCAATTTCTTTGTGGTGCTACTTTGTTTTTAACCGATTTCACCCTTTAGCGACCGATAAATGTTTTCAAAGGTTTTGACAGACTATAGAGCTGCTAAAGAGTCCGCTTATTGCTAATCCAACCCAAAAAGCAGCTGCACACAAACTTGCAACTGAGAATTTTTCAAACTAGTTGAGAAGTATCAATATTATATTTTGTTTACCTACAGTGCCAAAGGTTGTTTTTTTTGTATTTGGACAAAAGCTGTTGTTTTGTGAAACAGCAAGATTCTTATGAGATTTACAAGATCACAGCCACAAGAGCATTAATCTCACCATGCTCCATTTGTGGTTGTGTATCTTCCTTTTCACTATTTACTGTAGCTGAAGCCTCACAGTGAGGAGGTGGCAGGATCACCTCCTGGTCTTTGTCTTTTCTCGTTGGAGTTTGCATGCACTCTCCTGTGCACATGTGGATTTTCTTTGGGTATTCTGGTTTTCTTCTACAGTTCAAAAACATGCATGTTAGGTTATTTGGTAACTCTAAATTGTCCCTATGTGAATGGAAGTGTGAATGTTGTTTTGTCTGGTTTGTCTCAGTGTGGCTCTTTGATAGTTCAGGGAGTGTACCCCGCCTTTTGGAAATAGGCACCAGTTCCCCGTGACCTAAAAAGGAAGAGTGGTTAAACAAAATGGATGGATGTTTCTGTGTAGTTCCACTTAATTCATCTTTGTAGCTGTTGTTTGCTTGTGAACTTGGTAAAACGACCCCAAATTTAATTTCTGGCTGCATGTTTTTTTTAAAAGACAAGTAGGCTTGATGTATTTTTTTCTTATGATGAATCATTTTATCTTATCTTATCTTATCTTATCTTATCTTATCTTATCTTATCTTATCTTATCTTATCTTATCTTATCTTA
>JAUBOC010000191.1:12349138-12359154 GCA_032275365.1 Anablepsoides cearensis | reverse complement strand
TCTTATCTTATCTTATCTTATCTTATCTTATCTTATCTTATCTTATCTTATCTTATCTTATCTTATCTTATCCTATCTTATCTTATCTTATCTTATCTTATCTTATCTTATCTTATCTTATCTTATCTTATCTTCCGTTTTAGTTCATATGTCATTAAAACTCATTTAAAACTCTTTTTTAAATCTCATTTAACTTTAATCTAACATCTGATTGACTCCTATCTTACATTTTATCTCATCCTACTTTTTGCATTCATGATGTAACATTAACCAACATTACAAATTAGACTGCCACACAGACATTGTTTTCTGCTCCAGCCAAGGGCTCAGTTTTGTGACAGTGTGCCAGCTGATACAGCGACGAGACCAAACACAATAAAACACGGACCTTTGCTGTAGCCATGCCCCTGAAATACACCCAGTCATTACCTGAATATTAGAAGTCAATAGAAAAGGCAGTTTGATGCTGAGTCGAGCCATTCATCCACTCAGTCAGCCCAGCAGTTAAGCCCGGTGAGGCGTAGCAGCTCACTGGGCCCTACAGTGTGTTATTCCACCCCGGGTCACACGATAAGCAGCTCTCAACTGTAATCTGCTCAAATTGAAATGATGACATCAATTACAGCACAACACACAGCTGTTATTGACCCTCACTGGCTGTATGAGTAGACACAATAAAGCAGCATAGTGAGGCCTAAAGGAACCGCAGGGCTGGAGGGAGGGCCTGAAGTGAAGGGGAGGCCAGACTGCTGCTGAACTGCATGAATGAAGAGGCACGACAGTAGCAGGGAGAGATAGAGGGAGGGAGAAACATTTTCCGCGTGTATGATTGCAGGTTCCACCCTGCAGTGTAGCGCTACTCAAACATACAATTACTCAATCTAGAGCTATTATCTGAATCAGAGGAAAGAGGGAGAGAGATCGAGTCAGGCAGAGAGTAAACTCATTCTGAAGAATGTTACACAGTTGAGCAAACGAGTGCTTTTACCAGAGCTGTGATTACTGCCACTCACTCCATGCACTTAACCAGCCCACTTACCGCTTTTTCCTTCTCGCTCTCTGTCATTCACTGAGTGCTGCCTCAGTTTGAGTAGATGAAATAATAGGATTCGCCAACGAAAATAGAGCCGTGGAACCCCAACAATTTAAGGGGAAACACCTTTGCTATGTCATAATACCAGCTGGATATTTTCGAGACGCTAAAATGGGCAGATGATGTGGCAGCAGGAGTGAAACTAAGGTACTACGCTGATGTCATTAAACTTTCTTTCTAGTTTCTACAAATTGGGAATTCGTAATTTATGAACAAATGTTTTTTTTCTAAAAAGCTTGGCCAGTAACAACAATAAATGATAGGAAAGCCTCTAAATGCTGATAATAATTTTACTTTTCATAAAGTGGTCAGTTATAATGAGGCGATGGAGAGGAGGGTGTCTGGTTTGGGAACCAGACACCCTCCTGACATCTTTGGGCCAAGACCCTCAGCGTGCACAGGGGTAGTTTGCTGTGAGTGCGAAGTGATTGGGATGAGAGTCAGTTCCTCTTGACAAGAAAAGGGTGGAATGCGCCCTCTTATTTGGGGGGCAGTCTCTGCCTCAAGTGGAGGAGTTAAAGTATCTGGGTGTCTTGTTAACGAGTGATGGTAGGATGAATTTTTATTTACCGTTATTTAAGAAGGCAAATCCCATTGAGATCTCAGATCTCATTTTTAAGGGTGGCCTGGGCCTGAAGGCAACCTATTGTACATGTTTTTAGAGGTGGGAGAAACCGGAGTACCCGGAGAAAACCCACGCAAGCACAAGGAGAACATGCAAACTCCACACAGAAAGACCCCAGGTCCGAACCGGTTATCGAACCCAGGACCTTCTTGCTGTGGGGCGACAGTGCTAACCACTGAGCCGTCGTGCTGCCAAATTGGGAGATGGATCGATGGATTGGGGCCTCGTCCTCAGTAATGAGGGTGTAGCTTTGGTCAGTCGTGGCAGAGAAAGAAAGCTGAAAAAGTGAGAGCTCTCGATTTACTGGTCTGTCTACGTTCCAACCCTCACCTATGGTTGGGTTAGGGTTATATTATATACATATTAGTCATGAAGCATGCATCCTGACTGAAAGAATGAAATCCTGGATACAAGAGGCTGAAAGGAGCTTCCTTCTTGGGGGGCTGGACTAAGCCTTAGATATAGGGTAAGGAGATCTATAATCTGACCTTGAAGTAAAGCTGCTGCTTCTCTGCATCGAAAGGAGTCAGTTGAGGTGGTTCATCTGGTTAGGGTGCCTCTTAGACGCCTCCCTTTAGGTGTTCAGGGCATGTCTCACTGGCAGGAGCCCCCAGGGATGACCCAGGAATCACTAGATTATATCATCTCTGACCTGGGAAGGACTTGGGGTCCCCCAGGACGAGCTGAAAAATGTTGCTGGGGAGAGGGATGTCTGGGTTTCTCTCTGAGACCTGTTGACTCTGAGACCCAACCACTGATAAGCAGCAGAAGATTGATGGATGGATGTAGTGGCTAATAGAATCACGTTCACAACTCAGCATTAGAGCATTGAGCAGCATAATTAACAGATGTAATGAAAGTCTTAAAATGTTATAGCACCCACAGTTTTTACTTTGCAGGAATGATAAAATGCTGTTTTTTATGCAACAATAAAATTAAGGATGTTTTTTAGCCTGCTCGACAAGGCTATCCATCTCTCAGGTTGCAGGGCCATGCAGGAAACTGATCGATGCTAGCAGCATCAGCAGTTCTGTGGGTCTCAGCAGCCTCTGTGGAGCTTCTTGGAAGACCGGACAAAAAATCCTCCCCTATGTTTTTGAGTTCTAACAAGCCTTCTGCATGGCCACCCTCCCACTGACCCACACCCTATAGTCCACCTCTGGGGTTGTGCTACTATGCCTCTCTTCCACTCATCTGGAGTCCCCCCCCCACATAATCTTTAGAAACCCAATAACACATGAGAGGCAGACGGGAGGGAGGGCAGGCATGGAGGACACATGGGGAGGAACACAGAGAGTTGGAGTGAGGAGGACTCTGAATGTTTCTGAATCTGAGCAATTTTATAACAGCAACAACTGACTGGTGTTCTGTTATTTAAAGGCTACAGAGGATGAGGATACTTGTGGTGGTTTTTGTTTGGATTTCTTTGATAAAGAAGAGCTTTCCCTGTCTGATTTGCTGTTTGTATACAGTATACAGACAAAATAAAAATAAAATAAAACCACGTTGCCTGGTGCTTCCAGCAGCTAAGAATGACACCTCGTAACAGAATCTCACACTTTCTTCATCTTACCAAGGCTTCCTGTTATTTAATTTTTTCTTTGTTTGTTTATTTTCTGCAACAGAAAAAGAATGGTTTTTTCCCCCTGTTTGTCCAAGGACCTTAGGAATCATTACAGGAGCAACATATGTAATATATTATATAATAAAATACAGTATTTCAATAATTGACTCTGTGGGGGCTGGAGTGAAGCTGCAGAAACAAAGAGAGACATCTAAGTCCTTTGATCAGTGTGACTGATTGTCTGCCAGCGTGTACATACAAGCGTTGGATATTTCTTTACAAATATCATCTCTTTGCAAAGAAATATCATTGAGAAAACCTTATTCAAGTAAAACACTTAGCAGCTTTATCCTTGGGCCCTGTGTGCGCCAGCCAGATGTACTGTATCCACTGATGTATTCGCCTTTGTGTGTTGCCTGAAATTATGAAGAGAGAAAAAGGCTGAGAAAAAAAAAATTGAGGGACCAAGTATTTGTTCAACATTCTTGCACACAAATCCCCAATTTTGGTAAGGTGTATATATTTAACCAGTTACACATGTTTAAATACTTGTTATGTAATGAAATGTAATAAAGAAAAATACAAAAAAAAAACATTTCACTGTAAATTCTCTTTACCAATTTTACATGCATTATTGCCGTTCTTTAATAAAATACTCTCAAACATACATCACATGACAAATTCCAACTATAGTTTGTGAGTTGAAAGACTTTTTCCTTCAAGATTGTATAAATCTTAAAAAGAGAAGTAGTTTTCTATGCTTGATTCATGCTGGATTCTCCTATTTGATTCATTAGCACCAGTAGTGTTTGTTGCATCCACCATTAAGGTCCTCGGGCAAAGAACAGATGAATGACAGGACAAGGGCACTTCAGGAGCCAATCAGATTTCAGCTGGGGCTAATGACCCTGTGGCCCTGCCTCTGGAGCCATGTACGTTTTAGTAATTCGTTTCTTTCACTTTAAAAATCAGATATTGAAAAATGAAAAATTAGCGATTTTTTTTATTTTTATTTTATGCTCAAAAACTTTTTTTATGTATATGCCCCTAATGACCTGTTGCTCTAACATCCCATCATTATCTTTTTCCACAAGAAGAAAATACCTTTTTATGTTTGTTCTTTTTCTCTCTCCAGCTCAAAAATGTTATTTTCTATAGGGAATATTCATCTATTGATCCACATCTTTGGACACACTGCCTTTTTGTGGTTTGTTCGTAAAAATAAAGAGAATTACAGAACCTTATGTCTTCAGGCATTATTGCAAATATGTCACAAACGTATTGTTTCTCCATTTTACAGGCTGAAAGATTTGATATTTGGAGGCTAGAGAGTGGAGATGTTAACATAACTATTATCCAGGAGACTTAGTGCAAAATGTCTTCCAGACTACCTCTTTAACATCTGGCCTCCATAGAAAAAAAGGAGAAAAGAAAAGTCAAAGAAAGATCGATAAAGAGTGAGAATCTTACTATAGTAAGCTATACTTGTGCGTTGTATCGTTTACATTTGTGTAATTGCTGTTTGCATCTCCCACACAGATTTGTGTAGGCTGATGTAAGGAGAATGTAGTGGCGTTTGTGTTTGGCGTAATGGATTTAACACATAAAGAGGGGAGAGAAAGAAAAAAAGGAAACCATAAACACAGCTTTTGACTCTTATTAGGTACGATTATAGTAATAGCTATGCATTCTAACTGCAGCTC
This sequence comes from Anablepsoides cearensis, assembly GCA_032275365.1. Taxonomy (NCBI): domain Eukaryota; kingdom Metazoa; phylum Chordata; class Actinopteri; order Cyprinodontiformes; family Rivulidae; genus Anablepsoides; species Anablepsoides cearensis. The sequence goes on along the minus strand of JAUBOC010000191.1, from coordinate 12,354,169 downwards.
CACACACACCCAAACACACAAAGCTCCACTTACACTTGCAGTGATTGACAGCATCACTTGGAGCAAAAACGGGAAAGTTTTCTTTTTTTCTTTTTCTGACAAGCTAATCCTTTGCCTCGCTCCTCCACGTACGCTGACACTCAGACACACTGGGGAGAGGGGACTTATTGTCAGGTTGTGCTCCATCTTCACAGTTCATTTCTGATCCTACCCCCCTGTTTTCTTCCATTCACTTCTCCACAAAACCTAATCAGCACCTCTGCAGACTGTGGTCGAGTAGCGCTGGTCCAGTGTGGAAGTTCACATTACAGGAAGGTTAAATGTGGGGAGCTTTCAGTCTTGTAAGAGGTAAGGAGCAGATTAGATAAGATATGGGAACTGAAATGAAATGATTCTAGAGAGGAGAGACTCAAAAAGGAGTAGAGTCAAAATAGAGTGATGTCCCTTTTCCCTGTTGTTTCATGCTCTTTAGCTTTCCTCATCGCTTAGCAGCAGGGTTGGGGTTTGGTGGGGTAGGGGGGTGGGTGGGTGGGTGGGGGGGGGATTGCTCTCGGGGCAGGTGTGGCTCCAGCTGAGTCTGATGCGATGTGATAGGAGACCCTTTTCTCTGCTCTTTTTGCTGGTGTGTGGCAGCATGGAGCCATCATTCAGCTCTGCCTGTTTTCCTAACTCGTGTCTTCATTGTTCTCATCAACGTCCCTGCGACTTGCTTTGCCGCTTTTCCTCTCTTTCCATTTTTTTTGTTGCACCGTGTGTGGGGGAGTGCAGAGGTTTTTGGAGTTTATTCGTGTAATTTAAGGTAGACATTTGTTTTTAGATTCAACTAAGCATGAAGTAGCAGAATTGTTTTAAAAGTTGAATTCAAATATTCCTTGGAAATAACATTTTGCACGTGACGAAGCTCTTTCTTTCTTTCTTTCTTTCTTTCTTTCTTTCTTTCTTTCTTTCTTTCTTTCTTTCTTTCTTTCTTTCTTTCTTTCTCAGCTACTACCACAGCAAGTATCAGCTGAATATTTATTAAATTCAATGAGTTATAGCCATGTGTTGGTGAACTGTGGCATCCATCAAAAATCTGGTTGACTCCAAACGTTAATCAGTTCTTGCTGCAAATCCAGTGATTACGCTCTGAGAGTTTCATTAAAATCCACCAACTGGTTCATGAGATATTTTGCTAACCGACCAACAGGGTTGACATCAATATTTAATGCGTTTTAAGCAAACATGTTGTGATCTTGATGGGAATTGACTCTAAAAGTTGAGTCATTGTTGATTCACATCCAATAATCACCTTCTGAGAATTTCATTCCATTCTGTTCAGCAGTTCATCACGTATTTTGCTAACACACACCTGCACAGATGGCATTTGGCGATAAAAAATATTAACATCCATTCAAACCCAGTGAAGGTGTTCTGATGAATAAATGATCACACAAGCTATGTTTTACATGAAATAATTAAAACATACAAGATGTACATATTTACTCTGAAACTGGGACATATTTTCCTAGAATTTTGACAACATATAATATACAGTATATTGAATCTAAAAGCTGCTTTTTTTCACATCCAGTCAATGGAAAACAAGGCTGTTTGTTTTTGGCTCCCAATACTTCTGATATGTTTTAAGACATTTTGTGTTGCTGTTGAAACCAAACAAACTTAGGGTTTTCCTGTTGAACAGAGCACCAAGGTCAGCAGTTAGATGGGCCTTACTCAAACCCACTTTGTAAAAACAATTTTTCAGTTCAAATACCGTTTTTACAAATGATAAATAGCTTAGTCTTATTTTTTTTAGAATGATCTACCTTTGTGGAGCCTTGGCTAATTTGCTAAACCTGCCCCTGGTAACATGAAAACAAAACAGTTTAAAATACAGTTTAAAAAGAATAAAACATGACAATATTAAGACAATTCATAAAACAGATTTAAAAACAGATCTTAAAAACATCATTAAAAATGTGGCAGTTATTTATGATCATTCAGGAAAAGCTTCAGTTTTGATTTAAAACAGCCCAATCTATAGGTAAGGAATTGGGCGTGTTCATGCAGAAAAGGCGAACAGCTGAATTTAAAGTTTACCATTAACACAAAATTGTATTTTTATATATCAAAATAAGTAAAATAAATAATGTATAATTTTAATGTCTTTTTTTTTTCATCGTCGAGTTGGACGGAAGTCACCCACAGGCCACATTTGGCCCTCGGCCCTTGTGTTTGACACTTGCTATAAATGTATGAAGTTAAAATAGTCGTGTTTCCATCAACATTTCTTGATGCACATTTTGAAGTATCGCATCAGAAAAGCTTATTGGAAACAGCTTGATTCGAAAAAACTTCCTCTGATTCGCATAAAAGTTGATACGCTCGCTTGAGGTGGTTTTAGGGTTTTTCGAAAAGGAGTTAATGCGCAAAAGGAGAGCTGGAAACACTTTTGCCGAATAAGTTGTGACGTAGCGAAAATTTACCTCACGTAGCTGATCAGCTGTTCCCCTGGTACCGGTACCAGTTTCGGGTCGGCTACAGCCGCGACTGGCAGCAGGACCCTCCTCCCGCTGTTTGCGTCTTCTCAGTTTTCCAGTAATGTGAAGAAAATTGCATTTATTTTTCTATGTCTCCAGACAGCAATTAACATCGCCAAAACTAGTTAATATGACACAATAATTACAACTTTCCCGATAGTAGCAACGCGTTCCTGATAACCTCTCTCCATTATCCTTAGATGTGTGAACCCTGCAAATTTAGCGAGTTTTACTTCCTGTTTACTACGCACATGCATCTGACGTAACTGATTCACTTCAAGCCAGTTGATGGAAACACGTCTGATTCGTATTTCTTCATTTTTTCCTTTTTGCGAAATTGTTAAAATTTGCTCAAAATTTGAATTAAAAAATTGGATGGAAACTCGGCTAATATACAACTTTTTTAACCTCTCATGTAAAATCAGCATGAGAAGGTAACAGGCCAAGGTGCTTAGATTAGCTAAACGCTTTAGGTAGAAATCCTCTGTATCTGATTTTTTTCCTGCTCTTCCTCCTTTCTTCATTGCCCATCCTTTGTTATCACCTTTTTGCCCACCACAACGTGTAGAGGTCATAGCCCCGACTGAGCCACAAGCTGTTGTTTCCCTGAACCTGATTACTCTACCTCAGCAAGCTCTGTTCATCATCTTACTCTTCAGCTCCACACGAGGATTATTTAACACACTTGTCCTTAATCTTACAGTACAGAACTATTGTGCTTACAGCTTTTCACAACAAACAATACCAGCATTAATCATTTTTAATTTTAGATCAGAACCTGATTTCCCCTCTGATGATTAAATCACTGCTGTTTGAGCACATTGACAGATAAGATATGGGTTACCTGCTTTGAACAAGGAGTACAGGAGAACATTTTATATGTTAAAGTAGTTTTTACAGATACAACATCCAGGTCTGTAGCGGACTGCAGAAGCTCACATTTTGAGCCACCATATGGCATTTGACCCAGTAAATATTTTCACCAGTTTAATCTGGTTTAAAGGAGTTACTGTAGTGATGTTCTACTTTGTTCTATTTTAACCATTCTTATATTAAAACACTTGCTCTGATTAAAATCTCTTGTTTTGCAACTTTTATACTTTTCCAATTTTTTTTTACTTTATTTAAAATAAAATCTCCCACTTAATTAAATTGTATATTTTTAATTTCTTTAGGAGACAGTGTTCTACTTCATCATTCTTTTTCCTTTCAGCTATTCTTTATTTTTAACTTTTATTGATCACTTTAGTTTGTTTAAAGTTTAGTTGCTGCTCTGCTACTTTAAGCTATTAAATACCTTTTTGCTGATTCCTGCTTTTAGCCTTTAGCTGCATTTTCCATTTTGAATTTTAGCTGCTGTTTTTGCCTATTTTATCTTTAGCATCTGATTGGCTGTTTTTAGTTACAGTTTTGTTCATTTTAGCCTTATTTTGTTTTTGCTACATTCAACAACTGTTTATAATTTAGCATCTGTTTTATTCATTTTAGCTTCGGTATGTGTTTTGATACGTTTACAAGTTTTCTTAATTTAATCATTTGTTTTTACTAAATTTGACGACTATTTTGGGCCAAGTTTGGCTTTGCCATTTATTTAGCTACTTTTGGTTACAGTTTTGCTAGTTTTAGCTACTGTTTAGTATCTGTTACTTTTACCTACAGTTCTGTCAATTTAAGCATTTGTTTTGGTAATTTTAGCAACTATTTTACTTATTTTAGTTACACTTTTGTGCCACTTTTAGCTTTGGCATCTATTCAGCCACTTTGAGTTACAGTTTTGCTTGTTTTAGCTACTGTTTGGCTACTTGGGAAACAACGGTTCAGTGGTTAACACCGACGCCTCATAGTGAGAAGGTCCTAAGTTCAATCCCTGGTGCAGACCTGGGTTTTAGCTGTGCAGAGTTTGCATGTTCTCCTTGTGCTTGTTTGGGTTTTCTCTGGGTACCCTGGTTTCCCCCACATCAAATCCCTTGAAAAAAGGATCTGTGATCTCAATGGGATTTGCCTGTTTAAATAACAGTAAAAAAAAATTTAGCTTTATTTGTTTTCCTACTTTTAGCTAATCTTTTAGAAAGGAAGTTAAGCTTTAGTCAACTTAAATATTTCCCAAACTGGTAAAACGATAAAGAGGATATAAGAAAATACCTGTTTTGACAAATCGCTTTTATTTTGAACAAAGTACGACTGGTATTGTTGTTTTCAAATATTTGTTTACTCTTTCCATCTGAAACGCTGCTGGACACAGCAGCTGTCTTTTTTTTTTCCTCTTTTCTATTTTGTTAGGCAGCTGTCTGTGAAGCTCATCTCTCAATGTCTGCAGAAGGAGGGGGTGGGTAAGGCAGGGGTTGGGGGGTAATTTGGTTAGAGGAGGTAACTATGAGATATGGCGGAGAGGAAGGCAGGCCTTTTGACACAGCCATTCGCTGCTGCTATGCTGTGATGTATAATGGCAATACGAGTGAGGTTGCAGAAAGCCGAATGACCTGACACACACACACACACACACACACACACA
>JAUBOC010000191.1:12289665-12300045 GCA_032275365.1 Anablepsoides cearensis | reverse complement strand
CAGGGGCACTTTATTGTCCGGAGGGAAAAGGGCAGGTGCTCAAGCACCACCTGACGTCTACCTGTGCACGTCCCTGGACAAGACACAGAATATAAAGGCAACTAATTGAGGACAACAAGAAACACCTGGAGTAGACACAAGAGGAAACAGGTGAGCTTGAGCGAGGCTGGAGGAATGACAGCAGGGGAGAGAAACGGGAACACAGAAACACTAGAAAATGAAAGCAAAGACACACAGATTATGACACAAACAGGTTAGTCACATGCTAAAGAGGGCCATCAGCCTAACGATAGGTCGTTAGTGTGTAACTATATTTAACTATGTAACGTATTTTTAAATTTGTAACAAGTAACTAGGTGTTACATTTTGAAGTAAATAAGTAAATGTATCGATTTTAGCTTTAAAATGTAACAAAATAAAAGTAAAAGTAGCTGTTTAAAAAAATAACTGGTAAAATTACAAATCCTCAAAAAAAATACTTAAGTACTGTAACGAAGTAAATTTACTTAGTTAATATAAACCTTTGGTTTTAAAGTCGCAACACAACTTCAATGTTCAAATGTTATTTTACTGAAATACTTCGAACAATACCCTTGAAACAACACAAACTTTTTTTAACAGGATATTAGGTAGTGGCTGATTTTCAGACCTTTGTGGAGGTAGAAAAGCCGATCTTCTCCGCCGATCTTATCTAAGAAACAATCTCCCAAAAGTAAGGAAATCGGTGCACCCCTAGAAAAATTACACACAATGCAATTTTGCCCAACCCTGGTATCAACGCTGGTATTGGTATTTGCCCCAAGAGTACTTGTAAAAAGGTTGGTATCGGCCCAATAGTTTTACCAGTATCAGTATCGGGACACCACTACCACATAGGCAATGCTAAACGAGTAGTTGTGGCTTGCTACTTATTTTATCCAACAGCTTTGGTGAAACCCTGGTAGAAATCACCAGAAAAAGTAAAACATTGTTACTGCATTATCAGAAATGCATAAACTAACTTCTGTTTGTCAAATTATCTAAAAACAAGGGATAGCTTATGCTTCCCAGATTCTGAATTCAGGCTTTGTTTAAAATGGTGACCAATCATTTAATCAAAACCAATGAAAATCATAAATAAAGCCTACTATTGATAATAGTTTGCCTTTAAAAAAGTATTTTTGCCCACAGAAGCTGAATTAAATTAAAGCCTCAGCTTGTTAAAAAAGAAATACAGCAATCTCCCGCTCCCTCCCTTCGTTACCTGCACCTTGTTTTTGTCAAACTATAATATTCAAAGACAGTGTGTCACATGCTGCTTTCAAAAGGATTAGACTAGCGCAGAGTCAGATGCATCCCGCTGTCAGTGTACTAATTTTCCAGGAAGAAAGGTGTGACATATGGAGCGACACATGTTCTATTGGTAATAACACCTTCTGTATCTGTAATAAAATGACATGCTGCCTTGGTTGCCTTAATGATTTACACTCTTCACTGAAGTTTTTACATTCTACTCATTTATGTCTTTAATTAAATTTTCTTTTTTTATTTTAATTCAGCACACAGCATGTCAGCTTAAGAATTAGAATGAATGGCAAATGTGGATTCAAATATATTTATACTCCTCTTGCCTAAAACTAGTTGACCCACAGCTGATGCAACTGGGCCTTGAGACCTGGCGTTACTATTGTGCCACCAGCTTGATTCACGTCATATTTTTCAACCTGTTCAGTTGTCACTATTTTCTATATAGTTTTCTGAGCGATTACATCACAGTATTTATGAAGGAGCTACCAAATAAGGGGCAACTACTTTTCTGGATACATAAATGCATCGTTTTTTTCTATTAAAATAATGTAGTTGCTTTCTCTTTGGCTTTACTGAAAGTTATATATTTCTGAAATTCATTATTGGGGGGTCCAATTTAGGGTTTTCCAATATTGGGAGGGTCAGGATCCCCCCAATCCCCCCAGGATTTCCGCCCTTGAGTGCATAGTTTAGAGGAGGAGTTCAGACCAAAGCATTACAGTTCCACTTTACATAGACATCAACTGAATGTTTAAATGTGAAAAAGAAGGATTTAAAAGCAGGATATGTTCACTTTAAGCTAAGTTTGAATAAACAACCTGGATATAAAAGCAAATGTACTCTTCAGGCAAAAAGACCGAGGAGAAATTATTAATCCACACTTTTCTGTTTTATCTGTCTTTGTCACTTTTAGCTACAAATCACTGCCTCAATAATTTCCATGTGATCAGATATTTTAAGGAACATGATACAGAATGCTTCATTTTCACAATATATCATTCAAAGACAAAGCATGGCTTGACTTGTTGCCACTTTTTAAATCACTGCTCTTTCTCATATGTTTTACTTGTTGTTGTGGTGCAGTTCATTAAGAAGAAGCACAACTTTATTTCAAAGCACGCAACACCTGATGATATTTAGTTGTCATGTCAGTGATTTACAGACTTATTATCTCAGCTAATCCCCAAAAGGAGCGTAGCCTCCAAGATTTGAGAATCAGATTGTGCAGGTGTGAGCTGAAGCTCTTTCTAATGAGCGCATTGCAACAGATGAGATCTGTGTCTTCCTATTCTGAGCGGTTGACTTGAGAATGTCTAATAATATACAGAGAGAAAGAGAGAGAGACGGAGCGAGAGAGAGAGAGAGAGAGAGAGAGAGAGAGAGAGAGAGAGAGAGAGAGAGTTTCCATAGGAACACCCAGAGCGGACAGACTGCATTGGAGTAACACAGAACTGCTCCCAATGTTACTAATACCTGGCAATACATCCACATGCAGACACAGCCACACTACAAAGCTTAGCACATGGAAGAAAGGAAAAAAAGTTTATGGAAACACAGGCATGAACAGGATGTAACCACACAGCTTATACAACTCCCGTGATTTTGCATTTACACTTTTGAACACGCACACACAAATGCAGCAAGTGTGCAGACAAATGGCACACACACACACACACACTAACTCAATGCGTCTCACTGCTCCTTGTTGCCTTTGAATCTTTCTTTCTAATGAAGAGTGGGGTGCAGATCAATAGCGTAGGAAAGAACAGGCCACAGTGTGTGTGTGTGTTTACATGTGTGTGTGTGCGAGCGCGCGTGTGTGTGCACATACAGCGTGGGCATGAGTTCTGTGGTCGTCTGGCTTTGAGTGCTGGGATTTTCAAGGCTATGCAGGCTGACAGACAGACAGATGAGCGGGCATGTGCTGCTCCCAGAAGCATTTTATGTGGAGCTCTTTCTTTGTTTTTCTTTTCTTTTCATGTATTTTTTTTTTTCGTCTCATGCTATTCTAGACCACAACATTATGTAAAGACAAAGTTTATCATTTAGTTGTTAGATCATATCGCTGTATATATCAGAGCCACACTGTGATAAAGGAAGCACCTTGTAGATGATCACCTGCTGCTCTGACAGGCAGATGACAACATAATCCCCTGTGTCTGAATGTTCATATTCTATAAAGTAGTTGGTTGATGTTAGTGAAATTCTTCACAGGTAATCAATGGTTGCATATCTGCAACTGATTAACTGTTAGAGTCAACTGTATTCAACCTTACCCTACACAAAAATGGCTGTAGCTCAGTCAAATGTAACGATATCGAACTATAAATTGGTGTGTTAGTAGCTGAGAGTCATCTCTAACTCATACTCCAAGCACACACATTTGTTTAAAAACTTGTCAGTAACTTTTAGTCACTTCTATTTGTCTGTTGGCAAAATATCAGATTTCAATGAAACTCTCAAGGAGTAATTATTGAATACATCTGATTAACTTTTGGAGTGAAACAAATTTAAGATGGCTGCGACGGCCAATTGAATTCAGGAAAAAAAAAGATATAACTCAGTCAGAAAGCTCAAGCTCAAGCCATTACTGAATTTTGGACTTACTTCCTGGCCAGTGACAAAGGGGAGGAAGTTATATTTAGCAGGGTAATACATGAGCTGTAGACGAAGAGAAGGAGACAAATTGGGAGCAGGATTGATCGGTTTCTTGCACCATAAGCTGAGGAGGTGTGAATCAATGCCATAAATAGAGAGAGCAAGGCCTATTATTAATGTGGTACATTTGTCAATTAATTGCTGCAGCAATAGAAAATGAAAGATAGACATTTTTCTTCTTTTGTTTGGAGTGGACAGAGCTCCTACATTCAATCTGCCTCCTGCACCTTTTAAGAATTTTATTTCATCCTGTAGCTGTTTTGATCAATGTCCTACTTTTTTATCAATTTCATTTTTATTTCCTCTCTTTTGTTTTTCTTGGGGTGTGTCTTCACCTTTATGAGTTTTCACTTTGAAGAAATTTGTTAAACAACTGATATTACAATACAAAGAGTTAGATGTTGTTTTGATATTTGTTAAATTTTATAAATTGAGAAATAAATTTTAAATTTAAAAAAGAGTTTATTATAAAAAAAAACACAAAAAGTACAGAAAATTGGTACAGTTGAGTACCGGTACCAATACCCAGGTACCGGATATTGGTACCAAATCGATTCAAATGTCAAAGGTACCCATCCCTAGTCTGTACTGTTAGCGAATTGTCAGAAATCACTGAATGGACAGTAATTTAAAACATATTTTCAGAAAGGAATCATTGGGTTGACTATGTGGGTGCCAAGTGTAAAATAAAATGTTTAAAAATATCACTAACACATTTTTTATTATTTAGCTCACTTTCTGAGTGTAAAACCCTAGTTCAAAATTCACTGCTAACATTTTATTGTTATTTAGCTCACTGTTCTTACATTTTAGTAATTTTTGCTAAATGCTGAGTTTAAATGTATATAAAAAATACATTCTGAATCAAATCTTAATCTGAGATGTTGCAGCTAAATTTTGAAATTTACATTGACGCATTTTGGAATTGAACATGGCCTTTGCTATGACATCATCATTCTGAGACAAATGCAAACACTGTTTCTGCTAACACAGCTAACTGTGATAATGTAGTTGAAGATGGCATTTAAAATTTAAATAAAAAAATGTTCAATGAAAACTTTATGTATGGTGCTTGTCAACCGACTGTTTGAAGTATATCTTGAACGCTGTCTGCAAGTTTGATGTGTTGTAGGAAAGCAATAGCTGCATTAGCACTTTAGTAAAAACTAGCAAAATGTAAAAACAGTAAGCTAAATAACAATAAAATGTTAGTGGAGTGAGGCTGACCATGCACCCACAGAGAAAGAAAAAATGGCAGCGCTGTCAGTCAGACGGCACGACCCGCCCTGCTCTGTTCTGATTGGGTAAAACTTTTACTGTGGTTCTATTTATTGGGTGAAAGAACCATCAGTTTAATCCCTAGATGGCTTTAACAAGTTGTTTTTTCTACCTTTCATTTTTATAGTAATGAACACCGCAAAACTTTAATCTAGGTCTTTTTTCTTTAAAGAACTAATCTTACCTCAGATCTGGACCTTGTGGGTCGGTGGGTCAGACTCTCCAATCTCTGGTGCTGAGCTCACTGAGGTGGTTAAAAAGCTCCTCAGTGGCAAGACACCAGGGGTGGGTGAGATTTGCCCAGAGTTCCTTAAGGCTCTGGATGTTGTGGGGTTCTATTGGTTGACATGACTCTACAATATCGCGTGGACATCAGGGGCAGACCGGGGTGGTGGTTCCACTATAGGGGGATCACACTTCAAAGCCCCCCTGGTAAGATCTATTCAGTTCTAGTTTATTTAACATATAAGCCGAGGTTTGCTGCTTCTATTTAAAGTGATGGATTAATAATTAATTAGGCTCTGACGCGTGCTTTTGTTGTTGTTAATTCTTAAACTTTTATAGTAATTTTATTTTTCACAATAAGTGTACAGTCGTGATTTGTTTGTGCAAATAAACGATCGCATTTATTATTGGATCAATTCAAATTCACTGTGCCACGTCACTTATTGAGTTTCAACTCTGCACAGAAGAGATATTTCCTCAAACGTCAAAACACTTAATTATTTCCTTATAACTTTCGTTATAAGAGGTGTAGAAATCCTACACCGTAATTGACATACAACCCCATGAGTCATCTTTAGCCAGCAGGAAAAGATGCAGGTACTAAGATAAAGTTTGGCGTAGCTGACAGTCATACACAACACATACCATGTTTTCCTGCGAAGCTGCCCCTAATTGTTTTTACTTGGTTTACTCAAATGTGCACAACTCTGTCATTTTTCATTGTTGGTTATTCTAGTTTAAGCTCTGGCATGAATGTCAGTGAAAAGCCAAATCGAATCATCTTCTTTCCTGCTACTACAAACTGGACAGTGAGGGTCCTGTTCAGTGTTTTGTCTGAGGGGACTTGGTTGCCTGTTTCTGTCTGTGTTTTCAGCAGAGACACAAAAAATGTCACCATTTATCCACCACAGGGCAGCCTTTTCATCTTTTTATTGCATAAATACTTGATTTAGCACATTTCTTAACTGCTGTTCTGCTACTGCGTGGTATTTTTAGTCGCACGGCATCTTTCATTTCCACAATATGCTACAGCGCAAAACTGCAGTCCTTTGCACTTCCTGGATTTCATTGACATTTCATAGCTCTGCATTGTTCTTATGACGAAAGGCTCATCTGCAGCCCCCGGGGCAAAGTGACTGCAATTAGCCAGTCAGCTGACATTGACAAAGGACTGAGACAGGACCCCATGTTTCTACACAAACCATCTCTAATATGTCTTCAGGAATTGCATTCTTTAGGCTTCTTGTGAGTATCTAGTTTTTGCCATAGTAAATAGTTATTTGCATTGTTTTGATGTTGTTGCATGCTCCTTCCTATCAGTTTAGAAGAAGTCAAAGAGGGTCACACAAAGGTCAGCGTAGTTCCTCACTGTAACTTAACATCCGCCTTCCACATCCAGAAAAATGAAGCACGGCCCCTCGAGTCTCCCTCTGTGTATCTTTCTCTGCCGCGTTCTCTCACTTGTTCCCTCCATCCCCTTCGCCGTCTCTGTTGCTCTGACGCAACAATTCATGGCTTTGTGCACTTAGAGACATGAACGCACACTGCTCTCATCCCTAAACATATCTTCGGTGCAAACCAGAGAGTCCCAGCAGACACTGGTGGTGCTTTGTGCCATTTAATGGAAATCCAAAAATAGTCATCTGAAAAAAAAAAACCTTGTAGGTGACGTCTCCTGGTAGTTGAGTCTTATTTAATCCAAATTTAGGAAATGGAACAATTTCAAATGCTTGAAGGCAAAATGGGAATTTTAATCTAATTTAATTTTTATTTTTTTTTTGTCATTTTGCAAAGAGTAAACTAATAATAATAATAATAATAATAATAATAATAATAATAATAATAATAATAATAATAATAATCTTCTTTTGAAGTATGAGGCTCAAATGCTATTGTTTCCTAAAACTACAGCATCATACACATCAAGTTGTATGGATTGTCTGTAAATTTCACAGATTTTCCCTTGTTGAGTCCCGTCTTCCACAGAACTAATTGTTTTGGTCCGATTGATGGCAAAGTGCTCGGCTGAGCAGGTTGAATTTGCACCCTTCCATGTAGATTCTGAGGGTACTGCAGACTTTTTGTGAAAGTTATGAATTTCTAAGGATCAAGATGCGTGTAAATGTCCAAAGGGGTTGACATGCATATAGGATGAGTTGGTTTGCATGGAAAAATAAAAAAGACAGACTTGTCTTTGCGGTTTACTGGTCTCGATCAGAACTACTGGTGAAAATGTGTCTGCTTTGGTGTCTTTTTGAGATGGTTGAGTTCGGTTCTTTTAGAAGTGGCATCTAGCTCCACCTTAAAAGCCAAAATGCAAACACAGATCTGTTATGATGGTACGATGTGTTAGTGCTCAGAATGTGTGATGGGAATGACCCTCAGCTCATTTCCCTCAGATTTTCATTCAATACCTGTAAAACAGACTGAGTGGTAGCCATAACCACCTCAGTTTTCTCTTAGAGGGTGGATATAAAGGTACAAAGAACATTTAAAACTAAAGCCTGTGCAATATGCTGTCATATAATTGATAAAAAGGGCAAATAAATAAACATTTGTAGAAAAATAATTAAGAATCAACAAGAAACACTCTTATTTCCACATCTTATTAGTCAGATACTCTTTCACTTGCTTTGCAGGGATCCTGCCGACTAAACTTGTAACTTCTCTTAATTGTCTAATCATAACATTGTAGGAGACATGATGTGTTCTGAAATTGCTGCTCAGCAGACAGAGAACATTCCTTTGATCAAATAAGGATCCTCTGAAGATTGCTCGTCTCACTTTAATTGCCAGATTAATGCTTCTGTCAATATCTGTTATCTGATGTAGTTCCCTGAAGCAACACAATCCCATTCATGTTTCCTTTCACCCTAAAGTAAGATAGCTGCCTTGGAGTGAACACGTTTCTGAAGGGTGACGTTTTTATAGCTTGGGGGAAGGACTCGCTTCTGTTTCAGGTAAGAGTGTTTTTGAAAAGAAGACGCTTTGCCTTAAAGTCCAGAATTTGGACATTTACACAATTTATGCTGAAAATTATAGCCTGTGTACAGTAGGTGTGTCCCGGTACCAGCTGTTCGCAAATAGAGGACAAGTAGCTTTTACTCTTCTGAAGGGAGTGGTAGCTCAGAGGTTAAAGAAGGTGAGCCTGTGATTGGAAGGTTGCTGGTTTAGCTCCCATTTGTCCCACTCTGGGCCATTGAGCAAGGCCATAGATGACAGCCCTTATATGCAATGGGGGAAATGCGGAGTCCCCATTGAGGGTTAGAGTACAATACTGCGTTAGGACCTAAACGTTACAAAATGACTTCTTACAAAAACACTCTTTTTTAGAACAAAGTGGTTCTCGTTCCGTATACAACATATATAAATCTGTGTGTATTCTGTGCATCTACAGGTTTGCTCTTTGCCCATTTGACTCACAGCTGACTGACAGTGTTTGTGCGTCTGTCGGTGTGTGTTTATGAGTGCGTTTGTACTGTACACCCCTCTGTGTGTGTTCTCCCCCCCCTTTTTTTTGCATGTCAGTCTCCTCACCTGCGAGTAAAACTCCCAGCAGGCCTTCCGTCAAGCCGTCAGTCAGCACGCCACAACACTGCCTTTAAACTCAACAAGTCTCAAGGGACAGTAGCAGGGTAGGGAAGAACCTCTGCTCCGGTCGGCAGCCAGCAGGGCAGTGCTGACCCACACCAAGGATGTGTGTGTGTTCAGGCTTCAGTCCGTCAGAGAGACAGAGAGAGAGAAAGAGAGGAGGAAAAGAAGGGTAGTTGTAGATAATAAAGAAGTATAATATGGTGTTTTACAGCTTTGTGTGACTATACTGAGGGCAATCATAGCACTCCTGGGAAGATTAGCACCTTTGCGCTGCCTCTGATGTTATGTTTAGATTTTCAGAACCTCACTCTTGTTGTTGAATCCCTGCTACATTCCGTGGCGGAAGACAGTTTTCATAAATCATGTGCTTTTCTTTGCTCAACATTCAATAAAAAAACATGGTTTTCTCTTGGGCTCTAGGCTAGTGTTAGGAGATGAACACCACTGTCAAAAAAATAAATAAATAAATCTCTATATGAGCCCAAAACATGGTCAATTACATGAATATGTTCCCATGCAGAAGAAGCACCACAAATACAGTCCAAGTAGTTAGAGTAATATTACAAACTCTAAAAGACTAGAGAAATAACATGACAGTCAATTAAAAGTCAATTTTATTTTATTTGTAATTGGTTTGTTTTTACATATGGAGCATTTGAATGTAGCATACACAAAGCTGTGGGACATATGGATGTGGAAGATTAGGATTAGGGTTAGCCAGACTTTCTTTTAATTTGTTAATTCTTCAACTCCAACTAAAACAATAACTAAGCTATAAACGGCTCCTAAACTCAATAAATGAACTTGTTTCGTGTTGACACAGACAACTTCAACCAAAAAAAATCTATTTAGGCAGCTTTTAACACCTTTTGTTCCCTGCAGCCTGTCCTTTTTTAAATCAATGAAAAATACCCAAAATAACACCGTTTGGCTTATGGGATTATTTATTATATGAACATTTTTCAACAAAATGATTGTTTTGGGGAATTATTTTGTTGGTGATGATCCAGTGAATAATAAATAACTGAAGGATGATTCATCTGTCAGGTTCTGTTTCAGATCTTTGGTAAATACAAAAAAAAAAACATTATTTAAAGATAATGTTCATCTGCTGGAGATATTTTCTTACGCCTGACTTTCTTTATTTTTTCACTTTTCTTTAATCCAACAGCTTGTTTTCATGGTCAGGTACAAGAACTGGACAGAAAATGAGTGAAACAGATGCTAAAAAAACAAAGAAAAACTCTGAAAGATCTTCATAAAATCTGAAGAACTATTGATTAAAGCCACTCTAAAAGATTAAAAGAAGACCTGGCTACTAGGAAGCATATATATATA
>JAUBOC010000191.1:12230828-12244313 GCA_032275365.1 Anablepsoides cearensis | reverse complement strand
TCTCTCCTTTTACTCATAAACTCTATTGCAGGATGATATTGGCCTGGCGGAGGTTGCACTCTCTGAGTGCTTCTAGTATTTTTATATTTTGAATGATTTCCATTTGGAGCTAGGATTGTCATTTGCTTAAACTTATCATTTTGGCAATGTTTGCTTTTAGATTTATATTCCACCTTTGCTTTTGATGGGTAATTAACTTGTTCTTAATTTAACTTGGAAACACTTATGCCAGATTTTCTTCTAAGTACCACTAGAAGGATCCTGAGTACCACCGCCGTTTTGAGGAACCGTGGGGTTAGGTCATTGTCACTTGTGAGCTGTTTACCAACATGACTAGCATGGGAAGTGTTTTAGTCACATTTTTCAAGGTGTGAATGGTTGTGAAACTGCCTGGGGAGAAGAGCTGATGCTGCGGTGTAGGTGTTTGATTGGTGAAACCTGAAGCCGCCCCCTTGTTTTTATTACGTGGTTTTCTCATTTACAGAAGCTGGTTTCTTTCAGTCTTGCCTCAGATGTTTTGTTTTGTCTACATAAAGGTCTGAAAACTCTTGACTGCAGTGGACAAAATACAACCTGCCACTTTAAATATGAGTATTGAAGCTAAGTTTGAAATGCACCTACATCTGCTATTTGTTAAATCTTTGGGGTTTCTCAGATATTCCTGTAACATATGGGATGACAATATGCTTACATTTGTTTATTCTTCTTGTCCCGCTACAAGGCGCAAAGCAGACAAAGTACAAGTTCAGCGCCAAATACTGACAGCTGCTATGTGTTGGCTCCAAAACATTTGTTGATTGAAAATATTTTACTTGTAGCATTAAAATTTAGGCCAGTACAGATTGTGTTCCACACCTCAGTAGGACGTGATCAGATAGAATCAATATGACTGATTACTATTTACTAATTTCATACTTCCTGTATTTGATGTGAGAGATTTTTTATGTGAAAAGCAGAAACAGAATTTACAAAAAACATTGAATATATTTAGAAAGAGTTTGGTTTGCATTGCCGGCAGTAAGTCAGATCTCTTCAAGGTGGTAGCTGAACTCTGGTAGGGCAGCGGGCCTGGAAACAGCTCAGGCTGCAGATGATGGGCGGACGGACTGTTTAAATCAGTGGTACTAGAAACTGGTCCTCAAGAGCCACCATCCTGCATGTTTTAGTTGTTTTCTTGCTCTTCAGCAGGTCGTCGTGTTCTTTACATCATCCCCTGATCCATGTGACACATTTGTTGTCTACAGTTCCATTTATAACAGGAAATGCTAGCGCAAGTTTTCAAAACACGTAATAAGTAATGCTTTACTTTGTAGATGTTAACATTTTTGTTGGATTTGACTTTATTCGAGTTTGTGATTAAACAATGACTAAGAAACACTTTATAGCATTTTTTTTATCTCAAAAGGATATTAGTCTTCATTTAAGTGCAAAGAGAATTATTATGCTTCAATTAATTTTTTTTATTAAGTGTTTTACAGGATTTTTTCTATAATTTCATTATAGGATTTAGAAAAATGCATCTTTTAAATTAGTTTGTGTGCTTTCATTCCCTCTGTACCCTTCTTGCCTTTTTCTTCTGTGCCTCTGTCTCGTAGCATTCCTCAGCTCTCCCTCATACCTTTCTCTTGCCTAATGTCTCTGCAGCGTTGCTTCTTTTCTCTGCCCCTCTGTGTGCACAGTTTGCATGTGTGTGTTTCTCCGCAGCATGTCCATCAGCAGTCTCATTATGGCTGTCTGTTTTTACATCCCTTTGCCTCATTAAGCACCAAACACAGCCACTGAGGACAGCAGGCCTCAACTTTAGTGCCAATTTTCCTCGCTCCCTGTCTTTGGCTCTGTGTGTGTGTCTGTGTGTGTGTTCATGTGTGTGAGCGTTCTCTGCAACTCCCTTGTCACACATTTACCTTTTTCCTTGCATCAGGCCCTTTCCATCATTTGCAACTTCTTCCTCTTCTGTTCATCTGTTCTCATGGGAAACAGGTTTCTTACACTCCAAAATATTTATACGTCCTTTTTCTCCAACACGTGTTGCTTCAAAGAGAACATAAGAGAGACACTAGTTTACTGCTTCCATAATCAGTGGCGGCTGGTCAATAGAGGGCGCTAGGGCGCTGCCTCTTCCACTATTTTTTGGGACACAAAAAATATAAAAATTAAATAACAAAATTAAATGCTTAGAAAAATATGTATATATGCTTTTTCGATGTGCAAGATAAATCTTTTATAGTTCACCTGCAATTTTTCATAGAAAAGGCAATTTTTGCAACAGAAGTGAGTTTTTATTCCAGGAAAAAATAAAACAAAGGTGGGATGAATTATAACACGATTGACAAAACCCTGTAAGCGTAAGTTCTAAGTGTCCTATGTGGCCTATGGTATCCCAGAATTCTTTGCGCCATCAGCAAATTAAACAAAAAAGCAATCACATCAAGAGAACTAGGACCCGATCAGCCGGACACAAAGAGCAGTACACCAAAGACAGAGGAAGAGTTGACACTTGGTTATTTTCCAGGACCTGGATGAACAACAATTACAGATCCAGAAGATCAAAGTTAACTTGCAATAGGCATCTCACAAACCCTTAAGAATTTTTATTTCACCAAGTAAACCATAAAACCAAATTTTTTTAAATGTTCAATTCAGATCATTTTATGATGAGAAATGAGTTATACTTGATTGAGTCAAATTTTGATAGTAACGTCAAGGACAAAGTCAATTAGCTGTTGTGTCCATCTTCAAGCAATTTCAGTTGTAGCTGTTTGTCCAAAATCCATGTATGGTTTGTTCTTTGTTTTCTTCTCTTTCAAAAAAAAAAAAAGAAAGAAAAAAATAAGAAGAAAAAATGGCTGTGGCGGTGTGGTTAGGGGAGTCGCCTTGTGAAGGTTGCTGGTTTGATTCCCCGTCCCAGCTGTCTCAGTTGTTGGGTCCGTGGGAAAGACACTTCACCCACCTTGCCTACTGATAGTGGTCAGAGGGTCCGGTGGCGCCGGTGCATGACAGCCCCGCCTCTGTCTGTGTGCCCCAAGGCAGCTGTGGCTACAATGTAGCTTACCACCATCAGTGTGTGAATGGGTGAATGTCTGTAAATGTAAAGCGCTTTGGGGTCCAGAGGGACTTGATAAATGCTATATAAGTTCAGTCCATTTACAATTTGTTTGTTTTAAGACCAAATTTGAAAAATAACAATTGCAATTTTTTTTACTACTACTATTAATAATAATAATAATAATAATAATAATAATAATAATAATAATAATAATAATAATAATAATAATAATAATAATCATCATCATCATCATTTTAATAGTTAAAAAGACAAAATTTTAATTTGTTCATACACTGTTTGGGACCCTCTGGCAGATGTGGAAATCATGCCCCAAACTCCCAGAGCATTACGTTTTCACTTAGCACTTTATATCTCACCATGGATATGTTTGTCTTATGTAGAGGGAAAGGCACATAATTGACATCTGATGATTTTAGCGTGAACAAAATAGTTTTAATGTTCCAGGTTAAGGAGAATAGGGTTCAAGTGCAGCTATTGCCAATATCTTTATTAATAGTTTCTGTTTTTTAAGCAGTCTTTCAGCCAACAGGCTCTGTCTCAGTTAAAGGGTATCAGCCGCTATTAACTCTTCTTGGGCAACATCTGTCATTTCCAGTATTCCTACATATTAAAACAGAGGTGCCCAAAGTGGGGCCCACCAAGCCATTTGATTTGGCCCACCAGCAGTTGTCCTTGTTACTAGATTGTAATCTCCTGTTTTATGTAGAAACACTATATTTCCACTTAGTCTTTTCAATCATTGGTCCAAATATACGTACTGTAGCTGTAGGCAGATAGTCTTAACTCATGGTACTCACTTTATTTTTGAATTATGTTAAGATTAAATATAAAATACAAATAACTACAGGAGACACTTAGATTATATTTAAGCCCATATCTAGATTTGCACACTTTATAAGACCACATATACTACAATTTTAAATTATGAAAAGCCTTTGCTGCATTAACATACGTTGAAAAACAAACAAACAAACAAAAGAATGTGGGCAAATGCACTGACTGCTAGTTTAATCATAAAAAATAAAACAACTTTACTTAAGGAGTATTTGCATTTCATGTAATATTATTGCATTTGGCTTGCGGCCCTCAGATTCCTTTTAATTTTGGCCCTCTCAGGGAAAATGTTTGGGCACCCCTGTATGAAAACAACTGTATATTTTATTTTGCAATTAGATAGCTGAAGCAAAATTCAAACACTGATTTTTTTTTTTATTATTTCTAATTGTTTTGATTTTTACATTTTTAAATTTAGGTTGTTCATATGAAAAAAATAAACCAACATAGTCGTTTTCTTTTTGTGATTTTCTTTTTGAAATAAAAAGCCACAAATTGCCCAATAATTAAATTGTAGGAGATTCATTAAAACACAGAATTTTATGAGATATTTTTCTAACATACAAACAGGCTTGACTCCTCCAGTTAATGCCAACTTTTAGTCAAAGATGTGCTTAGGTCATGTGTTGGGGAAGACAGACACTAAATCTCAACTCAAAATGTCTAAAGCTGGCTGAGTTCTAGACACTTTTCTTGTTTTCTATGAACAATTAGTTGTGGCCGCCATCTTGAATAGAGTTGACTCCAATAATTAATCAGTTATTGGTGTGAGTGTTTTATTAAAATTATTTTATTGGTAAATGAGATGGGTATATTGATAATAAGACAGATAAACATGCACACACACACAAACATTGTTTTTTTTTCCCGTGGGGAACTTGCGCTGACTTCCATTCATTTTCCGTAGCCTTGCTTCTTTAGCCTAACCCAAACCCATTGCCTACTAGTATACAACTGATGAGACCTGACTGGCAAAAGTCTTTTGGTAGTTGGCAATAGATATCAAACTTTGTCATTAGAAAAAAAAGTACCATATTCCCAGAAAAACAGCTGTCGCATTTTTAAGTCAGGACCAGACAAAAGACAGGACTGTGGGAAATACAATGATACATATGCAGTCTACTTTTTGTAAGCATTTCTTTACAAAATTAAAGGGAAATTAACTAAATCTCAAATATATCATAACAATATGGAAGACAAGGTTGAGCAGGACTGGACAACTCCCATCATCCTTTGCCAAAGAACAAACAGAGTAGGTTTGTGTTCAAATTACATAAAAAAGTGTGAATATGTTTTGGGAGTTTGTATAACACATTTTGTATTGTTTTTGTTTTTGCATCTAATGGAAAAACTAATTCTGCCTTTATGTGTTTCTCTGTGTGACATCAGGTGAATGAGATCTACCATGATAAGTCTTTGGGAGCAAAAATCAATGTGGTACTGGTGCGGATAATCATGCTGGGAAATGGCAAGGTAAGACCTGACAGGACACTAGACCTTTTGAGAAGATGCAGTTCTTGAAGCGTTGCCGCCTTCATAAAACAAGATCAAGTTGTTTATGTTGTTCGGTTTTATTTATTTATTTGTCCCTCTGTTAGCACCATTTATGGTATTGGGATTTTGTTACAATCACTTTAGGTACCTTCCGCTAAATCGTATGCTCAGAAACAAACACACTTGCGCGCTCACCAGAGCATACGGCAGTCTAGGGCTTGTTATTCCAGTGGACTGAGCAAAAGAGGAACTAAAAGCATGAAGCATCCCAGGGGAGAGCTTCCAAGTCGCACGCCTTCACAGTTCAGCGCCAAAGCACACAGAAATTCTGCTCGTTATGCAATCAGTGTTCTTCCCAGCAGGTTGCAGCACAGAATCATGGCCAGTCTAGACAAAGGTAAATAATCAATGATACCCCAACCTCATTCATAAAGAGACTGGACTATGAGGCTAACATCGCTTTTTCTTCTGGACTGGAACTTTTTTCTGCACGCCTCTGCTGAAGAGAGAAAAGCAGGATTCTGTTCAGCCGGAACAAAAGGAATGCTGGGATTACCCCTGTGGTTGACACCGATGATTTTATTGGTGGATAGATAGTGATGTACTGCTGCTGCAGTCACGTCTACGGTCCCAAAGGAAGTCTGAGAAGACACGCGCGTACACACACACTCACACACCACAGCATTGGTCATTCCGGGCCAGCCCCTGTGCAGCTTCAGCCAAAGCTTTGGCTGTCCATCATTCCCAATTACCGTAGCAACAGAGCTGCACCCAGACAGCCTGCAGATTGACTATGTGACCCTGAATGCAGCCACACTCATACATCCACACTTTACTCGCACAATCCAACGCAACACAGCGCTCCGAACGCACTTTAAAGATCATGAAAAAAATTGCTTTTAAACATATGCCCGAGCAAACTGATGAACCTGGGAAATCACACACTTATCCAGTCCACCCTGTCTGATTATGGTCTGCTCAGGGTACACAATTTACACTCCATCATCATTTGCAGAGGCAGGCCATATGTCTCACTCGGACTACTATAAATCAGCTTTGTGCACGTGTGAAAGCAAGAGTATAAATCTAAAGTAAAAACAGTGGCAATGACGGGAAGTAATGAAAGAGAAATGAAGAGACTCGTACGGCAGGGTTTGACCAAGGAGGCAAGGAGAGTTAAGAAGAGATCCTAATTAGGTGGAACATAAAAGGTGGAAGTGAATTGAAGGAAATGCCATGTGAGTGTTTGAATAGATGTCATGCATTCATTTATAAGTAGCTTTTTAGTATTTGGATGTATTTTGGTGATTAGTGCATGCTTCACTAATTCATGTTCAGTATGAAAATCATCAGTTCGTGGCTTCATATTATGTCTATCATCCCTTTAAGACTGTGTTATTTCTGTGTAGGGTTTAGAGTAATATATGTCTCAGCAGTTTCCAATATGTGCTGACATTAAAGAAAAAAAACACTGACACTGCCCCCTACTGGGCTGACTAAAGAACTGTTCCACAATTGAAATGAAAACATTCTCTTTTTTCAATTATCTTCACACTGTGTTCTCCCTTTCTCTCTTTGTGTTGGTTTCTGCTTCAGTCCACGAGCCTCATTGAACTGGGAAACCCATCTCAGAGTCTGGAGAACGTGTGCCGCTGGGCCTATCTGCAGCAGAAGCAAGACACCGGGGATGCAGAGTATCACGATCATGCCATTTTCCTCACACGGCAGGAATTTGGCCCCACTGGCATGCAGGGTATTGAAGGACATACACATATTTAGTCTGATTAACATACTGTAGAATACAGCAGGTCTTGTGTTTTCCCTCATATACGTAGCTGTACGCTGACTGTGGCTTCAGCGGTTGAGGGGTTTTCTGTGCAGCGGAGTACAGGCTAACAGTCAGGCCCAAGGGACGGGCCTCTAAAGCCAGTGGCCTAGCTATCCAGAAGCCCTTCAGCTGCCCTTGGGCGCAGCATCAGAAAATCAATGTACAGAGAAGGGCCAGCCACAACTCCACAATTAAAGGCAGTACAGGACAAACAGGCACACGGGGAGCTGAAGACGAGCATGTGCCGGGGTGCAAGCTGAAGGTTCAGGGTTAGGATTAGACACTCAAATGCAAACAGGATTTTATCACCCGACACCAAAAGGTGAAAGGCTAGCAAAAATGTTTTTGCCTGTTTTACAAACCCAGTTCCAATGAAGTTGGGATGTTGTTCCTTTGAACATATATATTTTTTTTATTTACCGTTATTTAACCAGGCAAATCCCATTGAGATCTCAGATCTCTTTTTCAAGGGCAGCCTGGGCCTGAAGGCAACCTATTGTACATGTTTTTTAGGGGTGGGAGAAACCGGAGTACCCGGAGGAAACCCACGCAAGCACGAGGAGAAGATGCAAACTCCACAAAGAAAGACCCCAGGTCCGAACCGGGGATCGAACCCAGGACCTTCTTGCTATGGGGCGACAGTGCTAACCACTGCGCCGTCGTGCCGCCATTAACTCATTTTGAATTTGATTCATGGAACACGTTGTAAAAAAGCTGGGTTTACCACTGTGATGCATCACCTTTCCTTTAAACAACACTAAGGGATTGGGAACTGAGGACATCAGTTGTTGAAGCTTTGTAGGTGGAATTCTTTCCCATTCTTGCTTGATGTACAACTTCAGTGCATTGTCATATTTGGGCTTCATAATATGCCACACGTTTTCAATGGGAGACAGGTCTGGACTGCAGGCAGGCCAGTCTAGTATTTGTACTCTTTTACTACAGATGTCTGTTTTTAATGCAGTGCCGCCTGAAGAATCGAAGGTTTTCAATGTTGGTTTTCGGCCTTGCTGCTTACTTGCAGCGACTTCTCCAGATTCTGTGGATTTTTTGAGGATATTATGGACTGTAGACGATGAAATCTCTAAATTCTTTGCAACTGTATATTGAGGAATGCTGTCCTTAAACTGTTGGAGTATTTTCTCACGCTGTTGTTCACAAAGTGGTGAACCTTGCCCCATCCTTGCTTGTGAATGCCTGAACCTTTAAGGGATGCTATCTTTATACCCCATCTTGACACTCACCCGTTTCCAATTAACCTGTTCGCCTGTGGAATGCTCCAAACAGGTGTTTCTTGAGCATTCCTCAACTTTCCCAGTCTTTTGTTGCCCTTGTCCCAGTTTTTTTTTTTTTTTTTTGGGAACATGTTGCAGGCATTAAATTCAACATGAGTGAATATTGGCTTAAAAACAATTACAGATTATTAATACAGATTATGTTTGAACATTAAATATCTTGTCTTTGTGGTGTATTCAATTGAATATAGGTTGAAAATGATTTACAAATCATCAAATTCTGTTTTTATTCAAGTTTTAAACAAGGTCCCAACTTCATTGGAATTGGGGTTGTATATGTTTGTCTTTGGTATTAGCAGAATACCTCATTAACCAGAGGATGGATTTCAATTAAACATTACAAGAGCCATTGTTGGATGTTCATTTTTGACTTTCGGAGTCACTTCAGTGATAGCTACCACATCTTGTAGCACGAAGGCTACAATTTGGTGTGATAGCAAAACCTTTGTCATTAACTAACTGTTGGAATCAACTTTGTCTGTCTGTTAGCAAAATATCTCACGGACAGATTTTACCACAATTTATGGAAATTAATCATTGTATATACAACTAAAACTGACTAACATTTGGAGCCAATTTTATAAATATTGTGCCAAAATTTAGTGTGCTTGTGTCCAAGAGCAGACTATGAGCTCTAGCAGGCCGCTCAAAATCGCCCAACATGCTGTGAGATCGACCGTAACGTCTAGCTTTGTCTTTCTCAACATAATACGGTCTTAGTTTAAAACTCTAACATGAAAGACAGCAGATAGTATACAGGCCTTTCTAGGTTTTTAATTTCTTGAAGTTATGGCACACATTCATTTTATGTGTGTTTTTGCCTTTGTTTCATATAAAGAAAACTCAGTTTAAGCAAATACAGACACAATTTACTACACATAATGAATGAGCAATCTGTAAATTATCAGTTCAAAGTTTTGTTTATTGTTAAAGGACTGTTTGACATTGCTCCTGTCTTTCTGGTTTCCAAGGTTATGCTCCAGTGACGGGTATGTGTCATCCTGTGAGGAGTTGCACGTTAAACCATGAGGATGGTTTCTCTTCTGCCTTCGTGGTGGCACATGAAACTGGACATGTGTAAGTGGCAACGGAAATGTGTTGTATGCAGGCTAAAGAAAAAAGACATGAAATAAGTTGGTCTCCTAAAAGACCACAGTGCTTCTTTCTGGCTTTGATGCAGTGGTCAATTATCTGACAAGTGAACTTTTGCCACTTTTTTTTTCATCTGCTTCTTGCTTTTCCCCTCCTACATGTTACCCTTGTTTCACCCCTCTCCTCATCCTCTCGCGTCCTGCGTAGGCTGGGGATGGAGCACGACGGTCAGGGAAACCGCTGCGGAGACGAGGTGCACATGGGCAGCATCATGGCTCCACTGGTGCAAGCCGCCTTTCATCGTTTTCAATGGTCCAAATGTAGCATGCAGGAGCTGGGACGTTACCTTCAGTGAGACACACACAGACACACACTCATGGAAAGACAAATTTGATTACATGGACTTTTAAAGGCCAGCCTAACTTTAGTGCTTTAAATATACCTGTTGCTAATTTTTGTTTGTGAACTTTGTTTATGCGTATGAGATTAGTTGTAATTTAAAAAAATAATAATTTTAAAAACTTTATCTTTTACATCACAACAAAATAAACTTATAATGGCATAATTAGAAATTTATTCATCTGTATTTAACATTGCCTCTCACTGGGGACGTGCATGTATGTGTTCATGAGGAAAAATAGGCAGATTGTTTTGAATTCACATCTGTAACTGTAAGCTCAAAACAGTTCAAGATGGCTGCCACAGCTGATAAACCTTTGCAAACAAAAATATCTTTCACTCATTCAGTTTTATAGATATTGAGCAAATAAAATGGATATAATATTTCAGACACAAACCTTGAGTACTAACAAACTGCTCAAGAGTTTTGTTTAAAATTGTGATATTATGTTTTAAAATTGATTTGTCTATTGTCTGTTAGCAAATATTTCACCCATCTATTGATATATATTATTGTAGGCCACAGAAAGTAATCATTACCTGTTGGAGTCACCTCAGTTCAAGATGGCTGCCAGTGCTAATTGTGTGAATGCTTCATAGAATTCACACCATTGAGATCTTTTTTTTTTCAGTAAGATTTTTGGCATCTAACTCGTTCCACAATTTTTGTACTATTTCAACAATTCATATATCAAAGCATTCAGCTCAATTATGTGAGGGGTGCTATGACTTTTGGTATTTCAGCTATTTATACTTTTTTTTTTAGCTATTTCACTTTTTTAGCCACTTTTTTGCCTTTGAAAACAAATGAAGCTGTTTTCAACACCCTTAAACTCTTTTAAAATGTTTCTAAATCTTTACAGCACCTTACACATTTTGTTCTGGTTATGCCCTTTTTCATGTTTGTGTGCTAATTTTAGCTACTTTTTTTTTGCTAATTTTAGCTTTTTTCTGCTGTGTTCAGCTATTTGCTGAAATTTTAGCTAATGTTTAGCTGCTATTAGCTAAAGTTAGCTTTTCTAAACTAAATTTTACCAGCAAACTTGTGCTCCATGTGCTTCTTTATGCTAATTAAAAAAACATTTTCAGCTGTTTTATCCATCTTACTACAAATTTTTTTTTTTTTTTTACTTATGTGCATTTTTTCTACTAGTTTTACAATTTTTTTTAAACTTTCTCTATCTGGGTGCTAATTTTAATTTATGCCTGCTACCTTTAGCCTATTTTATGCTAATTTTAGCTATAGATCTGCTTCTTTCTGCAACTCTTCTGCTTTTTTTCTACTTTTTATGCTTTTTTGTGCTACTAGTGTTATTTGTGCTTCATACAGATGTTTTCAGCTATATTAATTTATTTTAGCTCTTAGCTGTTTTCTCTTTTCAACTAGATTTGGGTTCCTTTTTACTGTTTTTCTGCAAAGTTAGGTGTTTTTGCTTCTTTCAGCTTTTTAAAGTACTTAATATTTTTTAATAAATTAAGTTTTGCAAAGTACTAAATATTTTCAGCTCAATTTCAGGAGCTTTTGTCGTAAGTTTTCAGCATGAAGCATTCACAGTAGCATTTTCGCAGGAAAGGCAATTTCTCTAGTTAACCTTTGCAAACACAAAAATGACTATAATCATATTTCTTTCCAGACTTTAGTAGGAATAATAAAAAATAACATAAAATAAATAAAAATATGAAGAAAATGTGACTTTTGTTGCAGTTCATATGATTGTCTTCGGGATGACCCTTTTGACCACAACTGGCCGTCGTTGCCTCAACTTCCTGGTCTGCATTATTCCATGAATGAACAGTGCCGCTTTGACTTTGGTGCGGGCTACACCATGTGCACTGCGGTAAGTCATCTCTGTGCTTTGGCACTATAATAGTAACTAGCTGAACCATCATCAAGCTGAGGGTGCCCTCTGGAGAAATGACCTCCAGTTAATTTTAGCTTTGTTTTATCATCTGAGACCACATAAAATGTCAATGTTAAGGCCGAGAGACTTTCAGAGTTTGGGTAATATCTATTTAAACTGTGGCGCAAAACATATGATTTGTTTTAGCTCTGAACTTATTCTCTTTACTTGAGCCCACAAGCGGTATC
Organism: Anablepsoides cearensis; assembly: GCA_032275365.1. Classification (NCBI taxonomy): domain Eukaryota; kingdom Metazoa; phylum Chordata; class Actinopteri; order Cyprinodontiformes; family Rivulidae; genus Anablepsoides; species Anablepsoides cearensis. The sequence continues at coordinate 12,232,215 of JAUBOC010000191.1, read as the reverse complement.
ACACTCAAGTGACATAAACTACTCAAATGTAGTTATTCACGTTCTTCTGATGTCCTCTGTCTCCTCTCCCTGCCACTGGTGGGATTTACATCTTGCTTAAAAGCAGGTAATCGGTTTTTGATAGATATTTCTTTTTTAATTTGTTAATCAACATGAGTTTCTTTAATGTAACATTACAATTGTTTTGATACCACAGTGCCTTTACACAAATGGGTCACAAATAGTGTTTTGTAAAGACAAACAAAGAAAACATCACGCAGCTGCAGCATCTTTTATTTCTATCATTCAAAGACTTTTCTCTGTGACCGTGAAGCCACTGTGGCACACTGTTGCAAAGCTGTTGCTTGTTTAAGGACCTGTTCAGGGGCTTTGCACGCATTGCTAGATTACCCTCTATTCTCTTGTCAAACTCAATCCCCTCAGCTACAAAAGGCGGGCCAATTAGGACCGCAGGTAAGGTTACCCACCTTCTGGGAGGACATGTGACCCCACCCCCCCATCATTTCGTTTGCCAGATTATGTTGTCCTATTTGTTCTCTATAGTTGTGTTTGTAAAATTACTCCTTTTTGTTCCACTTGTTCTTTGTATCTATGTTCTTCCCATTGTCATAACTTACGTGCAAGTCTGCAGGATTCTAAAATGCTCGCACTTCGGGACAAGGTGGCTATGAAATCCTTGTTTGTGCAGTGCCTATAGTGCGCTTCAGGACTTTCTTAGCACCATACCCAGAGCTCTTTCCTGCAAATCTGTTCTAAATCTCTGCAGTGCTGGCAGAAAGAGTCTCAATGTATTGGCACACGCATCAGTATTAACAAGTAGAAAGGCCTGGAAAGACTTAACCAGAGCTGAGGCTATTTTTCCATGTTTTTGCATCAGCTTTTAGGATCCTTCAGTCTGACGTACTGTAGCTTGACTACCTGCCACAGGCCTGGCCACTGTTTGTAATTCACTATGACCTGGAAAGGTCCACAAGCGTCACAACAGGTAGTAAAGTCTATGAAGCGAATGAATAGATAGCATCATCACTGAGACACTAAACGTAGGTTAGTTTGAAGGTATCATCAGCTTTGGTTTACATCAGACAAAGACTAGGACATTATGGTCTCCCATAAGCATCCTGGGGCATTTTACAGGTCACTGACACCTCCCCTTTACTGAACACTTAGCCCTTTAACTTCCATAGTGATGTAATTAAATGGGGGATATTATGCAAAATCGAAATTTTTGAGCTTTATATCATAATACATACCCAGAGTGTTGCTTTGACTCATTCGTTCATGGTTGAGAAATCCTTGAATCTCCTGTGGCAGCCATTCGAAGGTCCCCAGTCGCGGGGGGGGGGGGGGGGGGGGGGGGGGGGGGGGGGGGGGGGGGGGGGGGGGGGGG
>JAUBOC010000191.1:12169935-12181635 GCA_032275365.1 Anablepsoides cearensis | reverse complement strand
AGAGAAAATATTTAAAGTAAAAAACAAAAAGACAATAGATAGCATTTTGACCCACACTCCATTCTAGTAGGTGGCGGAAATGCACACCACAAGTTGTTTGCCAACCGCCAATAAAACACATGAAGAAGAAGAAGAAGAAGCAGCAGGCCGTCTCGGGATTTTCCAGAAAAAATAATTGTCACTGAAACGAGTTATGGACAAAATGAAGACTGCTATCGAACTGAGACGTCTAAGAAAGCTTATCATAAAAAGGTCTGTGTCGAGAAAATGTCTTGTTTCGCTATGAGCCTTTTATAGTTTCTTCCCAAAAGAAGAAGGCCGTTAGCAAAGCAACCTAGCAGCCGCATAGCAAAAGCTAACGCGAGAAAACAGCTGATTGTGCCGTAACCTTAGCGGGTATAAATCGGCTTTGGTTAAAATCACAACAGAACCTTAGAAAGAGAACTAAACCAAAATTTAGTAACAGCAAATAATACACGTGCGTGTATTTATGTGACGACGTAGCCGCGATCAGCTTAACAACAGCTAAATGTTAGCTACCATTTTTGTTTCGCAGCTACAGATAACAAAACACTCGGTACTCTTCAGGGGTGTTTTGCCCTCTATACAACGTTTTGTGTTGCTGAACTAAATCCGCATGTGTGCCACTGACTAGCATCTTTATTAGAAGTAAGACGTGCCCTTGACAGTTGTCTTTTGGGCGTATAATTATTTACAATAACCCTCCATGTTGTTGTTATTACGAAATCCAGTAAACAGTATCTTGTGTTTGTAACGAAGAAAGTAAACCGAAAATGTTTTGTTTGTGACACGTCAGGTGAATGTGTGAGGTCAGTGCATTTCCTTGTTCTGTTTTTGTTTCCCTTTTGTTATTCTTTATTTAGAGCTGGAATTTCCATCCAATTTATATGGATAAAAATAAACTATGTTTATAGTTTTTCCCCTCCCTTCACACACATATTTTACAGTAGCAGATGATGTTGGATGCACCTACTAGTTTAGATCTGATACACACATGACCTCCTGAATTGTGTACATCAGATGTTTTCACTATTAATAAAATCAGTGCTGCAGCTTTATTCCGCTTTTTGACACAACAGTGACAAACTGTACACATATTTATCATGTTTAAATTTGCAGACTGAGTGTGGTCCAGTGAATTGATTCTGTAAGTGTTTGTCTTTTTTTTTCTGTTCGAGCAGAAGTTGAGAATGCCAAGTGGGGACTTCAAGGAGGACAGGCTCACAACATCTGCACAATCTACCCCGAGTGTCACCCCCTCTGTTACCCCCACTGTCACGCCCCACTCGTCACCAGCTGTTAATCGCAGGTGAGCACCCAGCTTTTAAAACATTCTTCTTAAATTGTCATTATAATGTATATAATGTTTTTTTATATGCCTTACGATAAATCTGATGTTTTTCTTGTATTTTCGTGTCTTCTCCTTTGCACAGGAACTGGCGGCAGCTAAGTTCAGCACCTTGTCTTACTATTCCAGAGCCTGAAGAATTAAACCTACACGTAGACATGGGAGGAAATGAAGGAGGCGGAGGTGGATTGGACAGGTGGAACCTCTTTGGAACCCGGTCCATGGTACACAAATCTCCCACGGATCCCGGCTCTGAAACAAGCACAGGTGAAGGGTTTGAATGTACAGTTCAAATGTACAGTTCAACATCTGCGCTGTACAAGAATTTTTTTTACTATTGCAGTGTTTTTTTTTAGGTTATTATTAACATTCTCTACAACATCTTTGTGCTCTAGGCTTCTCGCTGCAATCCTACTTCGGCCTGCAGAAGTCCTCCACGATGGATGGCACAAACACCCAGATCAACCTCAAGGTGGAAGACCCTGCCAAGTTCATGCCCCCCAAGATTGAAATCTCAGTCTCAGAACCCAAGCAGGTTTCACAACGACCACACAAACTTAAACCTCGGGACATGAATGTTTTAACACCGTCAGGCTTCTGAAGTCAGAACAGCTGTCATCTTGCTCCTCTGTGCCACAGCCACCTCGCCCCCCCTTGTTGTTCGGGTGCTTCCCTGCATTATTCTGCTCCAGAACAAACTTCCCTGAGGCTGAGAGGAATGGGGACCATCTTCAAGAACATGGTTGTACTCTTACTCCCACAAGCAGACAATTCCGAATGATTGACATCTTCTAAACGGTTCTCCTTCCAAATCAATGGTCCAACGAAAAAGAAAAAAACAATTATGTCGCCCCCCCCCCCCCAAAAAAAAGATGTTTTGTCATCACTTATTTGGTGTGTTTGAATGCATTGTCTCATCCCTTTGTGTTCAGTGGTGTGATTTTGAAATAACTTGTCAGACGTTTCTAAAATCCAGTCGTTTTAGCGTCGCCTTTCGTGCTAACACTGACAACCTGTTTCATTTTTCCCCTGACTTGTTATTTTTAAATTGCCATTTTAAATAAGCTCACAAATGTATGTGTAGTGTTTTCTTTGTTAGCATGCAGAATATTTTATGGCGTGTGATTGATAATGTGCCTAAACTTGCAGTGTGCTTGATTTAGGAATCAAAAGTTTATTTTTTATTTTCTTTTATCTGAAAGTATCTTATTGTATGACTTTTACCCTAAAGTGGACCCCCCCACACTTTTTTTTAATAATTATTTTGTTTGTTATTTTCACATTGCCTTGCTTTGTATCCATTTTGTTTATTTTAAATAGCGGGTTGTACATTTTGTGGGGTCTTATCGTCACAACGGTGTGTGACTGCAATACGACTAAACAGGCTAAAATCATCTGCATTTAAAAGGCTGGTTTATGACTTTGCTAGTTTGTTGAAAAACAGTTTTATTCTGCCAAGTATTATTGCACAAGGGAGAATATCTCCCACTGAGATCTGTTAATAAATTTAATCATAACAAATGTATTTGGGGTCTTTAAAGTTTTTTATGGACTTGTCTAAGTTAGAAATGTCAGAAGGAAGTTTGAGGGAAAAAATTTTTTTTTAAATCTGTTTGCTTGACTGTTCTAGTAGTTTTATGAGTAATCAACTTTTTTTTTAAATACTAACATATGTTGGTGAATACTAACATAATCTTTGTTTTGTTGCAATACATCAAAAAGAAGTTTTTATTCTTATTTCATAAAAAAGTCCAATAAAATAGAACATAAATCTATTATCCAATAAATTTAATGAACTCAAATATAAGGAGTTTTGCCAATTTATAACAGCTGTGTCATACTAAAAGAGACATTAAGATTTTTTTTTACTTTTTTTTTTTTTTTTTTTTTTTTTTGTAAACTGCAGAATGTTGAGCTTGCCTTTTTTTTGTTATGTTTTCCATTTTACTTAAGACTCATCACAAGCATACGTGGCCATTATCAGAAGGGTTTGATTAACTTTTACTTGCTGTCTTCGGCCACAAGATGGCGCCATAAGATTAATATGAGTTCACCAGAGTGCTGTTGAAGATTGATTTTATTTTCTGATGATTATAAAGCAGGACAGGTAAGAAAGCTGCAGTTCTAATGAATCCTGCAGCTATGATGTGGTGTGATTTGTCATCTTTTCAAGGAGCAGCTGTGAAGCGTGTAGAATTAAGGATTGGCTTTACATTCACACCCACTGTCTTAGTTGTTAACCTAGATTCTTTGTTACTGTTTCCTTTGTCGTCCGTGAGGCACCCTTTAAACATTCAGGCAGGTGCTTATAAAGTTACATTCTTTTTAAAGCTCATTGACTCGTGCCTTATACTTCGCGTGCAAAAGTCACCAGCTTGTCCTTTTTGTGTGCAAACAGCAGATTTCTTCCAGGGTGTGTCTCCTGCCACTGTGTCTGCTCTCAAACACAGCAGCAGGAAAATTCACAGTATTTAAATATGTGTTGACTTATTGACAAAAATTCAACACATATTTAAATACTGTAAATACTATAAAACAAAAAGGTTTTGTTGCATTTTATTCTATGGATTTATTGTTAAGAGTTATCACAGAAAGGAAACACCGCTCTGCTTGGTCACAACCTGTCAGTTTTTGGTTTTCAAGTGGAAAAATAAATGCAAAGAAGAAGTAAAAAAAAAAAAAAGGAAATTAAAAGTCATAAGCGATAAAAAAAAAAATCACAAAACAGTGAATTAGCAAAATTTCAAAGTTAAAAATATATCCATGGAGAAACTATATTTTCTGCATTAACAGTGTGAATGCTGAGTGTTTAATGACCTGAAACTGAGTTATTCAAGCTTAAAAGAGCAAAATGCTAACTAAAAAGCTAAGAGTAGTAAAATCCTAGCTAAACATAGCAAAATTGCTAGCAAAGCCAGTTAAAAGAATCAAATCTGTGGCTAAAATCATCAAAAACAAAAGATAAAAAATATTAAACAAATATAAATTGCCAAAGACTAGCTAAGAGCTGCTAGCAAAAGAATAGCTAGAAGCTAAAATGAGCTATGCTTGCTAAAGACTAAAAATAAAATTCTGCATTCTAGAAGTATCTAGCAGAACAGCAGCTAAAAGCTAAAAAGTACATTTAAAAGGCAATAATATGGTAAGTTTGGAGAAGAACATTTCAAGGAGAACAGTCTTTAAAGAAATTGAGGAAAACTCAGTTTATTTCTTTATGAAACCTATTTTATTATATTCAATAAGAAATCTTATTTCTATAGGAAACCTATAAAGTTTCATTTTTAAAAGTCCAACATTTACAAAAAAATGTCATATACACATGAATGAGCTTAATGTTCTGATATATTAATGACTAAAAGTGCATAAAGTACATTGCAAAAATGTGAAATAAATAAAAACAACAAACATGAAAAAGCATCAACACCAGCTTTTGCATGAATAGGGTAAAGGAAAAGCTGTCTTGATCAAAGGAATAGGTGGAAGAGTTTTGGGAAGCAAACGTAGACCTTGAGTTCTATACAAAACATGGCACATAAAACAGCAGGGTCACAGTGACTATCAGTAACACTAAACTGAAAACACACACACACACACACACCTACACTTATTATGTCTCTCTATCCTTGTGGGGACTTTCCAATGACTTCTATTCATTTCTTTGAAAATTTATATCCTAACCCTGACCATTTACCCAACCTGACCCTAAAACTAACCCAAACTCAATTCACACCTTGGTCCTAACCCCCCCCATAGTGTGTATAGTGTGCTATACACACTATGTATAGCAACAACAAGGCCACACACGCACACACACACTCACACACACAAACACATACACACACACTGCAGCAGCAGCACAGAACAGGCAAAGGGAAGCAGTGGGAGAGTCTGGAGGGCCAGACACATGGAGATGGGGAAATAGGGAGCAGAGAGGGTGGAGTGCCTCAGCAGTCATGACGTAATAAAGATTTTTCTTTCTCTGGAGCCGACAAAACATGACTGTGATCCCACAATAAAAAAAAAAAGACATATATGTATCATTTTACTTTGCTCGCAGATGTGCAAGAACAACAGCCACCCTGTCAGTGACCACACAGCAAAACAAGTTTCTTTTTCTTTCATTTACTCGTCAGAAAACTATAGTCTGACCCTTCCTTGACAAACTTTGAGTCGCCACACCCTTATAGTAAAACAAGCTGCGAGTCAGCCATTACTAAAACCCTCATCATTTCTTGAAAATTAGCTCACCCCACGGATTCAGACATTTGTGTGGTGGTAACCGTGTGACTGGAAACAAGCTGGTAAAGTCTAACTGTGGAGAAAGTTTTGTAAATGACTGTATGAGCTTTTACTGAGTACATTACCTGATGCGTTAAACGTACAGGTTAAAAACACTGATTTTAATAAATCTAACAAAATATTGGACACACAGAGCAAAGACATAAATAATGGTTTTTTTCATGTTGTTTCTCTAATATCAGAGGAATTTTCCCAAACAAGACACTAAAGCAAGAGATAAGATAATCTTATCCACCGGGGAGTTTATTACTAATACACCTTATTTATTGCTTTCAGTATACACTTCCTCATATCCATGCAAGCATCTTTTATATTGGTCACTAAAAGTCACCCTTGACAACCGTGTTTGGTTGACTCGCACGAGAAATGACAAAACCCAAGAACAACATCTAGGAGGAGGGTCTCTTTTTTTAGACGTCACTACTGGGTCATGTTGTGCATCATCTGACTCCAGAACCCCAGAACATCTGGCCATAATTTACAGTGTTCCGCAGATGAACCAGGGAGGCGAAAAGGACACTCAAGTGGGTTGGGTATTAAGTGTGAGCGTGTGTTCCCGTAAAATACGAGTGTGAGAGCAGATCAGGTGAGCGAGTGAAATAAGCTCTCTCAGCTCTGGAGGAGGTTCTCAATAAAATCACATCGTCAGATGCTAACGTTCTGTTAGTCAGGACACAGAATTGTAAAAAGGACCTGTTAGAGAGATGTTCTTTAGAAAAAAACATAAGCAATCAATATCCTACCTGTTGTAGATAGCTCTTTGCATGACCTGAGTTTGAAGAAACATACATTGTATGGATTGTCCATAGTTAACACAGATTTCCCCTCCTTTTGTAGGTATACAAACGTATAGAGCAATCTTAGTTTTACGGATTTTTTCAAAAACTCAGTTTCCATTTTATTTTACATCTCAGAACATGTAGGACATTTAAATAAAACAGTAAATAACATCAAATAACCATTTTCCAACTCACTCTGATGCTATAAGTTATGCAGGTAAGCGTCCGAAGGGGCTGACATGTATGAAGAAATAAAGTTTAACTCTGACTGGATTGATGAGTTAAAAGCCAGTTTAGTTCCTTACAGAGTATTAAAAAAGTTTTAACTCAGACCTCCTTTGATATAAGTTTGGGCAAAATCGTGCAAGTAATCATCAGGAAAACCGTCAACGATTAATATTTCAATAAGAAAAAATTTTAGTACGCACAACTCTTTTTTTTTAACGATTAATATTTGCCACTTTGCAACTACTGCAATTAGTGCCACACGATGATATAGTTTTATGTGTGAAGTGCATATTAAGACATGCCGCCGCTCCACACTGTGGAAAATGTGGGTTTCAATTCGCTGCTTACTTAAGTTAATTCGACTGATGATTTGTAAATATAATTTTAGAACACAGGGTTACTGGTTTAAATTCAAACACATGCGAGTGGAACTGTCATCTATTAAACCAGGCATGTCATCTTCTTTTTCACATTTATATAATTTAGTTGGGTTTTTTTATAAAGTGGACCTGCAATGCTTTGATCTGAATTCCTCCTTATTGTAACTCCACAATCCCCTCTTTCACCCTTTTTCTGGAGTGCATTTCAGATCAACTCATTTTGATGCTGTTTCTTTAAATCTAATCAAGGCGCTTTACACCCAGCCTCCTTGCAGCTTCCAGAGCGGCCCATTGTATTTTGATAGAAAGGTTTATGACTATATAGCAGCACAGAAAATGTTTATTTACAAATGATTTAAAACATGTCAGCAATGGAAGACTTGTCCATCCAGGCTTAAGTGTTGGAGCCAAAGAAGAATGAAGATGACCAAATTGTAGTTGGTAAGTCCATATGTAGCAATTATATTGCAAATCATTTGACGTAATAGTCCAGAAAACATTATAGAACATAAATAGAGAAAACTGAATGGGTTGAAAAAATATGACCCAAACAGAATATAAAGATGTCTATGCAGCACCGGGAGAGAATATATTCAATTTTTTCTGCACTCCTAGAGACTCAAAGTACACAACAAAACGTATTTAATAGCTAAAATAGTGGATTTTGCATGACAAAGTGTCTCACTTAAGTGTTATCGAGTAATAGATACAAATAAATGTTATAAATTTTTATGGGACAGTATCACCCAACCATAATGTGTTATTACGAGCTCTGTGTTATTTATTACCTGGATGTCTCGGGTGAGTTCCCTGATGATTTATGACAACAAAACATCCACCAAGGAAACTACTTAAACTTAAACTTAAACTATAGCAGTTAATTTAATTTAATTTAATTTCATTTCAATTCATTTCATTTCATTTCATTTCATTTCATTTCATTTCATTTCATTTCATTTTATTTCATTTCATTTCATTTCATTTCATTTCATTTTATTTTATTTTATTTTATTTTATTTTATTTGTTTGTTTAGTAGCGGCTTGTGTATCTGCATACAAAGCATTTAATTGGCGTCCAATTGCAGAAACATGTTGGGGTTTTGTACTTACCTGCCAGGTGTGAATGCTCTCATTCAGAGCGGTCCACTCACAGTCGACTAACCCAGAATGGATATAATGACAGGTCTGAATAGGACCTGTTTCTCCAAACAGAGATGATTCAAACAGCCATTAGATAAAACTTCAATTGTTCATAATCTTCTCACAGAATGCCACGTCAATAAATCTAATCTATCTCATGTACGTATGGAGCTGTTGTAGCACAGAAGGAAGTTTTTTTATTTCTACCCAATCAGTATGTCAGTGGTTTCGATTTGATCCGTCTGTCCACATTGGCAAAACTCTGACCTCCACTTTACCTCTAGTTTATTTATTGATAGCTAAATGTTTTTATGGTTGATAAATAATGTGTAGCCTGTAAAACCAACTGAACTGAGAGGTGTTTAAATGGCTGTCAACACTAGAAAAGGAGGTCGCAATACAGTATGTTTGTGCAAGTCTTTCATTTAGAACGATTGTTGTCATCTACTCTGCTTTTCCAACACGCTCCTAAATGTGTGGCTAACTCGTTACCTGTTTCAAGTGTGCAAGCTTGTAGCCAACAGTGTGTTGATGTGTGTGTGTGCTGTTGTGTGTTGTGCGGGCCTCCTCCTGCCATCCCCCACTGAGCGAGACCATCAGGCCCTATTGTGGTGGCCTCAAGGCCTTTAACACGAAGCAGATGTGCAAGAAGAGGATCCCTCAGAACAATGTCTGAACACTCAGCTCGCTGGAGCCACGTCCCGTCGATGCAAACAACAACACCAACGTTGGTTAAGATTAAAAAACAACTTTACACACTCAAAGAGAAAGTATTTCAAACGTGCCTTTCCAAAAGTGATACATGGGATGAGTCATTTCTTGGATTTCCTGCTATAAATGACGAACGACTGTTGTCAGAATGATCTGAGTGTAAAAGCCTATATCCTTATCCATATCAGCCGTGGCTGAGATGTTTCCTTATGGACTCCCTCTTAGTTTATGTAAACAACTTTACTCCATCCTTCGGTTTCATCGTCATAAACTGCTCATCCGGTGCTCCCAGTGTTGCTGCCAACATTCTGATTCACTTCGATGTGAGATGGTTCTATCCAGACGTTTATCGCTGTCTCATCTGAGAGCTTAGATGGACATCTCTGATGCTGTCACTGCCACGGCACAGTTGTCAGACCGGCCTATCGCCGGGAGGAAACCAGCAGGAGTACGCTTCATTTAATCATAAACTACCCAAACTACACCACAGAGGTAAAAAGGTTCAAGAGATAACAGTGGTTTTCCAGGATATTTCAACATAAACTTGTGATTTAACAGGGAAGGTGACATCTCTATCTCTAGGAAGTTAGAGTCAAGAAAGAATAAAAAGTGTAAAAAAAAAAAGACTTTAAAAGTTATGAGAAAGCATGAAAGTAAAACAATTGAGCCGACTCATTTCAAAACTAAAAATTTCCTTCACTTCATAAATCAAAGGTTCTCATAAAACCATCATTTTTTATCAACCTTTGATCTTTTGGGTGGCTCTAGCTGGATAAGGGTGTCAAAGTTCATGCATCGCCCTAACTCTAACTCCTCCAACACCTGTCAGCAAACAAAGAGACATCAGCGAATTCTGCTTGACATTATTTGACTTGTGTCTCTGACCGCAGTGGGGATTCCACGCACAAGATATTTTTAATTCGAGCCGTGCGTTCCTGTTCTCCCTCATCCTGTTTGCACACATGAGCTGATGTGGTTTGGAGGAAAAAAACAAGACGGAAACACACGGAGAGGAGAGGCGTGTGACTTGGCCAGACACTCGAGCATTCCTTCAGCATAGACGTGAACTGCGAGTGGACACGATGTGGTCCGACAGCTCATGTAGCGCCTGTTTTACACAGCTCTGAGGCTGTTTCTTTCTTCTTATTTATTATTCTTTTTTAGCATTTACTGCCTGGTAGTTATCTTTCACAAGTATTAGCTCTAATCAGGGCCTTCTGGTCAGGCAGCTGTGATAGCAGAACCTGCTTCTTGTTCATATTTATGTTTTTACTTGTGATAACCACAGATGTGTCATTTAAATAAACAACAAGCCAAAGTTTTGTTAAAATTTCCTCTGTTTTTATTTGAGACAAATTCACTATGTACAACTGATTAGATATTTTTAAGTGGAGATCTGTGAACCATTATTAATAGTTAATATACATAGCTCTGAACGTCCTCAAAGTTGTGGAATAGGGATCATTTCTGAACAAACTGATGAGCTAATGGCTAGTCAGAGTAAAGCCTGGATCAAAGTGAATTGGATCAAAGACTGATTGACAAAGACAGGTTTCTGCTAACTTAAAGTGATGCTAAAGAGTGACCTGGTTCTTGAGGGGTCATGTTTTTCTTGTTTCTCTGCTCCAAGACACCTGATTCAGCGATTGAACCACCGCTTTAAGGTCTGCAGAAGCCTGTTAATCACCCACTTATTAAAATCAGCTGTGTTGGAGCAGAATAACCTCTAAAACAGGGGTGTCAAACTCAGGTCCTCGAAGGCCGTTATCCAGCATGTTTTCCTTGTTTCTTTGCTTCAACGCACCTGATTCGGTGCTTCAATTTACCTCCTTAAATTCTGTAGAAGCCTGTTAATCAAGCTGTGTTTGAGCAGGAAAACAAGAAAACATGAAGAACAGAGGCCCTCGAGGACCGGAGTTCGACGCCTGTGCTCTAAAAAAAGCAAGATTGTGGCCCTCGAGGACCAGGACTGGCATCAGATTAAAGCCCTGGATGAAGCTCTACACCATCTAATCACAGCACTTAGGGTGCGTGACTAAAAAGGTAATGTAACCTCTTTTTTTTACTTCTCTCTAAACCTTTTTGTTTTTTTTCTACAGGATTTTTATCACCATGGCCACAAATCTGGGGCTCATCTATTCATCAGAACGTTACATTAAATTTGTCTTCACTATCATAGGAATGACAAAGTTCTTGATAAAAAATACTTCACCAAAGTTGGAGATATGATGTGAGCCTGGGAAAGTTTAGATTTGGTTAGGTAGACTCATAACCCTCAAATACTGCAGCAAATTCATCAGTTTCAAACAGATTCAATACATTTAGATCTTTTATTCTTTATTTCTTTAAGTTATGCATAAAAAGCTTCATCAGTGGGAATAATTAAATAATAAATAATCAGATTATATTTGATTTTGGGTGCAGTTATTGTGCCATATCATTAAAGAATCCTTAGATTTATAAAGAATAAAAGAAAATTTCTACATCTTGAAAAATGTGGGGAAAAAACTGCAAATTTATGTTCAGTTACAATAAGAAGAATCCTACTTGTCAGTTATTAGGACATGTTTTATTATACTATTATTTAATTGCACAAGTTATCAACACATATTCTCTTTTTTGTATAAAAAACCTTCAGTTTAGGCAGAGGTGAGAGAAGAAAAAGAAAGAAAGCAATCAATAAATAAATAACAGGGTTTTGAAGCTGACTGGACTTGGCATTATTATTATTATTATTATTATTATTATTATTATTATTATTATTATTATTATTATTATTATTATTATTATTATT
>JAUBOC010000191.1:11853259-11875386 GCA_032275365.1 Anablepsoides cearensis | reverse complement strand
GATTGATTGATTGATTGATTGATTGATTGATTGATTGATTGATTGATTGATTGATTGATTGATTGATTGATTAGTGGAGTACAGTGTCTTGGGAAATGGGAAGCAGGTTCTACTTGACAAAACGAATGGGAGGTTACATCATGTTTGATGTAATGACATACACTATAGTGCCAAAACTCCCCTGCCTTGACTCACATATGTGACATCCCATTCTTAATCCATAGGGTTCAATATGATGTTGGTCCACCCTTTGCAGCTAGAACTGCTTCAACTCTTCTGAGAAGGCCGTCCACAAGGTTTAGGAGTGTGTTTATCCAACTTATCGATTTATCCAACTTCAAGACCTGTTTAACTACTATTAGGGGTTGGCTATCAACTAATTTTTTACTTCTTAATGCTGATAGACTGATTTTATGGTTATTGGACCCTCAAAATTTCACCACTTGTTCCAAAATCTTAGCTTAAATATTGACGGTCATAACATTATGTGTAGGGAAAAAATCCAAAACTTGAGTGTGCTGTTTGACCCTACACTCTCCTTTGAGTCTCATCTAAAGGAAGTAACAAAGATTGCTTTTTACCACCTCAGGAATATTGCAAAAATTAGACACATACTCTCATTTGAAGATGCCGAGGTCCTCATCCACGCTTTTCTGTCATCACGCATTGACTATTGCAATGCTCTTCTCTCTGGGCTTCCAAAATAAAAAGTCTTAAAGGCCTGCAGATGGTTCAGAATGCGGCTGATTTCAAAGTGCTACTTCTTACCTATAAGGCATGGCCTAGCGCCCCCCTACCTTTCAGACCTTCTCCACTCATATGTTCCATCTCGTGCTCTCCGATCTCAGGGCACTGGTCTGTTGGTGGTCCTGAAAACTATCGAAGGTCGTGCTTTTTCTTTCGTGCCCCCTTATTGTGGAATGGTCTCCCTCAACACATCAGGCTGGCCTGCTCTGTGGAAGTTTTTAAAGCTAAGTTAAAGACTTGTATTTTTTTTTCTCTAATGTTTTAATTGTTTTTTTTTTTATTATTATATTGATTTTGTCTTTTTGCTACTGTTCAGCACATTGTTTGAAAGCACTTTATAAATAAAGTTATTATTATTATTTATGGGGATTTTTTGACCATTCTTCCAGAAGCATTTGTGAGGTCATATATTGAGTTTGGACAAGGCCTGGCTCTCAGTCTCCACTCTAATTCATCCCAAAGGTGTTCTATCAGGTTGAAGTCAGGACTCTCTGTAGGCCCGTCAAGTTCATCCACACCAGAATCTGCCATCCATGTCACTGTGCGAGGGGCGAGGTGCACCCTGGACAGGTCGCAAGTCCACTGTACGGCCAAGGAGAGATATAAAATCATTCACACACTCGCTCACACATAGGGACAATTTAAAGTTATTAATTAGCCTTAAACTCATGAGTTTTACGCTAAAAATTAGCCTAAAACTATTTTTTTAATAAAGCAAACCCAAAATTATTAAAACATGTGATTTCAGTAATAGAATAGATAAAGTAAGTTTAAATAATTAGATCTTATTTGAACTGATAAATTATTCCAGAGAGGAACAAGCCACTGCAAAGTTGAATGTTTAAGACAAGTTTCAAGTTTCTTGTCTATCAATACTTAACTTAACTTAATTACTAAACACAACAAAACTGAAGAAAAAATATATTCCAAGAGCAAATGGCAAGACTTGTCTTGTAAAAAGTCAAAAGGTTTATCAGCAAGAAACTGTCTTAATTGTTTCATCATGTTAAAAACACTTAATATTTTTTCATCAATTGTGCTCTTTCATAGATCTCCTACTTTATGTTTGACACTCGTGTCTAATACATTTATTATAATAGTTAGTCTTTAGTCCCTTCTTTCTCATAGCAGCAGTACTGTAGATGTCATAAAAAAAACATATCCCAGAATCCTTTGCGGGCCATTTCACCTCCTCATAGTTTTTGCATCCGGGGCTTTGCTTCCTTTTCCGCTGTGCCCAGATGCGATGAGGACCTAGGTTCGCCCGGACCTCTAACAAAATCCAAATCCATCCTTGTAAAAGGCATCACCGAACCACGCCAAAATGACCGAGCAGATGACAGTGAGGGGGACCCTTAAGGGGCACAGTGGATGGGTCACCCAGATCGCCACTACGCCTCAGTACCCCGACATGATTCTGTCGGCTTCCCGAGGTGAGGTTTCCCCCCACCCGGCCGGCTCTGCCAACATGGCTACAGGGTTAGCAGTAGTCCGCTATCAGCTGGTTTATGGCGATGTTAAGATACAGTTTTAGCTAGCGGGAGTGACACAAGACAACTGGACAGAGAAAAGTGGAAAAAATAAAGGTTTATTCGGTGGTACACACGCAGTATTTGTAACTAGCTTAGCTTATGCTAGCTCGAATCATCAGAAACTATGAGTTACTTTTGTGCTTTAGACGCATGGTTTACACAAACAAAGGTTACTTTCAACTATTAGTGACACTAAGTAATGGGTCTTTGTATGCAAAGCTGTTAAACCGTGTCTCAGTCGATGTCTTGTGTTTCAGAGCTAGCTTCACATGCTAATGTAGCCAACCTGTTGTCTCTTAAAGGGCCACAAGTGAAATATTCTGTTTAACTTTTCAGACAAGTCCATAATCATGTGGAAACTGACCCGTGATGAGACCAACTACGGCATCCCCCAGCGCTCCCTGAGGGGCCACTCTCACTTTGTAAGTGATGTTGTCATCTCCTCAGACGGACAGTTTGCTCTGTCGGGCTCCTGGGACGGGTCCCTGCGTCTGTGGGACCTCACCAAGTAAGTTCAGCAACTGGAAATATGTAATGTAGCAATGACCAGCAGGTGAAGAGACGTGTGTTTGGCTCTCTCTTTTACAGATCAACATGGTAACTCAAATATCAAGCTTGATCAATGATGTGTGAGCTAACAATATTTCTGTTGCATAATTGCTGGAATTGGTATTTAACAAGACAGTAAAGGGATAAAATAAGCCACAATATAGTTTCAAAATGTGGTGCGACTGTAGTGCAGCCCCAAGTCTTAGGACTGCAAAGTTGCTGGTGTGGTTCCCTTCCATACCCATTTCACTGAGCAAGACAGGTGCCTAGGCCCTAGTCTCCACTTGTGTGTAATTGACGCATGTTTTTGGGCCAAATGCACAGAACTGATTACATTATTGTATGGGCACATACTATGAATAGCACATAGTACTTAGACTTTCAAAAACATGCACAAAATAAGTCGATGGATAATTAAAAAGGGCACAAAAGGCTAGGAGCCTTGTTCAGGAGAGCGGTTTCAAACTCCAAGGTTGTTATTGAAAGCTACATCAGCTCTGAAACACTTGTTGCTAGAATTGCATTTTATGAGCATTTTTATACAGTGGCACTGTGACTTGTAGCAAAGCCATGTTGTGTTAAGTTTAAATCAAAGCTAATGAGAATCAGGATTTTCTTAATGCTTGTTCTACAGTTTGAGTCAGAGGAAGCAGCTTGGTTGAATGTTTATAATCACTGGCTGAATTGTACTTTTATTTTTTATGCTAAAAGATTGCACTTCTCTCAAGATGCTGCAACTTAAGGTTGAGATATTTTTAGTTGTAAAAATTTGTACTAATTGTCATTAAGGTCTAGACCAATAAACCTTTTGAACAATAGAATAAACAGCCTTAATTGTCCCGCGGAGGGGAAATTCAGGTGAAACAGCAGCAGCATCAGTTCACAAAGAAAAATATATTGCTATGCACCAATAGTAGTAGTGTAAGTAAGTAAGCAAGCTAAGAAATAAGGAAAAAAACAACTGGCCCTAAACTCTAAAAGCTTCCATATCAAACTTATTAAAACTAAATTATATACTCTATTAAAGGCACATTTGATGTCTTACCTTTTGTTTTTTATGTAGAAATGCAGCAGTTGTAATGCCAGGAATATTTATGTACTGCAATGTTGCTACTTATTGTTCTGTTGATAAAACCTCCATTTTCTGAACTATTTAGGTAGTAATTAGTGTTGAGATGAGTGAACAGGTTGGATATTTGTTCATGGATTGTTCTTTATTATAATATAATATATTTTGTCATTTTCTAGTGGTACCACCACCCGTCAGTTTGTTGGTCACACGAAGGACGTTTTGAGTGTGGCTTTCTCTGCTGATAACCGCCAGATTGTTTCTGGCTCCCGGGACAAGACCATCAAGCTGTGGAACACACTCGGAGTCTGCAAGTACACCATTCAGGTGAGGTGCAATCTGATGCTGCTCACCTGCAGTTAAGTTTTTTTTTTTCTGGTTTTGGGTTCAAGTAGCAGAGCATCTTAGCAGGGCTGTCAACACTCTTGGTGATGCCCAACAAGCTTCTGGTGTGTGGTTCGTGAGCCAGAAAAGACTTACAATACATATAAGACAAAATATTAGTTTAAAGCAACTTAGTGTGGCTGTTTTTATAAATATTAAAAAGGCAGTTTTTATGTAGTTGCAACAATCACTCATTCAGAGACATGGCCTCTTGGCCAATCACTAATCTGCAGTCGACTGAGAAGAAATGACCTGTAACGTCAGCTGGGTACATCCTAAAAACCAAGCTGGAAGCTGGTAGGATTACCCAATGGAAAGCCTATTAACATGTTGACTTTAGTGTTTCCTGTAAAAGATAAATAAATAAAATAAACATAAGCAGGAACAGTACAAGACTAAATTGGTAGAATATTTTGCTGTCAAGTTGAGATGTTTGGTGAACTTCTGTAACCAGAGTTTAGTGTCAATAAGCAATAAAACACTCAAATAAGGATGTTTTGTTTCCCATCTACCGCACAGGATTTGGCTGATATTGAATATTAAGGTGGTGTTGAGGATTTAAAATCTAAACTTTGTTTTACAGGATGAAGGTCACACTGAGTGGGTGTCTTGTGTTCGCTTCTCCCCCAATAGCAGCAACCCCATCATCGTCTCCTGCGGCTGGGACAAGTTGGTCAAAGTAGGTTTTTATTAGAATTTTTAAGAAAGTTTGTCCCCCCCATTAAGTGACTCGCTTGCTCAATGATTTCAAAATGTTTGCATGTATTATCTGACATGATCACTGAGGAGAAAGTTTGTTGATGAGAGCACAGCACCTTCAGCTCCACATGGTGGTGCTCATGAAGTGGATGTGATGATCACTGTCCCCTTCTTCCAGGTGTGGAACCTGGCCAACTGCAAGCTGAAGACCAACCACATCGGCCATACTGGCTTCCTGAACACGGTGACTGTATCTCCTGATGGTTCTCTGTGCGCATCGGGTGGAAAGGTAATCTTGGTGGACTTCCTCACAATGTTTTTAGGCACAAAAAAAGTTGTCAGGGAGGGTTTTTGCAATGATGGAAAACTAAACTCACATCTGTTTTTTACAAAAAAAATGATGACAATAGAGGCTGTTTCTGAGCATTACTTGAACTTTTATATCATTGATCATCACGGGAAGTGCTGCGATGTGGTCATTACTCCATCTCAACTGTTTTTTTGGTTTTTTAATTTCCTTTTCTCAGGATGGTCAGGCCATGTTGTGGGACCTGAACGAGGGCAAACACCTCTACACCCTGGACAGTGGTGATGTCATCAATGCCCTTTGCTTCAGCCCCAACCGCTACTGGCTGTGCGCCGCCACTGGTCCCAGCATTAAGATCTGGGTAAGACTATATTCTAAACATAACATTTTCTGGACGAGGGGTGAAACATTTGGAAGGCTGTGATGGAAACTTTACACGCTAACTGTATTCTTTGATGATAACAGAGGCTGTTTCTGAGCTCCAGTTTAAACACTGTAAATTCTGTTTTTTTCCCACTTTTTAACACTACTTCTGTTTTTTCACCTCATTTAGGATCTGGAGGGCAAGATCATTGTGGATGAGCTGAAACAGGAAGTGATCAGCACAAACAGCAAGGCTGAACCTCCACAGTGTACTTCGCTGGCCTGGTCTGCTGATGGACAGGTATTTATGAGGATTATCTCTGTAGGATCTTTTTAAATGCAGATTTCAGACTATCCCATAAGTTATCATCACTCCCCTGTGATTACACACATTCATTTTTTACTCTGATATAAACTGCTGACAGTCCTGCAAATATGAGGGGAGAATGATTGGTCTGTTTAGGCTGACCAAAACTCTGGAGTTGTGAGATTATTTGGTTTTAACTTCTGTTCTAATCCCTTACAGACCCTGTTTGCTGGCTACACTGACAACCTGATCAGAGTGTGGCAGGTTACCATTGGAACACGATAAGAACTCCTTGCTGAAGATATTTTGAATAAAGAGACTCTTCAAAATAACATGTGCCAGTCTTGTTCTCAATTTTAATTTGCAACTGTCTGAAGTTTATCACATTATAAAGCTTATGCAAGCGGGTCGTAATGATGCTTATAGCATGAATCAGGCAAACATTACTGAAATAAATGTTGAAATGTAATAAAAACAAATTTCTTCACATAAAATCATTTTGGATATTTGTAACAAGTTTGCTGTGTAGAAATCCTATCATGTTGCTTTGAAGCTTTAGGTGTCTTAATTTGAGTTATAATGCCTTGTGCACTCAGGACATAGACTTTCTGTTTCAGTTTTATTTGTAGACTTGTCTTAAACAAGAATAGCTTGTTATATATTTACAGTATGTATGAAGTGATGGGTCTGCAACCTGTCCAGTGACTGCTGGACAAAGGCACCAGGATATAATTTATTATCCATTGTTCAAAAATAATATTGATGAAATCCTACTAATACTAAAAAAAAGCTGAAGAGAAAATTAGTTGTCCAGTGGATTAAAATGAGGTGTAAGGAAAATAGTTCGGAAATTCGTGGATTGTCCTACTTGAGACACCATAGATGTTTACAACAGTATCATAGCAACCATACAGAAGTTTGGAACGCTTGACGGTAAATTAAACTAGTCGTAAATTAAAAGTTTGTCGCTATCTGAAGCTTCAATTAAATACCTCTTGTGTGCAACTATTCAGATCTTAAGTATAATTATTGACGGAGTTTGTGCACAAGACGAATATCTGTACTTGTGTTGTTGTATCTAAGCTAGCATTAGCACCCAGGTGAAGATGGATCGTGGATCATTTCGTATAAACGTACAAAGAACGCTGGCTATCATTAAACCTGATGCGATTCATAAATTGGAGGAGATTGAGGATGTCATCCTGAAATCAGGCTTCATTATACTACAGGTGGGTCATTGTTTTTGTGAACAAGCAAAAGTGTGCAATTCGTTCAGACGTAGCTGTTGATCCAGCTGTTGTCAGGCTAGTATTTGGTTTTAAGTATCAAATGTGGATTTAAAATTAAGGCGGTACTACATAAACAATCAGATTTTAATTTAAAAAATCATATATTTATTTAAAATTTCTGGAGGCGTTTTGACTTTTACGTAGTTTGTCCACTAGAGGGCAACAACAACCTGTAGTCATATTGTTGGCAGTCAGTACTGGAAGTTTCACAAACATCTCAACAGAAATAAGCAGTTCTAGAAAGGAGGGTTGTTTGATTCTTTTTAAACACATCCAGCTGGACTCAACGTTTTACTCTCTTAGCACCAGACTTTTTTTTCGCCCTTCATTTATGACAAATTTCATGTTTTTGCTCATGAAATATCTTTTCTCTGATTTCAATAGTTGACTATAGCTACTTTAATATGTAATCAGTATTTAGTAGATAATTGCCTAATCCTAGGTCTTCAATTAAACAAATCAAGGTGCATCTCAACATAAAATGTCATTCTAAAGCAGTAGTGGATTTATCATTCATAATAATCTGTCTATTTTGGTGTTTTATGTAAGGGTTTATTTTTATTTATTTATTTTTATTTTTTTCAAATATGCCACAACAACTTTATAATTTTAACAATAATTTCCGCTGTGGATGCATACAAAAAAGTCTGATTAGATCACAATACCTTTAAAAAAAGAACAATTCTAAATGAGATAAGTATCATTGAAGATAAGTCATGATTATTGTTCAAACATGCAGCTCAGCTTTCTCTTTGCACATCACTGAATTGTCCAAAACCCAATCATCCCTGTGTTAGAAGAGGAGGCTGCAGCTGACTGCGGAACAGTGTAGTGATTTCTATGCAGACCAGTATGGAAAACTCGTTTTCCCCTGCTTGACGGCCTTCATGAGCTCCGGCCCCATTGTTGCCTTGATGCTGGCTCGTGACGATGCTGTTGCACACTGGAAGTCTATCATAGGGCCTGCCAACATCACAGAAGCCAAAGAAAGTCATCCAGATTGGTACGTCTCATATATACATGTATTATTCATTAGCACTGTTGTCTGTATTTTATAGAAAGCTGGTCATTTAGAGGTGATCTGTCTTATAACTAAATGTCCTGCTGAGGTTACCTATTTAGGCTGTTCCCTCTTCAGGGATCACCACAATGAGCCCATCTCACTCTGTCTTCTCTTCATCTACATCTCCTTTCTGTGACTATAGATTTTATCAAGATCGAAAGTCTCATTCAAAAATTTACAGGGAAAAATATCATCTTGTCATAGCATGAAGTCATCGTTTATCCTTTTTTATTCTTAAAAACTGATTTAAATTCCTTTTCTGTACATTATAAACTTGCAAAGTAGTAACACGCAAAAGTATGTTTGTAAAAAACATTCCCCCTGTATTGTACAGCAGCAGGAAATGGCCTTACGTTAATCAGCTGAAAGCAGATATTTTAAATGCAGCACAAGTTTAATCCTTTTTACAGTTTTAGGAGAAACAGGTTGAACAGAATGCCATGTCAGTTTAAATCCTTTTACATGACTTCAACTTGTGAAGGCAGTCATCTGAAATGAGACCAAAACAGATTAAATTTCATTCCAGCATTTTTTTACCGAACCACTTTTAGGATTTTATCTTTTATTGCTGTTCAAGACATCTAAATATCTTAAAGCCTTTTTAAAAAAATTAGACAAATTAATACTAACCCTGAGCTTCACTTTACTCTTGATTGCTCCTTCTTTTCTTATTTTTAGATGTCTTGACTACCAGGTCTATTCTCCTGTTTGTGGTTTATTCTTCTCGTATAAGAGCACAGATTTTTATTTGATTGTGTTAATTCCTTAGCACCCTGTTTAATTAATATTTTTTTCCTGGAGAAGCACAGTTTTTGACTCTTAGAACTTTTGTGAAGCTAGTTTTCATTTGCATTATTGTCATTTTCTCATCTTTTTCCTTCCTTGATCCATCTTTCTCCTGGTTGTCTACTATAATAAGGCATTTTTCTTCTACCACTTCTACATCCTCCACAAGGTTTTTGTTCTTCTACTACTTCATCTACCTCAGACTAAGTTTATCTTGTGAGGAGAAGGGATGGAGTTATATAATTTTTTGTCCTTTTTTTAACCTTCCTTTCTCCTAAATTGGTATTTTCTAATTTTGGTGCTACAGGTCTGTGCTCTAAAAACATTCTCTATTTATCTTTATCTATCTATATTTGTCTCCAGTCTTAGAGCAAAATATGGATCTTCTGACCTGCACAATGCAGTCCATGGCAGCAACTCATTCCACGCTGCTGTAAGGGAGATCAGATTCATGTTTCCAGATAGTAAGTTGCTCTCATACTAATACTATTCTTTATAAATAATTAAATCTTTTAAAACATAGTCATGTACCACTTATGTTCACTTTGCAGCAATAATAGAAGACGGAGAAGCGACGGAAGAATACCTGAGCAAAAACGTCAATCCAGTTCTGCTACGTGGACTCACTGAGCTCTGCAAGGAAAAGCCTCTCAACCCACGTGTAAGTACTAATTTCATGGGAGGATATCCAGGGTTATTAGTCAGTCTAGTTAAATGTTGATTACAATAGTACTCCACATTGGCTCTCAACAGATTTGGCTCACTGACTGGCTGATGAAAAACAATCCGAACCAGCCGCAAATATGTGATGGCGTCATGGAGGAAGATGAAAACTGAGTCGAGAGGACAAGATTCAGCGTTTCTGATAAATTGGTTTATTGCAACAAATCAATAAATTGAATTTTCAAATGGGTTTTGATTCTTATTAGTATAGATCAATTATCTCAGGCCTTGTAGAACTGCCTGGTAAGATAGCAGCTATTAGGTTTTAAATCTGCATTTGTGACATGGCAAGATCATTAACTAGGGTGGAGTAAATAATTAGTTACATTTATTTTCTGATGATGACCTGCTTCACTGTCTACTGTTCCTTTTGAAAGGGGGTTGCACACATAAACTTAAATCTTTATCTATCTGTAACCAAATTTATGTCAGGTAAAAATATTTCATAAATTACCACTGCCCACATTTAGACTAGTAATTCCACACAGGTTTAATGACTCCAAAAGCTTTAGCTCGTCCCCCTTTTTTTAGTTAAAACAATCGATAGTACCACACGGCAGCACAAACCCTGTGGTGAATTGCGATATTTTTAGGGTCAAAGTTGTTTTGTGCCAATATTCAACCCCGACAGCGTGGCTTTTATTTTAATACTTCAACAACGCCAAAGACTGAACACATTTTCAGCAGCTGAAAAAGGTTCATGGAGTTCCTTCCTTCCTGTGTTCTAAAGGCGTGAACGACTTGTGACAAGAGAAGAGAGCCGCGTGTGCGATTGGTCGGCACTATGATTGACAAATGCGTTTATCCAATCAGACGACTCCATCTCAGAAATGTCGTTTTTTTTCCCCTCTACCGGTTGAAAACCCAACCACGAGTTGTCGTCGTGTGGGAGAATCCATCTTGAAGAGGGCTCTCCGGTTGTGTGACCAGTAAGTACAGTTTTTTATTCCTTCATCCTGACTTTATTTTACGTTACAGGCCTTTCAGTAGTCGAATTTGTTTGGTTCCGAACCGCATTTTTCTTTTTCATGTCAAATAAGTATGATTTTCGAGTCTCTAGCCTTAGTTTCGTGCTGCGCGGCCTCTCTGGCTTACGTAACTACGAATTTTAGCCCAGGCTCGGGTTTATCAGTATGACACAGACGGTAACAACTTTGCTAATCTTTCCCCCCATAAGAAGTGCCTATTAGATAATGAGTAGTAAACATGTAAAAATGCGTATCCAATCGATCGTGGGGCACTCAGTCGATTTGTGGCCTAAAAAATATACGATCTGAAACGCGATTCCGCCGGTCAAAATGGTGGGACATCTTCGCTGTTGGCACCGTTGGCGAATCGACGTAACGCAAAGCGAAGGCGCCCCATATACCGAAAGTGTCTAATTTTCCCCTCCTCAAAACACATTTCTAGGTATTTTAGTGCAAAAACAAAATGTCTGAGGCAGAGCAACAATACATGGAGACGTCGGAAAACGGCCACGAAGTCGACGAGGACTTCAACGGAGCCGGTCAGCTCGACGACGGCAGCGCCGAGATCGACTGCGGGGAAGGAGCCGGGGACGACTCGCAAAACGGCGGCAACGATGGCGGCCAGATCGACGCGAGCAAGGGCGAAGACGATGCCGGGTGAGTATTAAACCTTTGAAATTATTACGTTTGTCTCAAATAGTCGGCCATGTAATAGTGCAATGTTGGTTACAAGGTCTCTTTGTTCTGCCGGCCCTTTTGTTGGCGCCATGTGGAAGGGGAGGGGGGGATGGGCGCTTCAGCAGGAATTCAATCCAACATTATTGAATTCTGACTAAAACGATCCGAAGCTACATTTATATGTCCCCTGGATTTATATCCTTGGTGATGCATATTCAAATGTATTTGTAAAGTAGCTTAAGGCTACAGCACCTGCGGGCGCCCCCCTCCCCCACCCCCACCCACCAGTGGGCCAGCAGATGTGCTGGAACACGGTGTACATGCTCTCCTACCGCCACCGTCCATCCCCACCGTACGTCGCTAAAACATGTCCGTGCCTCTCCTTTTTAGGAAAATGTTTGTCGGCGGCCTCAGCTGGGACACGAGCAAGAAGGATCTCAAGGACTACTTCTCGAAGTTCGGCGAGGTGACAGACTGCACCATCAAGATGGACCAGCAGACGGGCCGGTCAAGAGGTTTCGGCTTCATTCTCTTTAAAGATTCGGCCAGCGTCGACAAGGTGAGCGGGGAGGCAATACGTTTAGTTTAAAGGGGCGTTTGACATGTTTCCATAATTTAAAAATCTGTGTTTTTATTTAGGTTCTTGAACAGAAGGAGCACAGGTTAGATGGCCGACAAATTGACCCTAAAAAGGCCATGGCCATGAAGAAAGAGCCAGTGAAGAAAATCTTTGTGGGAGGCCTTAACCCTGACACCACTAAGGAAGTAATTCAGGAATACTTTGAAGCCTATGGAGAGGTACCAGAGACGTTTTGTACATTTTGAGATGTTTGCTTGTATGCTATTACTTTCTGCTTCATACCCTGGCTTTCCTCTTTTTGCAGATTGAGACAATTGAGCTTCCACAAGATCCAAAAACTGAGAAAAGGAGAGGATTTGTATTTATTACATATAAAGAAGAATCTGCTCTCAAGAAGGCTATGGAAAAAAAATACCACACTGTTGGTGAGAGCAAGGTAAAGACATCGCACACACAAGTGATGAAGGGCAAAAAAAAAAAATTCCTTCCCAAATATTGTGTCTTTTTGTGGTGTTACAGTGTGAGCTCAAAATCGCCCAACCCAAAGAGGTCTACATGCAGCAGCAGTACGGTGCCCGTGGATACGGAGGCCGTGGCAGGGGGCGTGGAGGTAAGCATCTTCTGCGTGTGTGTGTGTGTGTGTGTATATATATATATACTGTGTACCTGCATTTTAATCTCACTGCATAATTAACTCTGGTTGCTATGTGACATTGAGAGTTGTGACAAAAGGCCTCACCTGTTGTTTCTAGGCCAGGGCCAGAACTGGAATCAAGGCTACAACAACTACTGGAACCAGGGATACAACCAGGGCTATGGTTATGGACAGCAAGGCTATGGATATGGTGGCTATGGCAACTATGACTACTCTGCTGGTTATTACGGCTATGGGGGTGGCTACGATTACAGTAAGCGATAAGTGCCCCCAGGGAAAGACTTTAAAAAATGAGAGAAACTTTATTTTCTTGGTCCTCTCTTGTTGTACAGAAGATCTCAGTCCCTTTTTCTCTTGTCCTCCAGACCAGGGCAATACAAGCTATGGGAAAACTCCAAGACGTGGGGGCCACCAGAGTAGCTACAAGCCATACTGATCACACGTAGTGCAGGTATGCATTCTTGCATCATCCGTGGTAGTATGAGAACGTAGCTGTAACCATTAGTGCCTTTTGACCCCAAGATCTCATTCTACTCTAAGTCCATTCAAGCATTGTGGTGGGGTTAGAGTAGGCCGTGATGTGGGGTCATTGATCATTTAAAGATGGATTCATTCCACCTGTCTGCCATCTTGAGATGCATCTCTACAAAGACTACTTGATCAGTAAGGATTGGTGGTGGTTAAAAACAAAACAAATCAAAAGCAAAAAAAAAAAGAATAGGGGCCGTTTGACCTTTAACCTGGGTGCTAGATGTCATAGATAGCGGCCGTGTCCCCTCCGCCCCCAAATTGTGTCTTACCATCCACTGACCTGTCAGACTCATTCATGCACCTGTCTGTCTGTGTGTAACTTGCATGCCACCTTCCGGTTTATTCTCAGTAACGTAAAGTACCATGTTTTTCTCTTAAGGTCTAAAGTAAATAAGAAAAAGAGATTCCATGATCTGACCACAGCGAACATGGACTCTGGGCTTTTCCTTTGGAGTTGGCAGAAATTTGGACTCATGCTCCATTTGTACAGATCAAGTGAGGAACTGGGGAAGCAATTGTCACTTTTCCACATTTTTATTTTATATTGTTTTGTGTCCATGTACATTTCCAGTGATGGAAGTGTTATTTTTACTGTACTTTTTGGTACCTTTTTTGAATCTAATGTATTGTATGGTTGTATTTTTACATGTCTACTGGATTGACAGTCGAGCAGGAGCAAGAGCTTGTAAAGCTCTGAAATAAAATGATATTGCTTTTTTTTTTGTGTGTTCCTAGATTTTTAGTTTTCTCACATGCTGAGTGTCGGAAGTTACATGGCTTCAGCTGTGGGAGTGAGGTTTTTAAAAAAAGGGATTTAACCAAATCTAAGAATTCTTTGTATGTTAAGAGTGCTGCAGATGACCATGTAGATGACGACAACCAGTATATTTTTCTTTTCCTATTTTATTTCTTTGTGTTTTTTTTTTTTTTTTTTTTGGCTTTTAAGGAGGTTCTTTCCCCAACATGTCTGCAATTTTTAAGTGGCTTTACTATTGTTATTAAACTGAACGCAAGCCTGTTAATGTAAGAGGGTATTCCCTCTGTCACTGAAAACTCATTCCTCTAGTGTCTTGGGCAAAATTGGTATAAAAAAAATTAATAAAACTTTGGTTTATTACACACGGATCTTTCTGTTATTATTTGTAAAGTTAAAGTTAAATGTTCTGTATTGTTAAATGGCTTGCTTGTTTTTTTTTTTTTTTTGTTTCATTTTTGTCTTGAGTAAAGTTAATATTTCCTCGGATGCCTCTTTGGAGCGCTGCGGGCTTCTTTACCTCCAGGATGAGTGTTAAAACCCCCAACCCTCTGAAAATTACACTGCAATACTTCAGTATTTGTGTTTTTTATTTTTATTTTTTTTAAATGTCCGAGATTTAAAGACAGTGTTCTGGTAAGTTCTGTCTTTTGTGTATTGGGAATGTTGTGAAGAAGTGTTTGTTGGAGGTTGAGTGTTTTAATCATGACTGCTGTGGGTAAGAAAAAATGAAACACGAGCATTATGTTACTGTTTAATTTAGACCATCTCACAAGGCTCCTGTGCAGTGTAGGATTACATTTATACACTACGCCCTACACAGAACTCACACGTATTTCTGATACCACAATGACCCTAAAATAATTTATTCCTAGTTGTTAAATCTTGATTGTCTCCAGTTTTATAAGCTGCCATGATGAGGTAGTTAACACACTAAATCTGATGTTTTACCTAAGATTGAGACCATAAGACTAGGATTAAAAGAAAATTAAACCTCGTCACACAATCCCTGCTATCTTTCTTTGTATGCAGTCTTATCCTTCAGGGTTTTTCATATAAGCTTAATGAAAATGGTCCAAAAGAAAGAAATCATTTGAATTTGGGCATATATTTATTTTTAGAAGAAATCATGTAGGAACTCAAAGTAGGCAGCGTACTTCAACCGGTATCTTGAATGTCTCAGTTCCAGTCATGAGTTGGTGGATCACATTTTGGACCAAGTTAATATCTCAAATGAGTACTGAAAACCTGTGAGGACATAAGATTTATTTCAGATTTAATTTCCATCACACTATAATGTAAAGTTTGCACACTTGTGTGTATTTTTAATGTCTGACATTACTATTCACTTGTCTTTTTGTGGCTTTAAAAACACTGGGTTCCCACAGCGGTCAGCGTTTGAGTGGAAGACACTAAAACATGTTCTGCTGAATACTTGAAACTGTTTGACCTGCTGCAGCCTCAAGTACATCTCTTTCTTCTACCTCTGAAGTTGATGAATGTGACCATCTGACAATGTTTCATGCAATTAAAAAGCTTTTTACAGGTTTCACAAACCTTTTAGATGTCTTCATTTTCCAGTTTGAGATCATTGGCGGTCACGTCTGTGAGAACACGGCGGTTTTGAATCAGTTCAGATCATCAGATAAGACGAGCGTTACAAAAAGCGGGGTTTACAACCTGTTAGGCTGAGCGTCACTAACCAGTAAGAATGCGATCGATGCACCGCACCACCAGGTCTGCGTTTTCTGAACTGAAGCACATTGGAGGTTTAAACTTCAGCACGTTGTCCCAGGGCCCGTCTGTGCTCAC
Source organism: Anablepsoides cearensis (assembly GCA_032275365.1). Taxonomy (NCBI): domain Eukaryota; kingdom Metazoa; phylum Chordata; class Actinopteri; order Cyprinodontiformes; family Rivulidae; genus Anablepsoides; species Anablepsoides cearensis. The sequence goes on along the minus strand of JAUBOC010000191.1, from coordinate 11,859,590 downwards.
GCAGATCTGATCCTCCTCCTTTAACCTGACAAAATCAATTAAATGAAGTCACAAGAGGAGCTTAATGACATGTAGCACTTTGGACTGTGAACCCGTACCTCTTCACCACCCAGGCAGCTGTTTTCGTGGCAGGAGTTCTCCTTTCTCTGTCCGTTACCAACTCAAGTCCCAGAAACAGTCCTACGCCTCTGTCATTAGGAAAAACGGGTAAAATAAAGAGGAATAAAATGCATCTTAATGTCATATTAAACAATTCTCATTTAAAAACATTTAAATAGTTTTGGTTTAGTTCTGAAGAACTTTCTTCCATCCTTCCAATTATGTCTTATGATTAAAGGGGACAACTTATTATTTAGGAGTAAAAAGCTGAAAACAAATACTTGTATAATATTAACTACAGATGGTACAATAAACGTTCATACTTTAAATATGTGACTTTTACATTAAAAATAGGATGCTTTTGAAGTCTTAGATCAAAAAGATGATCCAAATTCAAAAAGCATTTGCCCAGTATCTTCAGATAATTTCTGGGCTGTTCATTTTTTTTTATCCAGTTTAGCTTCAAGCACCTCTATGAAGGGATGGAGGGATATTTAGCTGGTTGGTATCAAATGCGTTCAACCATAGATCTGACAAAGAAGTGCAAAAGGATTGAAATAATTTTTGTGCAATTCCTTTTTCTTAACACAGAAATAGCACAGCAGTGTAACCGTTCTTACCTGACGTCTCCAATCACATCATGTTTTGCTTGTAGTTTCTTAAGCAAATCTTTGAGATGTGTTCCCACCCTTGTGGCATTTCCTCTGAGATCCTCTTTTTCTATCACCTCAAGCACTGCCAGCCCAATTGCACACGACACTGGATTCCCCCCAAACTGTAAAGGAATTGGACAGGAATGAATCTATCAAAGAATGTATGTGTGGTTGTTACAAAGAACTTTCTTCTGTATGAAACTTCCTAAAAAAACAAAAGCTTAGACTATGATTGAATGAGATTCAAAATAATAAATGCTAAGAAAATCAGCAATAACTGTATACATACCGTATTGAAGTACTCCACTCCATTAGCTGTGAAAGCTTCAGCTATCTCCTTGGTAGTTACCACACATGCCAGGGGATGCCCGTTACCCATTGGTTTTCCCATGGTCACTACATCAGGACAGAAGTCCTCCCCCTGCAGCTGGAAACCCCAAAAATGACTGCCCACACGTCCAAAACCGGTCTGCACCTCGTCGGCCACAAACACTCCCCCAGCTGAGCGCACGTATCTGTGTAGGGTACGAGTTGAGATGCGAGGAAAGACTAGGAAGGAAACTAGATCAATACTCACTCTGCAACTTTAGAGAAATATCCCTTAGGTAGGACGATTTGTCCCCCGACGCTCGGTAGAGATTCAGCAAAGAAGGCAGAAATCTGTGGTAAAAGAGAAAATAAATGTCCTGCACTAGTTTAATCACTGCAGGTAAGGTACATCTATTAAACTTTACCTTTCGACCTTTCTGCTGGATCTCCTCTATTAGGTGTTTAACGGTATCAGCATACGCTTGACCTGGGCTGGGATGATCCTCTCTGTATATGCCTCTGTAAATGTCTGGTAAGGGTGCCTGAGAGGACAAAACGTGTGTGTTTTTTTTATATAAGCAGCAGTCCACTGTTGGTTTGCAGTTAGTGCACTGATAGTATAACTTTACACACCACATGAACCCATTCTTTCTGTCCTGCCAGTTTCCGAAACTTGTAGGGACTAATGTCGATGAGTGACTTAAGATGCCCGTGGTACGCGCTGATGTAGAAGAAGAGCTTGTTATTTTAGAAAAGCATGTTTTTAACATGCCTGGCATTAAGATACTTACTGGTCAAGCACTACGACGTCCTCTCGTTGGGTGTACTGCTGTGCCAAGCGCAGGGCAAGATCGTTGGCCTCTGACCTGCCACAGAAGCTTATATGTAATCGCTGGATAGTTACGCCAGTGACGTCATGCTAGGATGTAGACACATTTCTTACCCAGAGTTGACAAAATAGAAGACGCACAGTTTCACAGGTAAGGTGGAAGCCAGGCGGTCTGCGTACAGGACTATGTTGTCATGTAGGAACCGTGAGTTGGTGTTCAGGAGGTCCATCTGAGCCACAGCAGCCTTTGTGACAGCAGGATGACAATGACCCACTACAGAAAACATATTCAGTCAAACTTGCTGACTCCACAAAACAATGTTGCAATACATGTAAGTTCAAAAAAATAAATAAAGTCATACCATGTTGGACATTACTGATGCAATCTAAATAGGGCTTTCCATTTTCATCAAACAGATATTGTCCTCTTGCTCTGATTATTTTCACTGGATCCTCTGAATAGAACAGTCTACAAGACTGGCTGCCATGAAAAAATCGCAAGAGGGAGTCAACAACAAGATGTGTACAATTCAATTTGTACACATTTTTGCTTGTACTTTTACATACCCAATTAACTTGCGTCTCATAGCGAGTGTTTCTTCTTTTTTCAGTGTTTCCTCTGCCATACTTCCTGAGTGATAAAGCGAGCAGGTAATCGTAGTATAATAAAACTATAGAGCTAACTTCTAACTGTACTGTTTAGCGAAACTAAAAACTCCATCTACTGCGCATGCGTTAAAACCCCTCCGGTTAGCGATTTCTTTTCCTCCCCCCCCCCCCCCCCACATCGCACATACTTGTGAACTAAATTCACAATCTCATGTTTGGCACACTTTATAGGAAAAAATGAAACTTAATACTTTGTTTTAAAATGAGGTTGCATTTGAGCAGCTTCACGGTCGGTCCAACTGCTTGGCTGTAAAAGGGGTCAGAGAAGCGTAAAGATGTTTAACGTGCAATTAAAAGTTAATGTTAGAAAGAGAATAAAAAAATATTACGTCTTTTTTTCAGAATAGATTTGTTGTGTGTGTTTGTTTTTAATTCAGGAATAATTATATGTAAAGGCAGAGTGCAGACACTTCCGTATTGGTATCGTCCAAATGCTATAAATACTTTGCTAGCGTGCAGTAGTACACTCGCCGTGCAGTGTCGGTTGCTAAGGAACCACAGAAAGCAGGTAATGCATCAGGTCAGCTGTAGCATGCTAGCTTTCATAGAGATTGCGCGAGCAAGCTAACATCTATATAACTCAGTAACGAATGCTTTCGTAGTCTCAACAAATGGTGTGAACAACTGACTCTTTATCAACTAAAATGTAAACCAATGAGTGACATGAAATAAAACGACAGTAATTTTAGTTGGCATATGCTATCCTATCAGCTAACTAAACATAATCGGCTAATCTGATGTCTCACGAGCTGCATCGTGTTACGAAGTTAGCTTCACCAATTTGCCAACTAGCTAATGTTATTACGAGTTTTGCCACCCCAGAAATCCTGGTTAACATATGTATTGCAGCTAATGTTGGGAATAAATTAGCGGTTGAGCACAAACACGTGCCATGTTAGAAATAAGGGAACTGCGCAATTTTATAAACCACCGGTCTTGCACGTTATTCGGTAATTATCTTCAGGATGTAAGTGTTTATGTTTATGCCTCTTCTTGTATTCTATAATGTCTGATTTCTCTTCCAATTCGTGGGCCTCGTCGATAAGTGGTAGTTTGAAATGATTTGGAGTGGTTGTTGACAGAACTGCCTTGCTCTCATTAAATTAGAGGCAGATCTGTTGCCACTGACTGACAGGGATTTAGTTTTACCATAAAGTAATTTATCATAGGGAACTAGGCTAGCAGTGTAGCACCGAGTTTATCATGAGGAGGAGAAGCCTGGAGGCCACACATCTGAATGCCAGCAGAGCAGAATCAAAGTCTCAATAATCCCTGTCAGTCCGTTTTAATTTTTAGTTAGGCCTAATGTCTTAAAGTGTATTTAAAACGACACAGTTCAAGTAACTATTAAGTTTGGTTTGCACTAAATGAACTTTAGCCTTTGCACTTCTGTGGCCTTCATTGCAAAGGCCATGTTTTTAATAAAGCAGTTTACATATTGTCTTGATTTCATTTAATAAGTAATTGTTTTAAGATTAGTAGAGATTATTCTCTTGGGGGCCAGCACAAGTTAATCTAAAGTATAGCTTTATGTACTCGTAATAATAGCAAGTTCTTTCTTTATTTTCAGAATGTTTGGTTGCCTGCATCACATCAGTTTTTCTCTTTTTTTTTCTTTTGAAAATTAAGTCCATACGATATTTGCACCATTTCTTTTGTCCCCCATTTTAATTTTGCAAAGCTACTATGACATTCTTCAAACCCTGTCCCATTCAGTTTTCCACACACTTCCCCCAACCTCTCTCTCTCTGAGTTCCTCCCTCCCCCTTCCATGCTCTGCACTTCTAACAAGTCCTAAAGTCATTGTAGTTTATTGGATCCAGCATCACTGCCCTTACATTGGCCCACAAGCTCATACGTGGAACCTATTCAACATTTTGTCTATTCTGTCACTTCTTACAGTTCATTTTCTTATGGCTCTGCACTACTCGTGTAATGGAATGTGGAGTGGTTCTTTATTCAGGGTTTCCTTGTCTTTGTGTGCCATTTTGTCCCTGAACCCAAAAGTCTGCTTTTCATGTGTTCACAAAACTGCACACACATCCCGGTTTTAGTTTTTTAGCTAACCTGTACGAATGCTTTTATTTCCGCTGATGTTTTCTGATTTTTGCAGAACCAGTTTAGATTAAATCGTTGGTTTAGTTCTCATCTGTTTTTTTGTTTGTTTTTTTTAGGTGGCCCAAAGATGAGGATGACTGTCCAATGAGAAAGGTGGTCGGTCAGGATGGTTGAGGTGTGGCGGAGACACCACATACCACTCCAGAATTCTGACAACTAAAATTTTCTTCATCACCCTCGGCGTGTCTCCATGTGTCTCATACTGTCATCATGGTGACACTTATCACAGAGCAGCTCCGCAAGCAGAGCTTAGAGGAACCATATCACAAAGCTTTCTCTTTCAATGCCAGTGTGGTGAGTTGGATAATCAGCTAAATATTGTACTTTGTACTTATTCAATTACAGGTTTTTAAATTCTTTTTTCTTTCTTTTTATAGTCACTACCTGCAGTGGGCTCCAGTCCTACCATTTCATGGAGTGCTTGTAAAACCAAACAAGGCAAGTCAGAAAAATTGAGAACACTGGTTACTAGTAGGAACATCTGTGTCACGTTTTTGTCTTTACCTTTTCAGAGCCCAGCTCAGCTACACACTTGTCATCCAAGGCACATGTTTCGGCCGACTCCTGCGAGCTTGACTCCCTGTGGGCTGGAGAACCACTCGAGGGGCCGGCGGTTGCCTTCACAGACAAGGCTTTCCAAAGTTCGCCCCCGCCGCCTCCTAAGCGCCACTGCCGTTCCCTCTCCGTTCCAGAGGATCTGTCCCAGTGTCGCTCAACGTGGCACCCAAGCGCGTCAAAAGTCTGGATTCCGGTCAAACGTGGCTGCCACAGCAGAGGAGCGTCTAGTTCTGGGTCCGGAGCCAGCTTTTTGCCACTTTGTGGTCCCAGTTCTTCCTTCACTTCCTCCTCTTTACACTCATCTTCTAGCCCAAACTTTTTTAGCTTAGCATTATCCTCTGACTCCGCTTTATCGTGGGGCTTTCCGTGGGACCCGTGTGATACACTAAAAGGAGCTTGTTCTGCCCCTTTTGCTACACATTCCTCTTGCTCATCTTCACCAGCCCCCCTGGTTTCTCACTCAGTCCTGCAGCGTTGCTTCTCCCTTTCTCCCGTGCACATTCAGCACCCCTCAGTGGCCTTTTCGCACCCCCAGCCCTCGCCTACTTCTGCTCCCACGTACGGCCTGTCCGGCCTAGAACACCCAGCCTTGTCGCCCTCTTCCACCTCAGCCTGCAGTACACCATCCTCGTCTCGGCGCGACCCGCACCCCGCACTGCCACGGTGCCACTCGCAGCCCTGCGACATGCGGAAGCCACGTTTGAAAAGGCGCCACGACCCAGATGTCCTGCCCTGCCCCAGACCAGGGCTGGACTTTAGCAAGATGACGCAGGTGAGTGCAGTTTTTCAGGCAGTTTTCCAGAATGTTCATAATGAAACACCAATTCTCCAGTCTGATTGAACTGAAAAGTTTTAAATACGACCTAGGAAAAATCTTTTGAAAGAGACTAATTTTATTTCTTTTTTGGTCTTTGGATAGTCTCTGCACAAATTTTTATTAGGAGTGTTCCGATACCAGTTTTACCTAAAAAGCTCTTTCTTTAAGCTTCTTGGTTCACTTAAGGTTTTCTCTTTTCCCCTCAAGTAGTGTGTGTGTGTGTGTGTGTGTGTGTGTGTGTGTGTGTGTGTGTGTGTGTGTGTGTGTGTGTGTGTGTGT
>JAUBOC010000191.1:11805293-11826778 GCA_032275365.1 Anablepsoides cearensis | reverse complement strand
CACCACAGCTGAGACACAAACTCTTTTGAAACAGTTGGACACTGTGTGGATGTCCTGAGAGAAATATTTTTCACCCTCACATTTTTCAACTTGTGACAGCTGTGAACTCTGATGAGATACTGTGAGCGGTGCATTGACTTAAAGTGCCTGTGACATCAAATTTTTGTAATAGATATGAATGCATTTTTGGAAAGGTAACATTGGCAACGTATTGCAAAACAAATTTCATGCAGCTGAGATTAACAGTTTTTGAGATATTTGCATGTGAAGAAACAGGAAATTATGTCAAAGGGGAATGTCTGCATGTGAAAAGAGCACGGATACAAAGGCCGACAATACATACTGTAGAGAAATTTCTGATGTTTCTTTAGATTATTTTGAGTCCCTATCAAAAAAGAGACAAAGAAGAGTTTAAGTTTAAATCATTTTGTTTTAATAAACAAAAACCAGAGAGTTTGTTTTATTAATGAGTTCCCCTTTGATGTCACTTCCTGTTTCACTTTTGCTGAGCCAAATTCAAAAGAAAATGGTCCAGTTATGTGACAAAACAGGTAAAATAATCTGTACTATGCCAATTTTTTTAAGTATAAAGATGTTTTCTTTGACTTTTTGTATTTGAAGGATAGGCATGTCACAGACACTTTAAGGTTAATTTATAATATCCATCCATCCATTTTCTGTACCCATTTTTTCCTTTCAGTGTCACTGGTGCTCATATCCAGCAGTCACAGTGCGAGGGCCGGGGTACACTCTGGATGAGAAGAGATGCTTTTTAACATTAACCTTTCAGTTTTTGACCAGGAGAGAATAATTACAGTCAATCATTTTGTCTTATTGGATGTTTTGAAGTTAAAAATATGTACTTTTCCATGTTGACGGGTTTAACTAAAGCTAAAACTAACTCTGGTCCTTCGCTGCACTCAAGTGCTTATTATCACCTCTAGTTTTACGTTTCAGATTATTTTCTGAGGGATAAAATTCTCACTCTGGGATGACAACATAAACAAAAGAAGAAATCCTATTTTTCAGCCTTAATGGGAGCCGTTTGACAGACCAGGATGTGTGTGGCAGGTTATGGCACACACTTGTGATGAATGGGTCTCTGGACAGATGAAGTTTCTCCACTTGGAGCGATCGTACTACCAACCCAAAAAGCTGTGGGATAAATATTTGTCTTGGTTCGTCTCTGGAAGGATTGAATATTATTGCAGCCGCCGGATGGCTCAGATGCTACATCCTGTTCAGACCTTACTTGCTTAGTTTTCTGTCTTAAAATATGAGTCAGCGTTTACACTGTTGTTGTCCTGTTTACAGTTTCTCTGGATGCTTCATCTGATAAAAATTTAATCTGGAATAGTGCTGTGGATTATGGTATTAGTAAGTTTTATACTTTTAAAAATCATTTACTTTATTTACAAACATTTTCCTGTAGAAATGCTTTTCATTTTCTCAGTTAGTTTTCTGTATAATTTACTTTAGTTTTATTTTCATTTTTATGCTCCATGTAGCTTTTAGCTACTGTTTTGCTAATTTTACCTATTAGTCACAGTTTCACCAATTTTATATAGTTATATAATTTTGATCTTTTAGCTTTGGTTTGACTAAATTTAGCCTTTAATTAGTTAATTTAGCTACTATTTTGCTTATTCTAGCTTTAGAGTTATGCTAACTTTTTTTTAAACAACTTTATATTTTAACTATGGTTCTTCCTTGTTTTAGCTTTTAGCTAGGGTTTTGCTAATTTTGATATTCAGCTACATTTTTGCTTACTTTAGAATTAGGCTACATTTTTTAATTTTGTTTTTCTAGCTTGTAGCTTTAGTTAATTTTAGCTTTTAGCTAGTGTTTTTCTAGCTTGTAGCTATGATTTAGAATTAGATAATTTTAGCTTTTAGCTAGTGCTTTTCTAGCTTGTAGCTATGATTTAGTTAATTTTAGGTTTTAGCTAGTGCTTTTCTAGCTTGTAGCTATGATTTAGTTAATTTTAGGTTTTAGCTAGTGCTTTTCTAGCTTGTAGCTTTAGTTAATTTTAGCTTTCATAGTTTTGCTACTTTATATTTTTTATTTAAGCAATAAAATTGAGTTTTGCTTGTTTTATTGTTTTTTTCTAATGTTTTGCTCATTTTCATTACTATTTTATGATTTGAAGCTTTTAGCTTTAAATCATGGGAAACTCTGCGTTCACACAAATCAGTTTCAGTTTGATTTGTTTCGGTTTTATTTAAAAGTTTATTTTTATTTATTTTTTGTTTAGTGTCGACAAACTTCTGGAAAAAATACAATGACCTGATCAAATGTTTATTTCGGTATGTGGGATCTGGAAAAAGCTTATTCTAGTTTATCACAGACATGTGTTTTTTTGCACATTAGTGTCACAAGATCTGAAGCCTGTCGGCTGTCGTGGTTTTGATCTTTTGCACAGCATGTTGTTTACACACAGCAGAAGAAACATGGTTCTTCACATCCTTGTAGAAACGCTCTTTGCTCTATTTCCAACTCTCTGACCGTCTCCCCACAGCTGCGTCTGATTTCTCACCATCAGCTGCTGCGACTGCCAGCAGAAGACGATCAGAATTCAGGGCAGGATCTTTCCCAGAATTTACAGGACTTCAGGAAAAGGGTCTGAGCTTTTAAAGAACAGGACAAGATGATAAAAAATCCAGTGATAATCTGACGCTAGAGAACAGTTTTATAGATGTTCAAAACATGAGTAAAATGGGAACATAAATTGCTAGTTGCCAAGGATTGAAAAAGATCATAGCAGCCTTCTTGAATCAATCATTTCAAGTGGTCCATGAGATATTTTGCTAACAGACAGACAGCTCATAGGAGCCAGTTTTAAAAACACAAATCAACAAGATGTCATTTATGAAACTGGTTGTTTTATTTGACTCTTTCCCAAATACCACTCTGTTTGCACACTTAATAACTACTTACTGCTAAGAAGAATAGTCCCCAGAAATGCATTTTGAAATCCTGTCTTTGTGGTACTTTCTGAGCCAAACAGTTATAGGAGAAATTCAACCAAAAGCACAATTATTTCATCCTGTTTTAAAAGCGTTAAACATTAGCTGAGTGGCACAGACAGTCGGACCAATCTGGTCCTAATTCTGTTCTTCTGACTTTTCCCTCCTCTCCGTCTGGTGGGGAGCAGACCTGAGGCACCGGAGCTCCTCCAGCTCCTCCTCTGATTAGTTCATGACGATTCTTCTTCTTACTTCACTCACTTGGCTTGAGCAACACTGACGTGAGCATGTGATGGAAGGACGTGAAGAAAAAGTCCATTTATCATGGAGTTCTGCGTCACTCAGGCAGATCTGCTGCTAAATCTGGTGTCCTAATGATAATCTCTGATGTGCTCTGTGTGTGAAGTTTAGTCTTATTGTATACTGTGTGTCCATATGCGTTACAGTAATCAAAGTCATCACCAGTTCCCGTTTGCAGACACATGCATGTGTCTTAATGTCCACCGGTAAACAGGCCAGAGTGAGTTTATTTGGGCTGACGGCAGATTGGAGCACATCAGCGTGAAGCAGCCAGGAGCTTACTGTCAATCACCAGCTGGGGAGTCAGGATAGCCTGTTCTGGTTAACAGAAATCTTTACCTGTGTAGGTCAATCTACAGGTGGTTATACAGCAGAAAAAGTAAGGAAATTTTTTTAGATTATTTCTTTGTTTTACAATGCTTCTCAGCAATGGGGGTACGAGAAGCTCAAAACAGGAGTCAATAGCAACCGCAAAACAGCTGTTTGGCAATGGCAAAGGAGATTTGGCAATTTTTTTTGAATGCAAGCCACAAATGCATGTTCCTTACAAATGTGGCACCATTTTCAATGGAACTTAACAGGTTTTCCAACTGTGTAAGATTCATTGCCAAGAAACATTGTTGCAACAGGTTAATAATCTACCAAACAACACATTTCCTTACTTTTTGTGCCGAGTTTATTAAATGTTCTGTACCTGCTTGTTCCTGGAGTTGGTGACAATCAGCAATCAGTGGGTGAGAGGTGAGGCATATCCTGGACATCAGTCCATTTTGTTTACTTTTCCTTTCCAGACACTGGATGGGTCGATATAATTTTTGATGACTATCGGGATCCCACAAGGCTGCTGCCTCGGTCCCTTACATCACAGGGGTAGACATAAGGATTTTTTTCAGGTTGTCCAGTGGACAACCTGTTGACAAAATCTGGTTGTCCGCAAAACATTTTGGTTGTCCAAAATCAATCTAAAAAAAATGTAATTTAATAAGTAGCTATATTTTTCTGGATACAAAGTTTACTATATAAAAATGTTCGTAGTCCGCCAGGTTGACAGTTTTAGGAGCTGCTTCCTAGATCGCCTCCTCATCTACTAAAACGTTTCTACAGAGGTTACCCAACATCCATAAGCCTTCTGCTTACAGGCCAAACATTTTTAGTTAAATAGTAGTATACTGTGCACATGATTATTAAAAGTTACAGTTTAGTGTTTTTAGGACAGAAGACTTTCTGAGGAAAGTGATTTTAAACAGCTCTTATATCATTTTAGTTTCAACTGAGGAGCTTTGATACATTTATTTAAACCACCTGCTGTTCTGATTGGGTAAATCTTTGACTGTGATTCTCTCTATTGGGTGAAAGAACTGTCAGTTTAATCCCTAGACATCTTTAACAAGTTTTTTCCCCCCGTTTATTTTTACAAATGACGGACCCCCGCAGCGGAAAACTGCGTAGAAAAATCCAGGTCTTTTTTCCTTGGTTGTCCACCGGACAACCTGGAGGTGAGATCTGGTTGTCCGAAATGAAAATAGGTTGTCTCGGACAACCTAAACAATGGTTATGTCTATCCCTGCATCATATTATGTTTTTAATCATCCCTCTAATTATATTGCTACATTTTCAAACAATAAGGTAAAAGGACTTGTTATAAACAACTACTAGAAACAAACAACTTAAAAAAATTTTTTTCACAAATAATTGTTGGACTAAAGTGACTTGAGTGACTACAGTTGAAACCTAAACTAAACTTAAAGTTAAAACAATTAAAACAAATGCTAAAAATACCAAAACAGTTGCTAAAAGCTAAAATTCTTATAACAGTAGCCATATGCAACTGGGAATTTTTTGATATTTTAAAATAAAAGGACAGAATGTTTGAGAAATTCCTGTTTTTTTGTATTTTTATACCCGTTTAAAATAGAAAGTGCCCTAAGTGAATGCATACCAATCGGGTTTGGAAACACCACAACGTATGAGCCATAAATTACCAAAGAGAAGTGTGGAAACTTGGAAACTTGTGGTTCACCACTACCTCAGCTACAAGACATCTACACCACCTGCTGCAGACGGAAAACATTATGGATTCTGGACTCAGTCCATCCTGCACATGAGCTGTTCTATCACCTTTGTTCAGGGAAGCTCTGATGATGTATCAGAGAGCAGACCAGATCTCACACCTCAGACACTTTATACTCTGCACACTCATGAACAGTGGCTTTAACGTGCTGTGGATTCTAGAGATTTGCACCCGTCGCCATGAAAGGAGACTATAAAGTTTAGCTGTTGGTTTTCTTAAAGCACTGAATGGATTCAAAAGGCAAAAATCTTGATTTACTGGTCTGTCTAAGAACAAGATCCTGGATACAAGCAGCCATAATGAGATAAGGTGATGAGCCACGTCATTCAAGGGGAGCTCAGATGATTTTTCTCTTTGAAATAATTCAGAAGAGGCACCTACAGGCTGCCTCCTAGACAGGGTTTTGTGGTCAAGTCCTACAGGAAAGAGACCCTGAGGCAGACCCAGAACTCACAGACCAATAGCCAGGACAAGAAGCATTTTGTGTACACACTGATATGACTGACAGTTGACTGAACCCTTTTTAGTGTACAGCAGCAGAATGCAAAGACAAAAAGAAAGCGAAAAAGATGACGGAACCTACAGCGATGGGGGGAAAAACAGATGGAGAGAAGCTTTGCTTGATTGTTTTCTGACTGCAGGACATGAAGTCCTAATTGTTACCTTATCCACCTTCTGCTTTACTTCATCGCTCCGTGTTCCTGGAAGGTTTCCAGGCGAGCCAGGTTACCTAAAGAGTCTTCTTTCTGTTGGGGCTGACCTAACATCTGCACATCATCTTGGACTCCCGATCTGAGCCGATGACGCGAAGATTGCCCATTTGTCACTGATCGATCTGCCAATCGTAAACACACACACGCACAAACATTCCTATTTAGTCTGAGTGGCCTGAGCAGAAAACCTCCCCGCTCTCGTCCATGTGCGTACCAGCTGTCAGGTGACCACTCGTCCCACTCACACACCGCGACCAGAGGGTTCCTCGTCTGAGTTCACAGCTGGATCTGCCACAGGAGAGAATTACTTCAAAGAGGGGGGGGGGGCATCTGAAGTGCTTTGATTCTCCGGCGATTTCCAATCAGAGGTAAATTAGGCGCAGAAGTAAAACCCAGACTCCGCTCATCTGTCAGGCAGGCTGCATGTCTGTGTGTAAATCCTTCATCTCCCTCTCCATTTATCTGCCATTTCTCAGCCACTCTACACACTGTTTGAGTCTGCCATCTTGTGCTAAGAAATGGGGGCAAGAAAATACACACAGTGTTTATTAAGGGGGGGGGGGGGGGGGTACTGCTTCAGCTGATTGCCTGGCTGGAAATGAGTTCACTGGAAAAGAGAAATAGAGGGAAGGAATAGAAGAGAGGGACGTTAACTGCCTTTCCATACAAGGAGAGGTTAGGGGGAGGAAAGAGGAGGAGGGTAACACGAGGAGATACAATAAGAGGGAGGAAAGGAGGGAGGGAGGGAGAAAGGGAGGGAGAAAGGGAGGGAGGCAGGGAGAAGTTTTTGGAAGGAGATAAAGGCGGCCCTGCAGAGGGACACAGGTTGATAAGGCTGCTCCAGTTCCAGCAGAGGGGAAACGTGACGGAGCCGGGTCCTCCCTGTGATCGTGCTGCTGCTTCCCTGCCACTTGCAGACTGATCCAACACAGGTAAGAAAAAAAACACACACACAGCACACACCTCATGCAATTTCTGTTAATTAAAACCTGCAGGGGTTTGACTTTTTTTGATCAGAGGAGATCCATTCATTTTGGATCTTCTCTTTTTTTTATCAAAACAAAAAAAAATTATAACTCATCAACGAAAACAAAAATTCTGATAAAGTCAAATAAAAACTATACAAATGAGTTTCTGTGTTTTCCTAAACACATCATTAAAATCTTTCTGGTGAAAATACACAATTTTACAAACATTAAAAAGTTACAAACTGTACAGATAGGTTCTAGTGTTAAATTGTATTACAAACTGTGTTTGGCACATCAGGGACATGGTAGATCAGTGGTCGTTTCAGTGGTCTGGTAACCATGAGGCTACCTGATGGAGTCCAGACTGCACCAGGTAAAGCACCTGGCATAAAATATTTGCTAAATCTCTAGTGCAAGTTGAGTTTACCCACTAAGACAAGCAGCAAAAAGCTATATTTGGTGCTTTGTCATGAATAAATGTAAAAAAAAAAAAAGATCTAGCTCTAAATCTAAAAATAATTAGTTTAACACAGCAGAAATAAAATGCCCAATATTTCCACTGACAGATAAAACAATAAAATACATGAATATATTAATAATAAAAAAAAATACTGAAGTATCTGTGTGAACTATTTCTAGAAGATAAAAAAATGTTCCACCCCTGACTGTCTGAAGCAGGAATATTGGGCAAAGATGTCTCTTAAGAAACTGGATTCACATAAATTTGCACTGCAAAACATGTCCAAACATCCAGACCTTGTTTTGAGACTGATATATGTAAACAAGATCAGACTGGGTTAGATTAATACTCTTGTTAGCGTGGAATTTTTTTTATTTCAAGACATTTTACCAGATGTAACAGTCGTACTGCACTTGATGATTATTTCTCTAAATTTGAAAAAAAAAAAAAAATTCAACTAATCTAGTATTTTTAACTTATTATAGCTAATTTTTGCAGTGTGACACTTTTTGTTTTGCCTTTTTAGTCAGATTTAATTGATACAGTGCAGTACTAAGACATTTACATGCTGTCCATCCTGTGGTCTTTCTTTTCTAGCTTAAATACTTAAGAGGAAAAACATGACTTCTCTCTTTACACTGTCCTGATCAAGTGTCAGACTTCCTGTGAGCAGCAGGAGTCTGTGTTTCTTTGTGCATGAATGCAATGGGCATTTGCTCGTTCAGCAGACATGCATGCAAAAGGATAATTCAGGACAGATGGGTGCATCTTTTTATATATATACCACATAAACTCTTAATTCCACAATTACCCAATGAAAATTTTGAAATGGAAGCAAATTCCTTGCTGAGTTCTTGTTAAAAAAAGAGCAAAGTGTGCACAAATCTGTGTGTAAATCCCTCACTGCCGTGTGCATGTGAGCTGAGGTGTTGGTGTTTTCTCTGCATGAAGCTGCTGTAATTGTGCATGAAAAAGTGCCAAAAGGGAAATGGTAGCCATGTTCATCCCCCTTTGTTCTAAAAACAAACAAAAAAAACAAAAAAAACAAAACAAAAAAAAAAAAAAACAATTACATAAAAATGTCTATGTTGACTGATGGGTGCAGGTCTGTGATGCAGCTGCATGTTGCGTTGATGTCAAATATGTGAATATCTGCATGTGCAAATAAAAAAAATCCAAGTTTTTCCAAAAAAATCCAATCAGGGTTGTTTTTATTGGTGCATTTGCCCATCTGTGTGTTCTGTGGGAATTCAAAAAATGTCTCTTCAGTGTGTGGTCGTGCCCGAGTGTGAGAAGTTCAAAAGGTCAGTTTAAGGTTCAGCCGAAACCAAACTGCAAGTTTAAAAGTCAGCAGAAGATCCCATGTGCCCATATGTCATGATTTATCTCCAACAGATCCTTGAATAGAAGAGAGAATGAAAAACAGTTTTAATGCTGTGAATTTAAAGTACAATATGAAATATGAAAATGTTCAACTTCAGCCAATAGAGTCATTCACTTGTCTTTACTTTGCCACCGGTGGGCCTGGCATGGTCACTACAGCATTAAGGGTAGTTTTTAGTGTTTCTGTGTGGATGAAGACATTTTTATACTATGTATACTGTGTTTCTCTGAGGACAAAGTCTTAGGCAATATTTTTATTTGCTATTTGTAAAAACAATCTCATAAACACAGCACCATTTCTATAAACGTCTTCATTTAAACGGAAAACACCAAAAACAACCCAAAACGCTGTCGTGACCATGCCAGGCCCATAGGTGGCGATGTAACGCTGCCATGAAAATACAACAAAAACAGGAAACAATGTGTGGAGCATACACATAAAGCCAACAGCAAAATGTAAATGCAAGAAGAAGATTACAGGCAGGGCAATGATGTCATCATTTATTTATAAAACTATGATTTGTTTGTCTACATATAAACACAAAGGCGGTATTTCAAGATTAATTCAAACCAGTTTCATTCTTTGAATACAGATTGAGGGCTGCTAAAATACCATTTCTATGTCATGGCTATCTATGTCATAAAAAACTTTTCACAAAACCTCTTCCGGTGAAAGTGATTAGATTTAAATCAGTGTTTATTTATTTTTTATTTTACCGTTATTTAACCAGGCAAATCCCATTGAGATCTCAGATCTCATTTTCAAGGGCGGCCTGGGCCTGAAGGCAACCTATTGTAAATCAGTGTTGGAAGTTCCCAGCAGGTGAAACCAAACCGGGAACTAACATTTGTCATATATGAATTCCCTTGTTCTTCTCAAACTATCTAGTTTCTATTTTGAATATATGAACATTATTGTCCTCAAAGTAGACCCTGAATCAAAACGGGAGGAAGAGTGATTTGCACATTAGTTCAGCTGGCATAACTGGAACACATAAGGCAGTTTTAAAATCTTTGAACTCAGTTTTTCTGTTGGGTTGAGAAGCAAAATGTCTTAAATAAGTTCAGTTGTTTTGGCAGAAAACTCTTAGAGAGATCTTCCCAAAGGATTATCCCATCCATCCATTGTCTTCATCTGCTTTTTCTTTCCAGGTTGCACTGGAGCTGCACTCTAGTCATGATTTTTTTTTTTTAAATCTCACATCCCAGATAGCAGTTTTATCATGCTACATAAATACAGCGCAATAAAAGTTTCTTGTTGGAATTAATCGTACACTTTAGCATCCAAACCAGGATCAGCCTTCTGCCGAGCACCAGATTTGGTGACAGAGCACTTGGATCAAAGCTGGGGCCGGTGTGGCTCCACACTCAGGGTCTTTTTATGGACGTCTGTTAAACTATGGTCAATAAGCATTTAATGGAGGCAGGGAATTGATAAAACACTCGGCAGCACCGCGGCTGCAGTGAGAAAAGTGTTAGAGTTGGAGTTTTTGCAGCAATGTTGGCCGAGTAATTCAATCTGACCCCTGGAAATAGACTTCGGGGGGACAATATGCAGCAGGTCATGGGTGTTATGTGTGTTGACGGTGAAGGAGTGTGTGTTTGTGCGCCGGGGGTCGACTCACCCAAATTTAACTGTCTGGATTCTCCACCTGCTTGGAGTTTCAGCTGCAGCACAGAAATGCATGGAAACGACCCTCTTCGTGACTAGAATATCCAAACAACACGGGTTTAATGAAACTGATGACGCATAGACTTTCTTTTTTTACACCAAATGCTCAAGTAAAATATGTTTATATTTTTGTACCTTACTGGTGCCTCCATGCAGCTTTGAAAGCCCACGTCTGGAGTAAATTTAGAGATGAATATTTTGTGGGTGCACATCATATCATGGTAGTTGTGACATTTTAATTGTATCACCTGAATCAGACAGATTTGACTTGGAAAAAGTGCATTAAGCTATGATTTAATTAAAAGTCAACAAGGTTTGTCATCCACGTGCCCTCCCCTCCCTCCGCTCTCTGCCTCTAATTAGAGCGTGAATCTGACTCAGCCAGCGCTGGACAGTAGATGGTCCGTCGGTGACATCAGACAGAGTTTACGTCCTTTTTCAGAGATGTCATACGTGTCGTTTTATTTCAGGGACAGGCGTTCCCGATAAATATTAACGGTTGACCTGCAGCCAGACGCTGCCGGGCTCTGGGTCAGCACACACTCCTCTGTACCCAAAGGAGTAGCCGAACTCTCGAGGGGTCAGTGGGTTCAGTCAGCTTTGTTCTCAGATAAAAATGGTCGGGCTTTGATGTGAGGACAGGAATGTGGTATTTTCCCGCTTTTCTTCTTATTTTCTAGAGTTATCCAGGGTTTGGCTTCCTATGCGTTCAACCTAAGATCCTTTGAGTACAAGTGCCAAGTTCATGTGCACAAAACTACTTGTGAAGCACCTATCGATTTCAAAATGTGCCACCCACTTTGCAACTTAAAAACCCAGCGGTAAGTGGTTCGATTTTTCATAGCAATGGTAATCAGTGTGTTTGTTCAGAAAGCCTAGCCGTGTGAAGGCCTCGCTCCAGCTCCTCCGTGCGAGAGGAATAACACAATTTTTCATCTCTCGCTTCCTTTCAGATGATGTCATCAAAGCACCTGACCTGCGGCTGGCTGCAGAAGCTGCTCGTTTTGCTCGTGAAGTTCGGTCTCGCCTTTGCTGGGCCGTTGCGGACGTTCAACGGGACACACTGCGCGGCCAAGACACCCGCGTCCTACATCCTCGTCTTCACAGGTCACTGGAGCACACAGGCCTTTCCAAAGCAGTATCCGCTGTTTCGACCCCCTGCACAGTGGTCCAAACTGATCGGTGAGAGAAACGGACAGAACCACAAGATAGAACACCCAAAGTTTTTTTTTCTTAGATCATTTAGCAAGTGAAGTAAAAGGGCTAATAATGACAGAAACCGAACTGCTGCTTCACCCGATATTCAATGTCATGTGTCAGATATTTAGAGAGTAGTCATCATACACAAAGCAAACAGGAAAAAAGCAGAAATTAACAAAAAATCGTACTGCTTAAATGCTACCAGATGGCATTTGTCTTTGTTTCTCTAGCTGCTGTCCAGCCACATCTTTAATATTTGTCTGTCTTCAACTCAGTCGTACACTCGATCCCACATTTCCGCTGGTTTACCACAATGTTGGCGGTAAAAACCCCATACTGGTGGTTTTGGGGGCTGGTGAAGGTGGGTGATGATTGTTGAGGAGTACTGGTTCAGACCACTTACCTCAGACCGATCTAATGAAAAGAAAAAAGGGAAAAATAAGTTTCTTTTTCTACTTCTCTTATTGTCTTCTTATTGTTTTTACCAAACGATTAGAGCCTGGATAGATGGCAGATGTTAAGAAAAGGGTGTATAAAAATGTTGTGGTGTTGTCTGGTTTCCAGCTGTCCCAGTGGTGCCCTCTTGCCTCGAAGGAGGCGGATACCCTACTTACTTCAAACTGAGACAGGCACCAGCAGTTCTGACACATCTGTAATTATTTCCACTGGCATGGCAAGAGACAGTCTTTGTCTCAAGGGAATAAAAGCATGAGTCAGTGGGCTGACAGTGTGCTGTAGGGGACAAAAAGCAGCCTGGAGATGGAGTTTGGCATAATAAAGATGTCAAAGACTTTTGGGGTGCATTCCACGGGTTTGTCTTGCTTTACTGTAAATACCAGCGAGGGTATATGGAGTTTGTCTGGGGCCAGAAAAACACACAAGCAATTTTAGAGAGAGTTTGACTTTGAAGTCTTGGTGGGGCCTAAAACGTGAGGTGCTATCGAGTTTCAAGGTTGTGATACTAGTGGGAAATTTGTCAAGATGGGAATGTAATTAGGCGCACAAGTAATGGCTGTTTGGAGAGAAACAAGATAGTGTGTGAAGTGTGCTGGACAGGTTGCATGCGTGTGGCTAAAGTGTGTGCGTTCGTACACGTGTCAGGACTATTTAGGGTCAAATGCATGGTTGTGTGAGCGAGTCTTAACGCAGCTCAGAGAAGTGAGGTAAGGCAGAACCATCAGAGCATTTGTCAGCGTGTCTCTGGCTAACCTTACTCTGCCCCTAAAACCACTGGCCCAGACCAGTGGCTTTGTGGGTTTTAACATGGAGCTCCACAACCTGGGCTTCAAATCTAAACCTTGCTCTTAATTTTTTACAGATTTCATTGATAGCCAGAAATATAGAAAAAAAGCACCAATAAGGATTTTCGAAATAGTTAAAGTAATTTGTTGCCCTCTGTCTGCCTGCCAATTGCAGGATCCTGGCCGACCTCCTGGCAGCTCAAACCTGTGTTGTGGTTTCAGCACTGATGGATAGAGAATAAACTCTTACAATAATACATGCATATGGACAATTCTGAATGATCAGTTTAAGTACAGGAAGAAGAAGGTAGTTGCAGAAATACACGCAGGCTCCATGGTGGAAATGATCTCACTGTCTGGCCAAGGCTCTGTGGTACTTCACTGACGTTGACGTGGATTCTAGAGAGTAAAGCATCTCACTTCCCGTGTCTCCTCTTTCTTTGTTTTCTCCTCTTTTTCTTTTAGCGGTCACCCATAATCACCGTTTTAGGCTGTGGGAGGAGGGTGTTTCAGCCAGTCCAGGGGTACAGAGCTTTGCTGAACTTGGGGTGACAGTGGAGCTGATGAAGGCGGCCAAGGAGGCGAGGAAAAAACGCTCTGTTGGAGCCATGTACCGGACGGCTGGTATTCCCCATGGTATTGGGCACAGCTCCACCGAGATGGTCGTCCAGCCCCGGAACCCACTGGTATGAACAAGTGAAATTCAACAAAAAAAAAAAAAAAAAAAATCTATATTCATTTGTAAAAAAACAAACAACGTGCTCAGAGGCAGCGAGTCTCAAAAACCATCTGTTTGAAGGTGTCCATCATAACAACATCAATTCACTCCAACCACAGATTTAACCACGTCTTTCCACTATGTCCAGTCAGACTATGTTTACCTGAAGTACTTGAACTCAGCAGCCACAAATGCTGACGTCTATCCTGCACAGTCTGGTCTCGGTTTGCTGTTCGTCTCACTGAACTCACGTGAGTTGTGAGGCGAGCTACATTATATAAAGCTAGCAGCCAATTAGCTAAAGAAACCATACATGGATGAATACATCCTGTATCTGTCTGAAGAAAATTAAGTTGACAAACCAGTGCCATCCATCCATTTTTAATCTTTTTTTGAAATTTTGGTGGGTTGTGTCTAGTTCTGTTTGGAAGAACCCCAAAGATGTCATCCTGCAAAGATAGTACCTGTGCTCCCCAGTTCCTATTCTCTTCAGTATTTATGCTCCCCAGTTCTTATGCCGTCTAGTATCTATGCTCTCTTGTACCTATGCTCCCCAGTTGTTATGCTCTCTTGTACCTATGCTCTCTTGTACCATGTTCCCTAGTTCTTTTGCTCTCTAGGACCTATGCTCTCTTATACCTATGCTGCCCAGTACCTATGCTCTCTAGTACCTATGTTCCCCAGTATTTATGTTCCCTAGTACATATGTTCCCTAGTACATATGTTCCTTAGCTCCCTATGTTTTCTCAGGTAATTTTATTCCTATATTCTCCATTACCACGTTCCCCAGTATGTTCCCTGATACCTTTGTTCCCCAGATCTCCTCAGGTACATCCATTCCCAACATCTATGTTCTCCAGTACCAAGTTCCCAAGTACCTATATACCAGTCAAACTTTGACTTATCTGAATACCAGAGGTATTAAGTTAAGTACTTTAAAGAAATAACTAAGTAAAAGTAACAATAACTTAAGAGAAAATGACTTTACTTAACCAAGCTGGTTTTTCTACACAGAATTGAGTAAATTGCTCAATTTGCTCAACTCGGTTAGTGGAACCAGTTGACCACTGTAACTTGGTTAAATAAATTAAACACTTTATTTCATACTGTCATGTATGACTTTATCTTGAACAAGGTGATCTTAACTGCAATTTCATTGTGCTTTGTACGATGACAATAAAGTCTTATCTTATCTTATCTTATCTTATCTTATCTTATCTTATCTTATCTTATCTTATCTTATCTTATCTTATCTTATTTTTTAACATGCATAAACAACTCCTTTCATTATGAGTTCTGGTCATATTTAAATTTGTAACAAGGTGTTAAATTTTAAGGTAAAGAAAAATAAGTATAATTTTTTAACAATCTGCTGGCTTCCTCTTTAAATTTATTGTTTTTTGTCGGTACAGTGCCCTGAGACAACAGTTGTTGTGATTTTGCACTATATAAATAAACTGAAATAAAAATAAATAAATTTATATTTGAATGTAACTAAATAAAAATATAAGTTACAATAAAAAAATACATGGCAATATTACAAATCATCAAAAAAAAAATACTTAAATACTGTAACAAAGTAAATGTACTTAGTTAGTATACACCTCTGCTCAATGCTTTTTGCATCAAGTTACCCAACAATAAATGTTTTAATCAAAAAAACCAACCTATCTAAACCTCAGAAATCACATATCATCTTTAAGGCGGTGGCTATCCTCACTTCTGGAACCCGAGGACATCACTGCAGCTGGACAGTTCTGTCAACAAATATTCAAGGTTCGACTTTCTTTTCAGGCTCGAGCCTAATTTGGAGACAAGGCTTAAAGCAAATGTGAGAAATTTGATGTGTGGCACTGCGGAAAACTAAAACCATCATATGTAGATGATTAATGAGGGGAAAAACGGTAAAGAGGGAAAGGTGGATTTCTATTGGGTTATTTTAGAACTAGGTGTGTGTCTGAAAGTCTGCTGGCCTACATTAGCATACCGGTTGCTCAACATGCTTGAACTTGAGGCCGTAAGAATCATAAATAACACTGTCAGAGGGCATTTTTTTGGCAAGCGCTGATCATGAACAGCAGCCCGTTAGCTTGTCATCTATGATGTCTGTAGTTGTCTGTTTTTAAATCTGTGGGCAAAACAGAAAAATAAATTACTGTGTGCTTGTATTGGACATAACCGCATAGTAAGATCCTGTTCACATCATCATCTGGGACTGTGCCGTTCTGTGTTTTTCCCTTGTTGTTCGTTTTAAAATTATTTGTTTTTCTCTTGAATAAAACCAAATCGTTTGTAAGAAATGCCACAAGTATCCCAAGCACATAAGAATTCCATCTCCATAGTCATAAACTTTCTACTTTATTAAATATGCACCTCAAAACAGATGGAAAACAAAAAAAAATGTTTTGACGTGTGCACATGCATAAGAAAGAAACTGAGCTGAGGTGCTACTGGGCTTGTAGTTTTCTGCCAGCTCTCCCCCGTGGGCTCAGACGAAGCTTTGCTGTCACGGAGAGAAAGCAAGAGGTATTAAGGAAGCTTTGTGAAACTATCAGCATCAGATGTACTTTCTGGCATGTTTAGTGCAAACCGCCATCAAGCTGGTAATGAGGGAGATCACAGAGATGACATCTTTGCAGATTGGCCGAATGAAAACAGCAGGACGTCTTGGAAACTGTTACTTCAGAGACGGTTAAAAATCAGGGAGGTAAAAGAACAGAGGAAAGAGAAAAAGGCAATTCTGTTATAATTTCTATTTTTATCTTAGGTCACAACCAAAAAAATAAGGACCTCTTGTGTCTCGTTGACACAAGAATCCCCTGTATTTAAAGCTCTGATCTAGTGAGCTGACTCATAAACCCTCGAGACATCAAAGCTGACCCTCAAATCCTCAGATATTTGTCTGCAGCTGAAAAAGTGTTTTTCAAATGTGCTGTTTTCTGGTCATCTGCCACCTCCATGTGTAGTGACCCCAAATCCTGCTTCCTGTATGAGCTCACCGCTTCTCTGAAAGCCTACATCATTCAGGAGACATACTCAAAATCTGAACTGGAGACAGACCGAATGCACGCACACACATGCACGGTCTTGTACAGCTATCTGTATGGGGACATTGCATTGACTTCCATTCATTTCTTCAGCCTAACCCTGAACCTCACATGTACCTGACCCAAAACCTAAACTCAATTCACATGTTAGTCCTAAACCAAACCCCTGACCCATATCCCCCAATGGGGACCGAGCTTTTATCCACATAAGGAACAGAGGGTCCTCACTAGACTGTGTACCAGGAAAATGGTCAAAAGTCGTCTCCACCAGGTAGCAAAAAACATGTACGCCCCCAGTACATAATGTAACTAACACTAAATCTAACCACCCCTCAATTCACACCTTAGTCTAAAACCTAACCATTTGAACTTATGGGCTTTTGGGAAAAAGGTCCTTACAAGGTAACAAATGCTAGACCAGACACAAAGAGACAGACAGGCAGGTTCCTGCTTCGGAAGTCACAAAATCCCTTCATCTACTTAGCATGTGTGTAATGTCAGACTTGTTGCATTTATTTTCCTGACTGATGTCATTGTGGTTCCTGTGACTTCATGCGACACTCAAATCATTGTGCTTACTAGGACTGTTTAACCTGTTTGACATGAACTAATGAATAATATAACTTCTTGTTTTTTTCTCAATTTTGAGCCATAAAATGATCCTAAGCCTAGTTAAATCTTAATGACTTATGGTTTATAAATAATTTATCCCACTGCATTACTGTCTATCAACAGCTGTCCCTGATGGTGAAGATGATCCCCAGCCCTGACTGGTTTGTTGGTGTGGATAGTCTGAATCTCTGCGAGGGGAACCACTGGAAACAGGAAGTGACCGTCGACCTCCAGCCTTACGATGCAGGGACAGACAGTGGATTCACTTTCTCCTCTCCAAACTTCCCCACCAGCCCCCCAGAAAACATCACACAGGTCTGATCTGCATCATCTGTTTATATCTCCCCTTAGTTGTTGTTGCAGTAATTCTTCATCCTATTCCTAGAATAAGTTGCATGAGAATGGGACATCATTCTTAGCTGTCTCCATTTAAATGATTGCCTGGCAGCCCTCATGTCTGACCTAAAATGATTCGAGTCTGACGGCACCCCCCTTATGCAACAGACAATCTATCCTTTTCCAGCATGTGTTTTAGAGCTGTTGTGGATTTGACGTTCTGCTGAGAATCTGTTGGCTTTTTGTAACAAAATGTTCTACGCTGACTTGCACAGATCACGTCTCAGATGCCAAACCACCCAGCCAACTCCTTCTACTACCCTCGGCTAAAGGAGCTTCCACCTATCGCCAGCATTAAGCTCACCCAACAGCGTCGATTCCCTGACCGCCAAAACGCCGTGTCCAATCATATTCTGCCCAACTTTATCGTTCCTCAGCGCTTCTCAGGTAAGACTTATTCTATAAGTAGCACCAAGTTATATATATTTTTTACTCTTAGTGAATAAAGTCACTCTAATTTCTGGAGTTGAGCAATGTGTTGACGTTAAAGGCTCTTGGCTGGTTTAAATCCAATTGAACGGATTAAAACATCTTTGTTAGACTGAATGTCTCAACTACCTCAAGTGTGAGGTACCCCAAGGGTCCATTCTTGGTCCAATACTTTTGTGTATCTGCTCATTTACTTCAGTTTTAAAATCCTGTTGTTGTGCCACTGACGAATAAGTTCATATTTGGTTCAAAAAAGAAAGCTATAATCTCCTTAAAGTGCCGGTGACATCAAATTTTTGCAATAAATATGAATGTAATTTTGGAAAGATAACACTGATAACATATTGTAAAAGAGATTTCACGCAGCTGAGATGAACAGTTGCTGAGATATTCACATGTGAAGTAACAGGAAGTGATGTCAAAGGGGAATGTCTGAATGTAAACAGAGGGTTGCTAAAAAGGCTAACAACATAGACTGTATAGAGAAGAATCTCATGTTTCTTTAGATTATTTTGAGTCACTATCATAGAGAGATGAGAAAGAGTCAGAGTTCAGATAATATTGCTTAAATAAACAAACCAGGGAGTTTTCTTTCTCAAAGAGTTCCCCTTTGATGTTACTTCCTGTTTCACTTTAGCTGAGTCAAGTTCAAAAGAAAATATGACAATTATGTGATATAAAGGGTAAAATCATGTGTATTAAGCCAGGTTTATTCAATATAAATACATTTTCTTTGACTTTTTGTATTTCATGGATGTGCATGTCACAGGCACTTTAAAGGATTTGAAATCATTCATAGCACTGACATTTCTGAACTAAACGAGCATCTTTTTTTCCACAGAAACCCCTCTGGACTGTGAAGTCTCTCTCTGGTCCTCTTGGGGTCTGTGTTTGGGTTCTTGCTCCAAAGGAGGCGTTCGCCATCGCACACGCTACATCCTGTTGCGGCCAGCGAACGCTGGCAGCCCCTGTCCTGAGCTGGAGGAACAAGATGACTGTGCACCTCACAGCTGTTTGAAGAAACGGCAGTAATCAACAGTGCAGAAGCTCAAACAAGCCGGCAATTTTTTGGGGCGCAGAGACTTTCATGTTATTGCTGCAGGACGGAGTAAAGGGTGCTGCGTTTTGATCGTCTCTCTAACAGCGTAGACATTTATTCTGTCTTTTTTTTCTGTTAAATTGTGAAGTCTAGAACACACCCTGTGTGTGTTGCCATTAAACTACACCGTTCTGGGTGTTTTAGAGGTAATAGGATGAAACAGAAGTCTTCTGGTCGAACTGAAAATAACAGCTCAACTGTTCATCAGTGCAATTTAAATTTTTTTTTTACAATTGCTGGACAATTTTCTTGCCAAAAAAGTTTAAATATTTTGAACAATGTAAAAAATAACAAAATGCAATGATTTAGAAATTATCCTAAAACTACAGGATTAGATGCTTCCATTCTGACAGAATTGCAAGGCTTAGACCTTCTTAGACCAGATTTTCATCATGTTAACTGACAGCACTGAAGCAGTTTTGGTCCAACCTTGAAAATAATATTATAATATGTATAAGTATGTGTTGTGAATGACTCTCAGCTACTACCACACCAGATCTTAGCTCAATATCTGTCAAATGAACTGGGTTTTGGTTACCTTTATGTTTTTAAAAGGCCAGTTAGTTGTGGCAGCCAACCTGAATCAGGCTGACTCCAAACTTTAACTGGTTTTCAGATGTACAACTTAGGAAAAATTTTCCCCAAGTTTTATTAAATTTTGTCCTGTACTCATGAGATATTTTGCTAACAGACACAAACAATAAACATGGCATCTCCTGGTCCAACAAGACAGCATATTTTACAACTGAGTCAGGAAGTCTCAACATTATTAACAGCAGAAATTTTTTGTGTCGGATACAAATTAAAATACAAAAATGGCTTCTAAATCTGCAACATCCAAACCCTGTTTCCCAATTTTTACCAGGTGTCGCTAAAAGAAGAGGTGTTGTGAAACAAGGCAAATGTGTTTCTCTTCTAACTAGCTGCTGTTGGCATCAGAATAAAAAGGAAATATATTTATTTAAAATGTTTATATTTTTTAAATTTGACACATTGTCGTTTGCATTTCAAGTGGAACCAGATACTCTAACATGAATGCGCACAGAAATGCGGCGCTAGTTGCACATGCTGCATACCGTTCCAGGCATGGAGGCGTTCGTTTACAGAGATAACCCAAACATGTCTGGCATGTAAAACTCTTTCAAAATAACCGTAAGCCCCATGTCATAAATATCACCTGTCATGAGAATGGACTAATAGGCTGGGTTAGAGCACAGAGCTTGTTCAAAAGAATGTTGAGCAAGATTCTTAATTAGATTTTTTTGTACATAGCCTGTTTTATGATGGATGTTGTATCTCCTCATTTTTTTCAAATAATAATAGAAACATCTGTGTTGCGTCATTGATAACGTATATTTTATTCATAACACAACATGTATAACTCCTCGTTCAGTTTACAGATCGACATAAAATAATAACAGGTCATATTTAAAACACAGGTACTTTCTGTATCAGGTTATAAAGTTATATTAGTACTGGCATTTCTAATAATGTATCTAAAAATACTAAATAGAAAATAAACATCTGGAAATATCACAGTATGACAGAATCACAATGTTTTCCCCAGGCTTAAACTTGCAACATTAATTATTTATAGGTACTTATATTGTTTCAAACGACGGCTTGGTGGTTAGCACTGATGCCCCACAGCAGGAAGTCCTGGGCTCAGGTTTTAAGAATAATAAAATAAAATAAAAAAAAAACACTAATAATTAAAATATTTTTAGTCTAAACTTGTATTCATTTTGATATTTGCTGTGTCAAAGTATCCACTAAAATTAAAGGCCTATCACTCTTCACCTTTCACGCCAAACATTTAGACCAAGATCAGGTGGGAGTTGTAGCTTTTTCGGTCAAACCTTGAAAAAAATGTTATGCGTGAGCTGGTGGGATATCATGAGACACCACTCTCAGAGTATGCGTCGAGGACAACTCTCAGCTATTAACATATTAAATAATATTAGCTCAACATCTGTGAAATTGACTGAGTTAGAGCCATTTTCGTGTTGGCTAATGCTGATTAGCTGATCAGCATCTTTGCATTGTGTTGACTCCAACAGTTCAATGGTTGTAGGTGTGCATCTAATTGTTCCTCCAAATGAGTAGTTCAGTAGATATTTGACAACAGAACCTCCCACCCTACACACACACACACACACACACACACACACACACACACACACACACACACACACACACACACACACACA
>JAUBOC010000191.1:11778524-11790279 GCA_032275365.1 Anablepsoides cearensis | reverse complement strand
GAGGGCGGAGCTAAAGTAAACAAAAGGTTGGGAGGGGGGTTTCCATAGCAACTTCTGCATACAGCACGTTCTGAAGAGAGTTAAAGAAGAGGCAGAACTGAAGAGGTGAAATTTCATTATCTGAGATTCTTTTTGTGAATTAAATGAAATGGACATGTTTTGTATAGCCCACAGATGTGTCCTTACTTGTTCTAGGACCCCCATAATAGGAGACCTTTAAGAGATGAATGAACCAATTGGCGGGCCGAACTTTGGTCACTCGCGGGCCGCCAGTTGAATAGCCCTGGATTATGCAGTCAATATTTTTCCAAGTATTCACTTCTTGTAGATGTATTTTCAAGATAAATCAAACAAGTAATAAAATAACAGTCCAATCACCAGCATGTTTTGTGATTGGGTGTTTCTTGTTGGTCGTTAGTTGTTGATACTGATGCAGTTTTTCTAAGTTCTTCATGAGATGAAACACTTGTTCTCTTTTTTTTTTTTTGCAGGCTTTCCGCTCGCTGGTAGACCGAGTGGGTTTAGGGTCACTTGTTCCTGTGGAGTATTTTGGCAGCAAGAATTTTGAATTTTTGCCTGATAACAAAAGTATTCAGAGGTTTGAGGTGCGTGAGTTTTATGTGTTCCGTTCTTACAGTTCAAGGTGCATCTTTTTTTTTTTTTTTTTTTTGCTTGGTCCTGTTTGATGTCACTTTAAATGTAAAATCTGAATGTATACATTTGAGAAAATGTTGTTAGAGTTTAATTTGTGTTTAGGTGACTGCTATCCCATTACAACTTTCTACCACTGTTTCATGACGGTTTGATTTGTGTTGTTCAGATTGATAAAGACATCAGACACCCCTTGCTGTTGGAGCAGCCGTCACTGCAGGCCGCCATCTCCAGCTGGCGAACTGACTTTGAACTGCAGGAGATCTTCAGGAAGGGTAAGACCCCAGCTCTCCCTCCCTGTGGTCTCTGGGGTGCTTTGTGTTCTTCTAATCTTCTAATTCTTGACACCTTAAATAGAAGCGACAACTTTCGAAAAGTGTGTTCAAAATTTTTCTATTTACAGTACATTTTGTGTTCTCGTTTACATACTACCAAGCATATAAGGACACTTCAGTACACTGCAGTGGTTGGGGACTGAATCTCCAGTTGACCTCCATGCCACTGGGTCAAAGCCACTTATGATCCCACATTAACAAACAAAAACAATGACTCAATTTCTCTGTAGTTAACTCATTTTTTCAACTCAGTACAAAGTTGTGGTGCATCATCGTTGATCTGAGCCTTTTGTGTGAAAAGAAAAACTGTCTCCAAAAGCACAGTGGTGGTTGTCTGGTAGTTATGATTAGCTAAAAACAGCTGGCTGAAGGATTTGTTTGTCTTTTTAGGTTCATACACTATTCAAGGACGCCGAGTTCGCGTGTACCAGCCAGAGTTTGAGGAGTGTTGGGCCTCTGGGATGGTCTCACAGCATGATCCCATCTCACACATTATGGAGATTACTTTGGACAAGGTAATTTTTATGTTGATGTAAAAAAACAGTCATTAAAAAAAAGTAATTAAATCCCTTTTTCGGTTCTAAGGTGTGCCATATTCAGCCTGCTATCATGATGTTTTTGTATGATAAAGATTTGTGACCGCTTTGTGGTCAGATCTGTGTGACCACTAAGCCATATGCATTCATGTGGAATAAACCAAAACAACTTTTGTCTTTAAAATAAGATAAGATAAGTCTTTATTGTCATTGTACAGAGCACATTGAAAATACATTTCAGAACACCCATTCAGAAGAATACAGAATACAACATACATAAGAGAACAGGTGCCCTGGGTCATTCAGCCACAGAACAAGGATCATCTTCATCAAGACATCAAGAGCAGGCGCTAACCTTAAAAGAAAACTAAAAAAAAAAACGAGGGAAGATGAGGGGAAAAAAACAAACACATCCTATTATGTCTGCAAAAGTGACACAACAGTTCTTTCTGTGGGTCCTCAGCTTGGTCTAGAACAGTGGTTCTTAACCCTGGTTCTCAAGGAACCCTGCCCTGCATGTTTTAGTTGTTTCCCTGCTCTGCAGTAGGTCTTTAAAGTGCCTGTGACGTGCATATTCTTCAAATATAAAAAGTAAAAAAAAAACATCTTTATATTCAAGAAAGTTGTAGTAATACATACAATTTAACCCATTTTGTCCCATATCCGGCATATTTTCTTTTGAACTTGGATAATCCAAAGTGAAACAGGAAGTGACATCAAAGGGGAATTCTTTATCAAAGAAAACTCTGGTGTTTATTTATTGAAACAATATTTGAACTCTGATTCTTCCTCATCTCTCTCTGATAGAGACTCAAAATAATCTTAAGAAACATCAGATTCTTCTCTACAGTCTGTGTTATTAGCTGTTGTAGCAACGCTCTGTTCACATGCAGACATTCCCCTCTGACATGACTTCCTGTTACTTCACATGCAAATATCTCAACAACTGTGTATCTCAGCAACATGAAATTTATTTTGCAATATCTTATCAATGTCCTCTTTCTAAAAATGCATTCTTATGTGTTACAAAAAATTGACGTCACAAGCACTTTAAGTCCTGCAGAAGCATGTCAATCACTCGTTGACTTAAATCAGCTGTACCAAAGCAAGGAAACAACTAAAACCAGATTCCAGACGGGTGAGGGAGGGGGAAAGGTGAGGGAGGAGCCTCAGTCAACATAAAACAACAAGGAAGAATTGAGTCAACAGCTCTCTCTCAAGGCCATTGTACGGGAGAGCCAAATTCTGTAATCAGTTGTTTTGAGAACAAAACGAACTGTTGTCGGTCAGACAGACAATAACAATTTTCCATCTGCCTTTACTGTCCGCTGGTTACCTCTTATGTGGCGAATCCAATCAGACAAATGGTGTGAACAATTCCGCTGAGCTGTAATCAGCTTTCTCCAAGATCAATTCCATCAAAATACTCGAGTTACAATGAATCCCTTGGAAAGTGAATAATCTTTTCACTATTGGTGGAATTTAGACTTGGAGTTTGGAGAAGCCTTAAAACCTTTTTCATGATGCTCGGCAACAATTGTTTCTCGAAGAACCTTTATAACATGACCGCCCAAACCAGGTTTTTACATGTGGTGAGGATCAGTTAATCCAGTGTTTTTCAACCCTGGTCCTCAAGGCACACTGCTCTGCATGTTTTAAAGGTCTGCTGCTTTGACACACCTGATTCATAATACATTATTTTAGGACCTGATGAGCAGCAAAAGATTTTTATGTTCAGATATGTAAAACCATATAGTAGTAATGTGTTTTCAGTCTTTAACATAACCAAACATTATTTACTGATGTGTTTAATGCTTGAAAGAATTTTTTCTTTTTCTTTTAATTTTATTTATGTATGTGTTGCAGGGAGAAGAAAATCAGATGGTAGATCCTCGTGTGATACATGTCATGCTAACAGAGGAGGAGGTAAGACTGTCGTAAACTGAACTTCTTTCCACAGCTTTTTGTGGTAAAGGTCATCTGTTATAGGGAACTTGAGATAATGTCTGGAAATTAAGTAAATTCAAATATTTGCAAACATCACATTTGGAGTCAAATTGACAATTGCAGTATAAGAGTTATTAAATGACGTTGTTTTGGCGTTGGGCCCTTGTTTAATTGACTTGTTAGATATTTGTGTACTTCTAACCAATGAGGGTCAAGGTCACGAGTCTCTGCCACTTTTATTTTGTGGATTGGAAGCTGAAAAGATTGGGAACCATTGGTGTAAATAGTCGATGCCCTTCAGTTTACTGTGAAGATTTGTGT
The DNA here is from genome assembly GCA_032275365.1 of Anablepsoides cearensis. Classification (NCBI taxonomy): domain Eukaryota; kingdom Metazoa; phylum Chordata; class Actinopteri; order Cyprinodontiformes; family Rivulidae; genus Anablepsoides; species Anablepsoides cearensis. The sequence goes on along the minus strand of JAUBOC010000191.1, from coordinate 11,786,489 downwards.
TTCCTGATACAGATGGAAATCCCACATCAGGCACTGGAAAGAGACGTATTTTCAAAGTTTTTTTTCTCAGAACATAGTTATAGAATAAGAACCTTGAGATTATTACAAAATTTTGAATAAGTGTATTTATTTAGAAAAGGCCGTTGGCCCCTTTGAGGATTCCCACATTCACATTTGAATGTCATAATTCTATTCTGAACTCCACAGTGACTGTATTTGACGTATGTACAGGGATTTTGTTCATGACAAGGTTAGCTACCAATCAGCCTACAGGTGAAGGTTAAATGAACTTCAAACTTTAAACTAGGGATGCACGATAGTTATCGGGCCGATATCATAACAAACAGAATCGATAATGTTCATGTTTGCCAGAGCACCAATGAGTGTGCATGTTTCTGCTCGTGTTCTGCATGTTTTTTTTTTATAATTAATGTGCCTATTTAAAAAGATGGCCATTTGAGAAATTCTTTTGTTTGATATATTTTAAGAAATGTTTGTTTGCTAAGAGTTTATTTCAAATAGTATAATTTACAGTGTCATTTGGTTTTGGTCTTGTTTATTTATTTTATGATCTTACTCATTTTTGACTAGTCTTATCTCCTGGCATGTTATCGGTTATCGGCTGTTAAAAGGAGAAAGTTATCAGTATCGGTTCTTAAAATAAGTTATTGTGCATCCCTACTTTAAACAAATCAATAAATTTGTCAAGTTAGTTGCTTGTTGACCTTTTTGGCTTAGTTTATGCAGTTTCATGGCACACAGAAGCAGTCAGCCACATTGCATTTTTGTCCACACAAATTATGGTCTGAGTTAGAAAACCACACACACAAACAAAATGTTGTTCATTTAGAGTGTTTTTAAGTTTTCTTGGCATAAAAATGTTTATGTTTTGGCCTCTAAGCTTGGTAAGAATGGGCGACGAGGGAAGGACAGTGAAACGATGAAGGGAGATGGAGGACGCAGACGTAAAACTCCCTCAGAGGATGAGGAGGACTTGCACTTGAAGCGTTTTAAAGGAGCTGGTGATTCTGACACAGATGCACAAAACTCTGGCGACTCCAGTAAAGTTGCAGTGGAAGGGATGGGGATGTGGGCTGGAGACTCTGGAGAGAGAATCAGCAGCACGGCCAAAAACGGGACCTCCACAGACGGCGTCTCTCCTCAGGTGAGAGCGCCTCCTCCAACCCCCAACTCCAAACCACAGATGGACCCGTCAAACGCTGCTGCTCCTCGTTATCCTGCCCAAGTCAAAGAAAATGGTCGCTTGCTCTCTAACCAAGGAGCAGCAGACTCCACCAGCATTACCTCTCTCACCCCCAATCCTCCTCCACTTAAACCAGCGCCCTCCCCCTTCTCGGCAGCATCTTTTCCCTCCGTAGGGCAGATGCCAATCCTGGTCCCTGGAGCTCCAAAGCCGTCCACATCCCCCCAACCAGACCGAGAAGATTCCTGCCAGTCAGCTTACTCTAAAACAGCTGCTCTTGTGTCCCCTGGGCCTGTCACTATTTCCTGGTCACAGGACAGCAGTCCCAGCGTGGCACTGTCTGCGCCTGTGGGTTTTGGTCCTAAAGCTCCTACCTGGGGAAGCCAGACTGAGGTAAGACGATCAGTGCTTTCATTAAATTATTTCTGTAATACCATAAAAGAGATAAATTATAGTATCTGTTTGTTTTTCTCTACAGAACTCAAAAACGGCACCAAGTTTTTGTTTGCCCCAAGCTGTGCCCACTGCCCCTGTGTTTGGAGATGCTGTCCCGCAGACCAATGGGGATCCTGCCACCACCGCAGCCTCCCAGAGCACCCCGAGGCCTTTTGGCTTTGGTTTCAGTGGAATTAAGCACGAGACTCAGTCGCAGCAAGACCAGAATCTGTTTTTCCAGTGTATGACTCAGAATTCTGGCACCAGCTCAATCCTCACAAAGGGCCAGACCCAATCCAAGGACACAAATTACTTCACTGCAGTGTCTGAGAGTCTGAGTAAAGAGCCCCCAGGTCTTTATAAGCCTGGATCCTCCGCTGAAGGACTGAAAAAGCCCGAGCAGCCCAAAGTGCCTGAGGCCCCTTCAGCGGGAAATGGTATATTCAACAAATCATCAGCCTTCCAGGGTGGTGCTACAGGAGGACAGAGTCCCAGTTCAACAGTTGGTGGGCTCAATGCGGCCCCTGGAACCCAAAGTGCTATTAAGAAGAACAGTAATAGTGAAACTTCTGTCGGGGGGTTAGGACTGCAGTCCAGTTTTAATTCCTCAGATAGCCACCAGAACATTTTTCTACAGGCCTCCAAAGAGTCTGCTAATCCATTTTTGGCATATGGGGATAAAATTGCTCACGCATCTTTTGGTGGCCTCACTGGGACTGAGCCACAAACTCTTGGTGTTGCCTTGGACAGTAAGCCTAACCTGTTCACCATGTCAGAGCCGCCCAAAGGTATTCTGTCGTCCACCTTCCAATCAGTCTCAGCGGCTGGTTCAGTCAGCTCTTCCTCAACTCCTACACATCCTCAGAGTGAGGTGTCTGTAATAAAGAAGGAGCAAGACGTTGGAGAGATGCCCACATCCACCTCGGGCTGCCCGGTACTCGGAGGTCACGGCCCTGATGGAATGAAGGAAGTGCCTGGGTCCTTTGACCAGAGCCAGTCTCAGAAGTTCAGCCTTGAAGAAAGAGGCCCCTCATGTAAGCGTGACTCTGACTTCAGCAGTAACAGCGACCTGTCGGACCTTAGCGAGAATGAGGAGGGCCTCGATAAAGGCCAGCTCCTTGGAGGGCGTCCTCTTCCTACCAAGGATGGAGCCATTCAACAGAAAACTAAAATCCAAGGGGCTGTTAAAGGCCGTCCACGCAACAAGCCTTTCAAAGGTAAGCTTTAATTGTTTTTACCAACATCCTAAAGTTTCTTTGACTGGCATGCTAGATTACCAGAAGAATTAATACTTGGTTATCTGTTCCAGTTGGCCAGTCTGTACTAAAAGATCAGAGCAAGGTGCGTCGTCTGAAACAGTCCGGAGAGTCCTTCCTCCAAGATGGTTCCTGCATCAGCGTGGCTCCTCATTTGCACAAGTGCCGCGAATGTCGACTTGAGCGTTACCGTAAATACCGAACCACCGATGACGACAGTGATGAAGAAGATGATCCAAATGTAGCCTGTCGTTTCTTCCACTTCAGAAGGTATTTTCTGCTTTTATTTCTCTTTGTTGCATCAGTCTTGATAAAATAAAATAATTTAGATTTCTTGCTTAAATTCATATTTTCCTTCTTGGTTTATTTTTTTATTTACTTCATCCAGGTTGGCTTTCACACGTAAAGGCATATTGCGCGTGGAAGGCTTCCTAAGTCCTCAGCAGAGTGATGCCATGGCTATGGGACTCTGGTTGCCTGCACCAGCTATACAAGAGGGCCTTGACCTAGATACATCCAAGTACATCCTGGCCAATGTGGGAGACCAGTTCTGTCAGTTGGTCATGTCTGAGAAGGAGGCCATGATGATGGTGGAGCCTCACCGTACGTATAAAGTCGTCCCACCTCAAATCATTATTTTGTTCTGTTTATTTTAGGGCTGCACGATATTAGGAAAACCTGCGATGTGCGATAACAGTTCTTAATATTGCGATGACGATATGACTTGCGATAAATACGAATGTATGTAGTGTTGATATCTTTCTGCTCTGGGTTCAAAGCCCAAAGAACAACCTAAAAGAAACTAATCAATTCCATTCCAGCCTGAATTTTTTTAATTGACCAAATAACTGAAGGGATCCATTTGATTGGTGAAATATTTCAAGCTTCCATCTGAATGACAAAACTCATAAATGCAAACTTTTGAGTCAACCATTCATTGCAGTTTATGCAGTTGTTGCGACATGTATATTGCACAGGCTATAATCGCGATGACGATGAATTTTCCTTAGTTTATTTGCTGCCATGTTTTTAATTTTTGTTTTTCCCCTGTTCTGCAGAAAAAGTGGCGTGGAAACGAGCTGTTAGAGGAGTCAGAGAAATGTGCGATGTATGTGAGACAACTTTGTTTAACATCCACTGGGTCTGTCGCAAGTGTGGCTTTGGGGTGTGTCTGGACTGCTATCGGCTCCGCAGGAACAGGCCGAGAGAAGGTAACTTGTTACAGTTGGATTGAAAGAGAACTGAGGTGTCCTATGTTTTACAATGTTATTGACAAAGTGGTAACAGAATAACTTCATTATGAATTTTTATTTAGATGTGGATGAAACACCAGAAGATGATGTTTTCTCTTGGTTAAAATGTGCCAAAGGTCAACCTCATGAGCCACAAAACCTCATGCCAACTCAAATTATACCTGGAACAGGTAACACACACACAACCTTTGAATCATGAATCTCTAAATCACAAACAAATAAGTGATTTTTATCCCATACAGAGTGATTGAGTTTGTCTGTTTTCCTTCAGCTCTTTACAACATAGGTGACATGGTGCATGCTGCAAGAGGCAAGTGGGGTATTAAAGCTAACTGTCCTTGTGCCAGTCGGCACACAAAGTCTTTGGTGCGCCCTACTGCCCCCAATGGCATTTCACAGGTACATTTGTCATTTTTGTTTACTTCTGTTTGGATTTGTACGACTCTTTTTAACTCTTGTTTTTATGTTAATCTTAGCAATCTACAACCAGCAGTGGAGGTGGCCTCACAGCTGCAGCCTCTGGTACTAGCACTACTCCAAAACCCGAAGGAGAAACATCAGTGATCAAAACAGAGCCTACACAAACAGCTACACCCTCAGATACTGGGGGTGGGGAAAGTGTAGGTAGTACCAGTAACTCCATTAGTAGTACTTCTTCTCTCTGTAATGTTACTCAGTCCCCTACCAAGGACTCGCGCTCATCAGGAGAGGGCAACAGTTCTGCGCTGCATTGGCTGGCAGACTTGGCTACACAGAAGGCCAAGGATGACACCAAGGGTGAGCAGGAAATAGAAAGTGTTGAGTTGGAAAAAAGTGCAATGAAAGTTTGCATCAGTTTCAGATTTAAACTGTCATTTTCCCTGTTGTCTTCCTCCAGAATCCGGTTCACTTCGCTCCATGATGAACCGAGAAAGCCGACCTCCCTTTGGCCTGGACTCACTCAGTGCCCTTTCAAAGCCGTCTGCTTCCAGCCCGAAGCTGTTTAACAGCTTGTTACTTGGCCCCAGCATGACCCAGTCCAAACCTGAGGGGTCAAGTCTCCGCGACTTGCTCAACTCTGGACCAGGCAAGCTGCCGCAAGGCCCTGGAGAGAGTGGGGTCCCCTTCCCCTCTGTTTTTACCTCATCAAGCGTATGTTTAAGTTTTGTCATTCTTTGTAGATTTAAGAAGTTTATTCACCTTAAGCAACTAAAAGTATAAGCATACTTGGCACAACAAGTAAGGAAATTTGCATTTGGTGGATTATTTCTTTGTTGTAACAATTCTTCTTGGCAATAAATCGTACACAGTTGGAAAGGTTGTTAATTTCCCTTTTTAAATGGTGCCACACATGAAAAATCTGCCAAAAATGTTTATTCTGCTGTTGCTATTGACACTTGTTTTGAGCTTCTAATACCCCCAAGTGCTGCCAATCAGGTGCCCGCCATAAGATTTATTACCAACAAGCATTGTTACAACAAAGGAATAATCGACCTAAAACATTTCATTATTGTTTGTGCTAAGTTTATTTTGAGCAAGATTTCCTTATGAAATAACTAATTTGTTGTTCCCATGAAATCGTGATACTTTTCAGATCCCTCTTTTCGGAAAAAAAAAAAAGTATTAATAAACTAAAATGTTAGGAATGACCACATGTCTTTTACATATTTATAGACATAATTTTAACAATTAACACACCAGAAGTCAGTTCTATATATTGTTATTGCTGCCATCTATTGGTGATTAAATTATTCCTTAGATTGTAAATCTCAAAATCCAAATTTACTGATATTCTATTAAAAAGGTGTGACTAACTGTAAAGTATGCAGTGTGTAACCTTGAGCTTATCTCTGTGGTCCTTTAGGGCGACAAAATGAAGAGCAGCCTTCCAAACTTCCTGGATCACATCATTGCCTCAGTTGTGGAGACCAAGAAAGCAGAGGGCCGTCGCTCTGGGTCTGCTGAAGGCAGCGAACTTAGCGTTTTGGGTGCTCGTAAAGATGGAATTATGGGTCTAAGTGTTTTAGAACCTCATACCTCACACACTTGGCTCTGTGATGGGCGACTCCTTTGCCTACAAGATCCTAGCAACAGCAACAACTGGAAGATCTTCAGAGAGTGCTGGAAACAAGGCCAAGTAAGCATCTTTCCACATGAATTTGAAATATAGCAGAGTGAAGTCACTTGGATCTGATTTTTTTTATTATTATTTTTTCTCCTTTTCTCTCCTAGCCTGTGTTGGTGTCTGGGATACATAGACGCCTGAAATCTGAACTGTGGCTGCCTGAGGCCTTCAGCAAGGAGTTTGGAGACCAGGATGTAGACCTGGTCAATTGTAGAAACTGTTCTATTATTTCTGATGTAAAAGTGCGAGACTTCTGGGACGGCTTTCAGACGATCTCAAGTTAGTACACTTAACTTTTTATTTTTCTTCTCAACATCGATAGCATAAAATTGTCAATATACAGGTGTATTTAGGTTCTTATTTCTTTCTGATGTCAGAAAATGCCTCTAATGTATTTTCTGTAAATTCAGAGCGGCTGCAGGACAGTGACGGCAGGCCCATGGTGTTAAAGTTAAAGGACTGGCCTCCAGGGGAAGACTTTAGGGACATGATGCCCACAAGGTGAGAAACCTAAAACTGTTTCTATGCATCAAAAAAATTCTAAAAATTTTAAATTGTTGGAGGTCCATTGGTATTTTTCCTAGGAACGTATGCTATTTGGTGTATTTATTGTATAGGCTTCACCATCATCTAGGGCTAGGTTAAAAAGTTGATCTAGGATCAATTTAATTTAAATTGTGCAATATTGATTCATCGATTGGCATGAGATCGATGTTTCTTTTTTCCCTATGAAGTTATCCTCTGTAGTCTCATTGGTGATGAAGCAGAGTTTAGATGTTTGGTCAATCCTGGCTTGCCATACATTTATGTCCAGTTGGCGTTCATCAAGCGCACAAGTGCTAACGTTAGCTTCCAACAACAAGTCATCTGTGGCAACAAAAGAAATTAAGGCATCACTAACATAACCAGCCGCTTTTCTGTGGGACATAAAGATAAGAGGTCAAGGCAGCTTTTGTTTGCAAAGATATACACCCGTACTCTGTTGTGAAAAACAAAGGCTTCACACAGCTTGTTTAGGTGGTCGAAACACACTGTTATGGTGCAACGTAAACATCTGACTGAAACTGTTATCCCATGATGTATAAATGTGTGAAAGATGACATTCTACCAATTTATTGTTTAGTTTTGTTAACAGTTATGTTTACATTTTAAGAAACAATGTCCAAATAAATTTTATAGTGATGTAATGTTGTAGTTTAAATACACCTCCATTTGCATTTTCCTTTCTAATTTAAACACCTTTGAGATTTGAGATTTGTTTGCAGTTAAAGTTTAAACTGTCCAATTTACAAGTTTGCCATAAAAACCTGTTGTTTATGGTGAAGAGGAAAAAAAGTACATTTCTGTTTTGAGTCACAGTTGAGCCATTTTCATTATTTAAGAGCAGATCAAATAATGATTAATCAATTCAGTTCATGAATCGTAATTGAATCAATTAAAGGAATTGTTCATGATTTTTATGTATATTTTGTAAGATTGTTGTCAGGGTTGTTGTGGGGTAGTAAATTAAAAGAGTTCAAATTAAGGCCAGTGAAAAATATAACAAACAGAATTTGACTTGGTAGTAAAATTTTGATCAACCTGCAGGTCTTAAAGTTCTCAGTTGCGACGGATTTCCGTCATCTAGTGGTGCAACAGATCACGGCTGATCCGTGATCCGTACGGATCACTTGCCACGGTTCGGAACGCATGGGTACCGCGGATTGGGTGTTT
>JAUBOC010000191.1:11755930-11774811 GCA_032275365.1 Anablepsoides cearensis | reverse complement strand
TAAAAAGTAGGATGAAAAATAATTACTCAAGTAAAGTACAGATACCCTAAATTTCTACTTAAGTACAGTAAAGAAGTGTTTGTACTTAGTTACTTTACAACTCTGATCTTTTGTTGTAACAATGCTTCTTGGTATTAAATCTTAAAGCAGGCAGCTGACTGGCAGCACCTGGGGGTACCAGAAGCTCAAAACAACAGCAAAATAAGCTGTTTGGCAGAGAAGATTTGACAATTTCTTCATGTGCAGAACCCACATACTCAGCTCTACTGCTCATATTACACATGCATGTTCCTTACAAATGTGGCACCATTTAAATGGGAAATTACCAGGCCTTTTCAACAGTATACGATTTATCGCCAAGAAGCATTGTTACAACAAAGAATCTACCAAACACACATTTACTTACGTTCTGTGCTAAGTTATTATTAGTTTGTATACATTTTTTATGGTAAACTTTCTGTGCAGTAAAATGCCTGCTGCTTTTGTGTTCACAGCCGTTTTACACAGTCACAATGTGAAGCTTGAAAGTGAGCACATGTCAGAAATATAACCTAAATCATGTTTTTGATAAACACGTCAGGTCATGAAGGGCCAGTTTAGAACTACAACACTGCATCATTTTTGTCCAAATGTAAAATGAATAAGATATGCGTTTATTTCTTAAATGATTAATAATGTAACACACCCAATCTGTAATGTTTAAAAAAGCATTATTGACTTTTAACATGTTCATTTATTTGAGAAGATAAAGTAAACTCAAACTTGAAACCTACAGATGCAAGCTTTTTAGTTTTTATAGACTAATAACAAATGTTTGGTATCTTGTATGTTTTTGTTTGTATTGTTTGCTCTTTTTTTCCCGGGCTTCAGAGGTCATGACCACTATAGAGGAGGGAGACGTGGATGAGATGACGAAGAGGAGGGTGCACGAGGGGAAGGAGAAACCTGGAGCTCTGTGGCACATCTACGCTGCCAAAGACGCTGAGAAGATTCGAGAATTGCTCCGCAAGGTCAGCAGCCAGGAGGCTTCTGTTGTACTTGGCATCAGATTTGTCAAACTACATAATACTAGTTGACGTTTTAAAGACTTTAAAGTTCATTATGTGGTTAAAGCACAATTATTGTAACCCACAAAAAAAGAGCTTTTAAAGGTGAGACCTTCTTGTGTTTAAGTCTTATTACATAACTTGCTTCAGGTGGGAGAAGAGCAAGGTCAAGAGAACCCTCCAGACCACGACCCCATTCACGACCAGAGCTGGTACCTGGACCAGGGGCTCCGACGGCGCCTTTATGAGGAGTACGGCGTCCAGGGCTGGGCCATTGTTCAGTTCTTAGGAGATGCTGTGTTCATCCCTGCTGGAGCTCCTCACCAGGTCAGCATGATGGCAGTTTTTTCACATCCAAGCAACATGTTCTGTTCTTCTTTCAGTAACATGCGTTCTTTTCCTGGGGTTTCTCTGTACAGGTGCACAACTTGTACAGCTGTATCAAGGCGGCAGAGGATTTCGTGTCTCCTGAACACGTGAGGCACTGTTTCAGACTGACGCAGGAGTTCAGACACCTCTCTACGACTCATACAAACCACGAAGACAAGTTACAGGTCTGTGTTTGATCATCAAAATGTCTTGGTTAAGTCTGAGAATAATCAAATTTAAAGTCTTAATATTTTTCTTTTCTATCCTCAGGTGAAGAACATCATCTATCACGCAGTGAAGGACGCCGTCGGGACGCTGAAGGCACATGAGCCCAAACTGGCACGCCCTTAGACCTTCTCTACAAAGGCCACTTCTCTATACACACATACACACACACCTCACATATCTACACAAGTCAAAGCTGCAACATACGCATTATGAAGGTGGTGTGTGTTGTTTGGGCAGCGAAGGTCTGAGTTTAGGGAGAGAGAACATTTCATTTGAGGGAGGGGGTGGGGTTAGACGGGGAGGGGCTAATCAGAGCTTCAATACGCTCAAACTTGTCTAGTTGTTTTTCAATTATTTTTTTCTTTTCTTTTTTGATTAACCTTGTATTTATGGTCAGTGTGTTCTGTTGTTTTCATTGTATATGTAAGATGTTTCATTGATGGAGGTAAAAAGCTGCCGTGCCTTTGGAGCAGAGGTTCAGCTACAAATAAAGCAACTGCAGAAACGTGAGAACTGGGTTAACTTTTCCTTCTATGATGACGTTACTTTCATCAATACAATCTGTTCTGGTAGTTTTTTTTTTATTTTTGTTTGTTTTTAAACTGCTGATTGTTTCTGTCGTCCATGGCTGAAAATGAATTCACAAAGCAGCCATTCAAGGGAAGCAGACCAAAGTTTTGTATCTTTAGTTTTCTTATTTCACTTTTAGAGTAAGAAATTTTTCTTTTTATGCACAAGTTAATAATCCATAGAGCTTCAGAGACGGCAGTTTTTGTTTATTTCCTTCAACCTTTGTCCCGGGGGGTTTGATGAACTGCAGACTTCCAAGAACATTGTTAAAGAATCACAGTTGCAGCTGAACAGAACTACTGGCCATTAACATTGTATCAATATATATATTGATCTTAGCAGTCTGATTTTTTTCACAATAAAATTGACAAAAACGGCTTTGTTGAATGGTTATTTGAGAAGTTCATTTTTATTGTTCAAATGCAAAGTTTGTAAGGTATCTAGATTCAATAAAATGTCTATATTAGGCTTATCACTTGTACAATTTTAATACAAAATGTACAACACTGCAAAGAATTCATAAGAGTAGCAACTATCATCAATTTAAACTTAAAAGCTGTTTTGATTGCTGAAACGCTTTAAAAAAACGAGATCAACCAAAACTGTTCCACACCAGGGCAGGGTTACATAAGGTCAGCCAGAGGGAAGGTGTATATATTTAATATGCATTCGTTTTCAATCCGACTGTCCTGTGGGGACTTTTAACTGTTTTTCACTTGCCTTTGTCACACTAAACACAGCCTGTTTAGAAATAGTAATGCTACAAAATGTGAGGCTTATTTTTATGAAGAAACCAGGTGTGTCATAAATTCAGACCATAATCATAATTTCATGTAATAACTTAAACAGTGGCTGCTTGTTTCTTAACCTTATTAAATCAGTTTAGTATTGTTTTACTTTACAGAGAGGAACAAACAGACTTCTGTGTTTCAAAGCAAAAACATTTAAAACATATGGCAGACCTTTATAACATGTAATGAAATCACTAGATACAATCACGTTTCTTGTCAAATATAAGTTCTTACTACTCAGATTAGTAAGTATTACATTTCTAACAGTCCTCCTAGTTAAAATATTTCTTTTTCTCTTTTGACCTGGTGTCTCTAATTTCACTGTTCTCTTTGCACAACTGGGGATACTAACTCAATATCTGCTGAGGCCATCTGCACATGTCAATATCTGAATGTAAACAAAAATTTTAATTGTTAGCAACAAAAGCTGATGAAGCTGGGGATTTTGCTTTTTTTTTTTTTTTTTTTTTTTACAAATTATGTGGTAGACTTTAGGTAGTGAATAAAACAGTGGGTAATTTTTTTTACATTGATTATACATATACAAAGAATTCAAATTATAAAACATTTTAAAAACTGCATATTTTAACCGCTATCATAGCTTTAAACTTAAAGTGATGCAGGCAAACGCAACAAGGCAGGTGATGACGAATATCTGCGTTAAAGTGCCTATCCATTATATGATAAATCGTCTTGCCCTACATGGGAGCCTGTCCCTTTAAGAGTCTGTCTGTCCTGGAGCAGATTGCTGCAGCAGCGCTCCTCCGGCTGTTTGCTTACCCACCTGACAGCAGCAGCCACCCGGTTCACATCGCAACACTCCACGTCCTGGACGGGTGATGGAGGGTCACCGAGCCTGCTTTCCAGCCAACTAGATTTTCTAGACACCAAGGAGGCTCTCAGCCGGCTGCCAAGCAAGATGGTATCCTGGATTATTTCGAGGGTAGTTGTGTGAGTATCTGGGGGCTGGGCTCCATCTATTTGCTGTGTTGTGTATAGCTACATCAGCGGCTTCTACATTCATCACTCTGATGTTGTAACTAGTACCGGGTGCTCTCTTATCAGCTTCCTATCCGACTTTACTTCCTTTTTGGCTAAGTTAAAAAAGCCCACAGTGAACCGGCTGTTAATTAAACAGCGAGTTTTTTTTTTTATCGTTTCGGTGTTTAAACCGCTGCGATGATGCAGCACAATCCAGCGCGTGCGTTAGCCGCAAGTAGCTAACAGCTCTCAATAATTAGCCCAAATTACACATTTATTATGTCGACAGGGTACAGGAGCTGTTATTGAGCTGCTTATATTGTTCCGAGTCAGACTGCTTAACATGGAAGCCTTGCTGCAGACAAGTAAACACGAGAGAGAGAGAAAAAAAACCCGTCTGCCATTGCCCTTTGTAAGCTGAATACTGCTCTGAAAACTGCATTTCAGCAGCTTTGTGTTCCTAACATATAGATGTTGAGCTAAATCTTAGCCAGGCCTGGAATAAATGAGTAAAATGCATCATTTGTTAATGAAGAGATGGTTCAAGCCTCAGCTTCCACCTCTACTCACCTCCATATAAACAGTTTCCCTGCTGCATTCATATTCATGTGAATGTTGGATATTTGGCTGCTGATTTCTGATTTTTAACCCCCCATGTGCTTTTACAAAGGCCACAGGTGTGGAAATGATGCTCAGATCTGTAAATATTTAGGATTACACAAGAACACTTCAAAGGCATTCATTTTTAGATGCCTCCAGCTGGATCCTTTGCTTCCTTGCCCTCCCTCCGGTAGTCATGCGTCTACTGGAGGCAGACAATGTGACTGGATATGAATCATAAGAAGCCCCAATGCACCAAGCAAATGATCTGCTCAGCTCCATAACTATGCAGCCACGTCCTTTCTTTTCCAGCACATATGGAAAGGTGAATTGTCAACAATTTTTACTCAAAACAGAAGAACGAGAGGTCGAACAAACTCAGAGGTGAGGGGGGTCGTGACATCAGATGGGCTGAGGGAGTCCACCAGCCTCGGCGTCTGCTTCAAGTCCGTTTGGTTTAAATCGCAACGCTTAGAGCCTCTGCACACATGACTGAGCAGCTCTAAATAGGACACAAGATCTAAACACAGAGATGGGGGGGAAATTATTCTCAGCTGGAAGCACAAGCTTGGTGTGATGCACATTTAAACCTCTGGATTAATTCATTTTTTCTATTGTAAGCTTACGGGCATTTCTATATTTTCCAACGAGGTCCCTTTTATTCCTGTCATATCAGCACAAATCACCTGAGAAGTGAAGGGTGCAACCAAATGCACGTCAAGCACACACGTGTGCATGCTAACACATGGTGACCCACCCCTGGCGGAGCTTTGTGTGTGTTTTTCCACTTCATCTCGCTGCAGTCTTCCTGACTCCCAGACCTCCATCTTAGTGTTTGTGTTGGTTATCAGAGCAGCCTGTTTTGATAAGCCTCAGCCTATTGTTTCATTTGCTACGCCCTCGTTGCTCAGTTCAACACCATTTGTGGAAAGAAAAAACTGTTCTTGAAAAGTACAAAAGTCATGCATAATTAGAATTCGACAAACTTGGTGGAAACAAAGTTAATCCACAGAAGTGTGTTAAGTGTGTATACTCTCTTACTGAATCCTCTTGCATTGACCCATCTGTCTCCGCTCTGTTTTTGCAGCCTTGCCTTTGGGACGCTCTACCCGGCGTACTCCTCCTACAAGGCTGTCAAAACGAAGAACGTGAAGGAATATGTGAGTACGACCTCCTGGTTATCTCGTCTCAGCAGACCGGCGGTGACCTGTTTCTGTTTGCCTGTTTAGCAGCTTCCAGTTGTGGTCCTCCTTGATATTTTGTGGAAGGAGATTTAATATTTACCCTCCACGCTGAGAGGGAGCAAATAAATTTGGGACAGAAAAGTTTGACGTTGTTTCATTAGAGGTCATACAATGATTCAAATGCATACTGTTAAGTCACACTGAAGTTTAAGCCACATTAAAAAGGTTTATGCAAGGTGAAGCTGAACGCACTGAAGGACAATCCAAGTAGGACACGGAAACGTTCGTGAAATGAGGGCACTGTGCTGTAAGAATACTAAAATGAAATAATTCATGCACTCCTTGTGCTCCTCGAAGGACCAGTTGTAATGAACTTTGACATTTCATTTTTAACTTTGACTAAACAGTGTTTTAACATGTCCTCTTTTAAAAAGTGTACGACTGACTAAATCTGAAATAAATACAGACATATTATTAAAAGTATCACTAATAAAGTTTTACTCACTGATGGGTTTCTAGTGAGTTGCTACTATTATTTATTGGAGATGTAATTTATGGTTGATGCCGACTTTAAAGCAGCTTATTTTCAGACATTAATACTGAGCTGTCCAACTAAATTGCTGTTACTTAAAGCCAACAGCTCAGGGGCAGGACAATTATTATCTTTCACCTTTTAAATTAGTTTATTTTGTTGCATTTAATCAAAAATTTAAAGTTTATCATTGATACAAGAAACAATTTTCATGTTAAGTAAAAAAAACAACAAAAATATATTTTTTTTTCTTTTTCTGGGGGGCACTGTCGGGCCATACGGAGTCACCTGCCTTGAGTTTGACACATGTTGCATAGCTTTTGTCCAGTGACCAGTGTTTTTCACTGGTAGATCTCCTTAATGCTTCAGTTAGCTGCAAGTATTTCTACTTGTGAGTCATATTGTTAATGTAAAGATGACTCAAAGATGACTACAACATCATTTGTGTGTGTCCAAGTGGGTCTAAGCTCAAAAATGATTGCTGTTGTTCTAAAACAACTTTGATCCAAACAATTTATGATTCTGTTTTTTTCCCCCCCTAATAAACTTTTACATTCCTGTTTTAATATCTCGGCCAATTGTTTTGTCTGACAAATTGTGCTAAAACTAGCTAAACGATTAGCATTAGCACTTGTTTCTGGTAACTGATTAAACCTACAGCTTTTTTATCTGAACAAATCTCTGACTTTATGTAAGTGCATCTAAAAAAAACACTGATTTGATTTTTAGATTGTTCTTCTAGTTGATCAAAAGAAAAATATTTAGGTTTATTTTTAAATGCATGATAGGAGGAACAGATGCTTCATTTAAAATGGAAACTGGTTCGATGATCTGCAGATAAACATCGCAGGCAGCAGCAGGAAACTTCATCTGTTCTAAATTTATTTTCCTTTCAAATGTACACCCTCTTGTGTCCAGTAGTGCCTTTTTTTAAACATACAGCGTTGTTTTGGATCACAGTCCACCCCTGTACTGTGAGAGCCGTACAAAGTGAATATTAATATGTTACCCAAGTGCTAATGAATTAGCCAGTGTTGCTAGGGGAAACGAGCAGAAAAGGGCAGCAGCCTCTTTTTGTTTGTGGGCCGCTGGTGTAAATGGGGTTTCTCCTGCTTACCTCATCACTGCATCAGTCCAGAGAGAAGGAAGCCAGGAGGAAGAAGAGGAGGAGGATGAGCGCTCTGGCCCTCAGCCTACATCTATTCTGGAGAGCAGGCTCCTCCTGGCCGGTTACCACGGCAACCCCTCCCTCTCCATCACTGCTCAAGCAGAAGGCCACAGACGGAGCAAGTGACGGGAGGAGGGGATGGCCATTTTTAGAGCTCTCACTCCTCTTTTTCTGCCATTTGACTCATTTAATGAGCCAAATGATTTGTGTCTGCGACGTATTCAGTGCCTCTCTCACACTTCAGGGCTAATTCTGTTCAGGCAAATTCTAACCATTTCCCCACTTTTTATTTTATTCCAGAAACCTCAAATAGTTACATAAACTGAAACCAGCTCTGTGGTGGTTGCACATAATGTTGTTCGACTCCGCGTGTTTTGTCACGTGTGACGGAACACGTGGATCATGTGCTATTTTTATTAACATCTGGGCTATTTTTTTTTTGCTCTTCTTCCCTGCAGGTAAAGTGGATGATGTACTGGATAGTATTTGCATTGTTTACTACAGCAGAAACGGCCACAGACTTGCTTCTGTCATGGTGAGTCAGGAGCCTCTCAAATCCACAAACTTGAAACAAAGATGGCTTTTTTTGAATAAATTTGAACATTAACTGCTAAATACACTCGTTATTGTGTATTTACAAAAAACTAAATGTTTTTATCATCTTCCCCCAAATTAAAACAAAATGTAATTTTAAAGATAAGTTATTCAGAAAGCATCCAAACTTCAGAATAGCTCCTGAGATAAACAGGAATAAAGAAGAGGACTTAGGAACAGCTTAAAAAGCTGGAAGGCTGGATCAGTACAGGAATTAAAATGATAGTGTTGGAAAAATGTATGTGTAAAATTGTTTTAACTGTGATTCATATAAAAAGGCCCCAATTTTCCAGTTGATTTGAAGGAAATCCTTCATATATTTTAGCTTTTTTCTTTTTTTTTTTTTTAAATGTTGGCGGTTTATTAATAGTAGCTTCACGTCCTCAGATAAAAGTACTGTTTTTGCTCATAGATGGTACTGAATTAGCCTGGCCCTTGCCTTCCTACGCAGTTCTGCTCAATTCTAGTTTCCTTTCACTGCTCTTTCTAGGATATCTCCCATAGACAAGGACTTCTTCAGGACAATTTTGTGCGGGCCAATCAGAACAGAAGGTGGAGTTTTGAACAACAATGTTGATATTCTGCACAGTTTCTGCTAGTTAGTTTAGAAATGGTAGTGGAGGAAGTGAATGAAGCCAGTCCGTGTTGATAAGGCTTCCAAATTAAATTAAATTTGTCTTGACAAAGCCTGCAGCATCATTTACAGTCGTCTGATCCGACTCCGTACTTTTCTCCTCTCAGTAGGGTTGTTTACAGCACACGCAATTTCCGGTTAGCTTCTTAGCTTAGCCTCCTTCACAGTGGAGCTGGCACACATACGTCGCGGCCAACCGATCCAATCATTTTAAACTTCAGCAGAGGCCACGCCTCCAGCAAGAATTGCTTCTCTATAGCCGAGAGTCCAGACCCTCGCCTCGTATGAAGCAAAGTGAAGGAGAAGGGGCAGGTTTTAACCAGGCTAGTACTGAATCACTTCTAATCCTTGTAAAGTTTTGGTTTAAAAGCTGTTTTACAAGTTCTCTGAAAGGAAAAATTCATGCACATGATCACAGCTGTCTGCTCCCTCCTTAAAGCGTTTACTTTTTATTCTTCTCTTGATGTTGATCCTTTTTTTTTTGTCTTCAGGTTTCCTTTTTACTTTGAGCTAAAGATTGCCTTTGTAATCTGGCTCCTGTCCCCGTACACTAAGGGCTCCAGCGTGCTCTACCGCAAGTTTGTCCACCCAACACTGTCCAACAAAGAGAAGGTAGGACCGTTTGTCAGCTACAGTCGTGTCCACTTCTATGTAAAGATGTTTGTTTTTCCTCAGTTATTTCTTCATCCTGACAGCAGGGTTGTGTGATCCTGAACAAGTTTGTAGGGTTAGCTAAGCTGATTCACGCCACCTTTCACCATTAAGCTGACATGCATAGTGATTGTGTGTCACACACAACAAATACATCATCACATGGCATTAATTGCAGTAACTGCAGGGTGGCTAATATTAATTGTTGACAGTTTCCCCTAACGATTAATTGCACTCGATACAATTTAGCCAAACTTTACCTTACCATCTGTTGTTCAGTTCCGTTCATGCTTCCTCTCTCGACTGCCCTCAGGAAATTGATGAGTACATCACTCAGGCCAAAGACAGAAGTTACGAGACCATGATGAGGTTTGGAAAACGAGGTCTCAACCTCGCTGCTAATGCTGCCGTCACTGCAGCCACCAAGGTGAGCTGAGCTGTGCGCTCCATGACGCCATTAATCATTAATGCTTCTGGTTTACATTCAGGTTGTTACAGCTGTTATCTGTTCATCTATGGATGTGATTCAGTTCTGATTGATCATGTTCTACGTAAAAATCAACCTCAAAAACAGTTGTATAGTTATATTTACATAATAAAGACTTTCTCTTGTCAGTCCTATGTGGGTCAAGTTCTATTGTTTTTTTTCACCAAACTAAAACTATGAGAAAAACGGATGTTTGGTTTTTGTGTCGTCTCGTTTGAACTCTTTGCTGTGACGTTCAGGGGCAGGGCGTGCTGTCAGACAAGCTGCGCAGTTTCAGCATGCAGGATCTGACTCTCATCAACACGGAGGATGAGCTGGATCTGCACACGTCAGAGGTTCGAGCGAGGCGAGACCCCTCAGACGAGATGAGCTCAGGGGCCAGCACGTTGCCTCGGGCAAAGAGCGTCACCACGCGGCAGAGTAAGACCACGTGACACTTCTCTGTGGAGTTTTACTCTTCAAAGCCTTTTTGTTTCACAGCCTCAGCAGGTGTTTGTCTCCACTTCATAATGCAACATTTGCAAAAAATAGTTTGAACAAATGTGACTTAATCAGGACAATCAACAATTAGTTTTCTTAGTTAGAACTGGATACTCCTAGTGGGGTTGGACTCTCTATCACTCTGGAGTTGCCCATGCTGAGAGGCGGAGTTCAGGAGAGGCCATGGAAAAAGACTTCTGCACGGCTTCGAGGCAATTCTGGTCCACCATCCGGCGTCTCAGGGGGGGAAAGCGGTTCATCACCACCAACACCATTTATGGTGGGGATGGTACGCTGCTGACCTCAACTCGGGACGTTGTGGGTCGGTGGGCGGAAAACTTCGAAGACCTCCTCAATCCCACCGACACGTCTTCCCATGAGGAAGCAGAGCCTGAGGACCCTGGGTCGAAACAATCTCTGGTGCTGAGGTCACTGAGGTGGTTAAAAAGCTCCTCGATGGCAGGGCACCGGGGGTGGATGAGATTCTTCTTCTCTATTTGTCACAAACTGTCGCTCACTTTGTTTTCCCCTGCAGCTCGCTCTGCAGCCGCCGCAGCTTTAGTGGACGACGCCTCGTCCCAACACAGCTCCGACCTGTCGGACACGAGGACAGAACACTCCGACGACGATCTGGGGGACAAAGCACCCAAACGCAGCACCGGTGCTAAAACGACAAAGAAACCTGTGGCTGTGAAGACGGAGGTGAGTACCTGCCCTAAAATTTTAACTTCTGTCCAGAAGGACATTATTTTTTTTTTTTATTCATTCAGATTTAATTTTCTTCTTTTCCTTTTCTCTGCTAGACCCAACCCAAGACCATAAAGAAGCCTGTAAAGAAAAAGACCACCACTAATAACGCAGAGACACCCCCATGAGTCCCGCTTCACTCAACCTGTAATCTCCTCTTCCTCTTCAGTCTCCACACACACATGCTGTGTAAATAAAGCACGGACACCGTCACTCCTGCTGGTTTTAGAGCAAAGTACAGGTTTTGTTTGTCTTGGCGATAAGCAACCTGTTTCAGGTTTTGAAAGTTTACTTCCTGCTGCATAATTTGTCTCTCTTTACGCTCAGGTAATCTGAGTGTTACCTGCTGGGGTTTGTGCCTAAATTATTATTTTTAAATGGTTAGTAATTTGGTCAGAAATGTTGTTTTCATGATCTGAAAAACAGAAAAAAGATTTTAACTTCTCAGTTGCTTCAGGTTCACTCTGAGTTGCCAGTTCAGATACTTCAGATTGAGGCTTTTTCTTTGTAGTATAATATCATTTCTTCACGTAGTTTCCTTAATTTAAGTTTTAGGCAAAAGATTAGAGTTTGGTGGCTGATACAAGTCATACATCTTTAACTAAACTAATTCTTGATTTGGAGCAGAGTCATACACGGCAACAAAAAGTAGATTTTTATCAATGAATAAAAAGAAATTTAAGTATATGTTATTGTTCTCACTCAAGTGTTGCTAAGTTTACTAGACTATTTGTATTATTTATAGTAATCTATCCTTTTTGTCCCCCCCTGTTTTTAAAAATTCTTACACAAAGAAAATAGTGCAAGAAATTGAAATGAAAGTTTGAGCTCCTCTTTACTACATGTTCTCATCGCTGTGAGTGAATCTGGCTCTGCTACGCTCAGGTCTCACTTAGAGAATTCTTTTAATGTGACTTGAAAGTGGTCCAGGAGGTGGAGTGCTCTGTTTAGCGCTGGTCATGTCTTTCTTCATTTAGACCACTCCCACTGTATTTATTTATAATTTATTTCCCTGGTGCTTTCTGTCTGTTTTCTAGTTAGGTAATATTTTTAAGAACTATTATGTGTATTTAAGCACCAGTGATGGAGACAACACCTCAGTGCCGGCTGGATTTTTTTTTTTTTTAAGTTTTCAAAAGTTAACAAAAAAAAAGAAGAAAATCTGCACCTTGTCTTCATACCCAAAAGTGTGGCGACACATTTTTTTATACGTTTGCGTAACAAACCTCAACTGACTGAGGATTAGATCTAATTAGACCAGAACCTGGTAATCACCCGTTTATTTATATCAGGTTTGTTTGAGCAGAGAAACCTGGAAAACATGCAGGATATTGATCCTCGAGGAAGTTCTGCTGTAAGAAAATGAAACTCATCTGTACCAGTGTTAACCAGCAGGGGGAGACAAAGTCGACTTCAACTGTTGGATAAATGACTGAAAAGCCTGTAAATGCAATATAAATAGTATCCCTGAGTGTACATACATCTGAAACTTACTCGCCTTATTAATTGTCAGGGTTTAAACAAACATTATTTTATTTTTTTCCCTCTATTGGCCTTGACAAATCATTTGGTTTTGAGAGCAGAACCAATCAAAACAAACTTTTGGTCATATAAGGATTTCTAAATCTGTCACTTTTTTTAGTTTTTAATGCTTTTGAACTCCATCACAAAAGTAGAGAATCTGTAGCTCTGTAGAGTCGATGCTTGTGTAATAACAGCCTGCTATCTTCTCTATTATGCCGTTTTTTTTAAATTTTGTCTTAATTTTTTTTTCTCTGAAAAGTTTACAAACTTAACATTTCATCATCCTTATAAGGACACATTTTCATCCTGCATCTTATTTATTGTTATTTGTGTTTCTATTCAGTATTGCAAACAAACATGGATGTAAATTTGTATATTGTTTGTGCCACTTATTTTTAGTTTTGTGTAAGGAAAGACAGCGGCGTGTGTCTGCTGCCACTGTGCTATCAGTCAAGAAATTGCTACTAATAAAGGAGATTAAGTATTTGTTGGTTTTATTCTCTTAAAACAGATGACACTTTTTAATGTGTTTTGCCCCCTCAATAACATGTTCAAAGTGCCTCTTTGTGTCATGTTGTACATGAACAGGAGACACAGAGGACAGCTGAATAATATTCAGGAATAATAAAAAAAGCTGAATATAGCAGTGATTCTACGTGCCTTATGCCAGACGGCCTGAACTTGCAGGATAAATGGCAGACTCAGGTGAGCCGAATCTCTGAGTTGGGTTAAGATTTACTGGAAATGCTGCGGAACAAGGTGAGCCACACATTCATTTAACCTAGATTAGCATTTTGATATTTGCTTTATCATCTGTAAAGTGTATTTGTGCGTGGTATTGTGATATAAACAACTCTGATTAATACAAAGGTAATGTGTGGAAGAACCATACACAGCCACAACAGCCTGGCACCTCCTCCTCATACTGGTCACACACCGCTGTGGGATGGTATCCCAGTCTTCAACATGGCTTTGTTGGTTGACTACTGACTTGCCATTCCATACTTTCCACTCCCAAGCTCAAAACATGAGTTAAAACAGCAAAATAAGCTGTTTGGCAGATTTTTTATGTGTGCAACCCACATTTATTCCCCCTCGGGGTGACCCCTACACTCTGCTCTGCTGCTCATCCCACAAATGCATGATCCTTACAAATGTGGTTCCATTTAACAGAGAAATTAACAGGCTTTCCAACGGTATAAGATTTATTCCCGAGAAGTATTGTTACAACAAAGAAATAATCTAACAAACACAAATTCCCAATTGTGGGCTGCACTAACTTAAATATTAGTTACATTAACCCTAAAGCACTAACTCAAATATGTAGGTCCCCTAATTCTAAAGCACTAACGCACTGGAAATTTTAGCAAAAGCTAATTCTAAAGCACTAATATAATCCAGCTGACTCATGAAACGATCTTCATTCAACATAAAACATAATCTGAGTGCAGAATTTTGTCACTTAGTGCCCTTGCAGGCCTAATGGGAGTCACCCGCAGGCCACATTTGGCCTGTGGGCCTTGAGTTTGACGTGACCTTGTTGATACACGCATATGAACAAAATGTGCGACAGCTCTCACCCTCAACTGTGAACAATAATGTTGATCAATAAACGTTTAAAGACCTCGGTTAGTGCTTCTAAATTTAGCAAGTGCTAATCCACGGATTAATAAAAAAATAGCAAAAGCCCTAAAGCACTAATCATGAAATTAGTTCCCCCATTACTGCTTCAGTGCTTTAGGCCCACCACTACTGCAAATTCCCTTAATTTTTGTGCTAAGTTCGTATGTACAGGGTGAGTCAAAAGTCACAGGACACCCTTGTTTTTCAGAAAGAAGAGAGAAAATTACAAATCTGAATATCTCAGCTAGTTATAGGTAAGGGGAACATATCTTTGTTTTTCAAAAGATAGGACACATCACCATTGCCAGGAATGTCATTTTCCCTTTTCTTTCTGGCGGCTGTTGCAGAGTGGTTAGGGGAGTCGACGGTTCGATTCCCCCATCCAGCCGTCTTAGTTGTTGTATCCTTGGGCAGGATACTTAACCCTAATGCATCTGATGTGTGTCCCATCAGTGTATGAATGTGATTGGCACTGATTAGTCTCCATAGATGATTGTACATGTTAGCTTTGTAGAGACATAATAGAGGGCTGAGTGAATGAGGACACAGATTGTAGTGTAAAGCGCTTTGAGTGCCCTGGATGGGTAGAAAGGCGCTATATAAGTACAGTCCATTTACCATTTATTTACCATATCTAAAATAAAAGGGTGCCCTGTGACCTTTGACTCCCCCTGTATAAAAAGTAATTTGACTGATTCACCCGGATGCAGCAGCTCCACTGCAGGTGTCCGCTGGCCCTCGCGCCACAGCTTCAGTATGACTCGTCACCACTTGGTGGAGCTCTCTGACCAACCAAGAACGAGCAGAGCAGCGCGCGAGGTTTGCTCTGTCCGTAGAAACATGAGATTTATAAACGAAGTTTGAGCCAAACGAGGCGACCACCTTGTGCAAAACATTTGACTTCATTTGATACCTGTTTTAATTAAAAACAAGAACAAAGAAAATAATCTTAACTTTGCGGTTTCGGCTTGATCACTATGAAAGTTGATTTGACTCCAAATTAATTTCAACAAATAAACCTTTTTAACGCCTCCTCACCCCCAACCTGAAAATGATCTTTTTTCAAGCCAAACGTGGCCTCTTAGTGTCTGCAGGGTTGTTTGTTCAGAGATGTGTGCTCAGGCTACTTCTCCTTTTTTTCTCTACTTTACCTCTGAGAATTACAGTTTTTGACAGCTTACGCAACATGTCAGCTAAACCAGGGAGACATTTCAGCGTGTGAGTGTGCACACGTGTGTTTCGGGACATAAGGCGTAAGTGTTTTCTTTTTAAAAGGCTGGAGGTGTTGGCAGCGGGGTCACGGGGTCACGACCTACCTGTCGCATTGTCGCGAGGTGGTCCCTGGCTGTGTTTACGCACGCTCCTGTGCTCGGCCTCAGATGTGCTGAATCACTTGTGTGCAGATTTGTAGCTCAAAAACACGAGCGTGAAACGTGACTAACAGGCTTTCTGAGGGGGTCGAACATGTTAATGGACATGGTTGAGATGTTATGCTCTTACATGGTTGTACTTGACATCCCCAAATGATCAAAGGCTCTAATGTTTTTGTTTGTTTGTCTGTAATATTAGTAAAATATCTCAAGAACCAACGAAACCCTCCAAAAAGTAAAAACTGGACATTCATCTACAACTAGTTGTTTACCTGAGCAAACCTTAAAACTGCAACAACTCAGTAAATTTAACAGATTTTAAGCCTAAACTTGACCTGGTAGTAGCTGAGAATCACCCCCAACACATATTCTGAGCACAAACTGATTGAGCAAAATCTGTTTCTAAAATAAAGCCCTAAACTGTTGTTTTCTATCTTGCCTGTCTGTTAGCAAAATACCTCAAGAACCAGTTGAAGGATTTGAATAAAACTTTCAGGAAACAATGACTGGATGTTCATCTACAGCTGAATAATGTTTGGAGTCGATTTCATTTAAGATGGCCAACACAGCTGATCAACTTTGATGAATACAGAAAAGCCTGTAACCCAGGTAAATTCACAGACAGTGAGCTGAAAATTGCTAGGCCTTTAATGTTTACATTTGTTTCCTAACCAGAGATCTGTGCTCCATTTGTTTTTGTTTTCAAGGCTTATGAGTGCGCTTGATGAACAATTTGTTGCTTTTTTCCCCCCGCTGTCGTTCCTCAGCAGAGAGAGTTGTTAAAGTGCGCTCCTGACAATGTGGTCCACACACACACACACACACACACAGACACACACACACACACACGCACACACACACGGAATCAGCCACTGCCTTTCAAGCTAAACACCATTCCTACCTGTTTTTTTTTTTTTTACCTTTGTGGAGTTTTTGTTTGCTTTCTCTGTTTCCTGTTCCTGCTCTCGTTATCTCCTCTCATCTATTTTATCTATTTCCATCTTCGTTTCTTGTGCAGCAAAGTGATAGAGAGGGTTGCAAGTCTCCATAGCAACACGTTTTGCGTGTGATTTTGTTTTTGTGTGGGCATGTGTGTTGTGTGTGTTGTGTGAGTGTGTGTGTGTGAGAAAGTAGCCTCTTGTCCAAGACAGAATGTGGTAATTACTGGAGCTTACCTTGGCGCTAATTAAGCGCCGCCGTGGTAATTGGAAGGGTCAAGTGAGCAGGACGATTGGCTCACCTTCCTGCATCATCTGCCACCCCCTCCTCTGCCGTCCCTCTCTTTTTCTTTTTCTCTCACAACTTGGCCCCTCGTCGTCTTCATCCCGTCCTCCCAACCTCCTCCTGGCTCCCACTTTAAAGCCAGGACCACTGTGCTCCTCTCTCTGTGACTTTTTTCTTTTTCTTTTTTGGAATAGAAGCATTTACTGAAAGGTTTTGGCTCCTGGAAGTGCTCCACCCGATTGGGCAGACTGTCAGCTGGCTGCTAACCAGAGGTGGAGATTCTGACCTTCAAAACAACAAAAAAACATATCCTCCAGGAAACTACAGCAGTATCTGAAAAACCAACCTGAAAAATGTTCACAGACATGCAAATGGTTCTAATAGCAGTGAGAAAACTCTTTTGAAACTTTTGAAGTGGGGCTCTGTTTGAAGATTCTAAACATCTTACCTGTTGCAGATGGCTCATTAAACAACCTGGATTTGGAGAAAAAGAGACTGATGAGCCGAAGGTTAGTTTGAGAGGGGCCAAAACAAAGTGGATTACTAATTAATAGCTGGAAATTTGTTGTGACATTTGTAAATGCTGAATTCTAAAGCTTTCTGGGGCTGCAGGAGCTCAGTGATCAGTTTTGTAATCTTGTACTACTGAGGCTGCAGGTTTGAGCCTAAGTAACATCAAAAGGGGCATCCCAATGCCCCTTTTTGTGTGAGTTGTTTGCTGTTGTAACCTTATATTTAGGAGCAGCTGAAGAAAAACAATATCAAATTGAAAACTTTTTTTGCAGCTATCAGTGTTGGATTGTGCAATTATTTTGGCAAATGTACTTTAAGGAATATTATGGTAAAAGTGTTGCATCTGGAGTGCTACAGTTAGCTGCTGCTTGATTGCTTAAGCAAACAAATGATTATAGAAATCAATGTAAACAAGAGAATTAGCTCTGAATGGCTTTGCTAAATCTTGCTGAAGATGCTGAAACTGAGTTGCTAAAGCTAAAAAATCCAATACTCTGTCAAAGCTAACAGAAGCTGAGCACTAGCTAAAACTTAAAAGTCACAAAATTCTACCTAAAACTAAAAGTAGCAAAAGGCTGCCTAAAACCTAAAAGTTACAAAAAAGTTAAAGATGTATTTAGTAAAATGATCAGAATAATCAGAAAAAAGGTTCTATAAAACCTAAAAGTGCCTAAAAAGTTCAAGTCGCAAAAAGCTAACTAAAAGTAGCAAAATGATAACTAAAAGCTTTAAGTAGCAGAATGATATTTAAAAGCTAAAAGTAGCAAACAAAGATAAAAACAGAGCAGGTTTACTGAAGCAACTGACCATTCTATACCTTATTGATAGTATACTATAATGGTACTATACTACAATGGTGTACTATAACAATACTATACTATAATGGTACTATACTATATTAAAGGGCCTGTGATATCCTTTTCCTTCAAATACAAAAAGTCAAAGAAATCATATTTATATTTAAGAAAATTTGCACAATACACATGATTTTACCCATTTTGTCTCATAACTGGCATATTTTCTCTTGAATTTGACTCAGCAACGGGAAACAAGAAGTGACATCAAAGGGGAACTCTTTAAGAAAAGAAACTCTCTAGTCTTTGTTTATTGAAACAATATTTTTTAAACTCTTCTTCAGTTCTGATAGTGACTCAAAATAATCTAAAAAAACATCAGATTCTTCTCTGATTATTGTAGCATCGCTCTGTTTACATGCAGAGATTCCCCTTTGACATCACTTCCTGTTTCTTCACATGCAAATATCTCAATAACTGTTCATCTCAACAGCATGACATTTGTTTTACAACATGTTATCAATGTTCTCCTTCCAAAAAGACATTCACATTTATTACAAAAAATTTCATGTCATAGGTACTTTAATGACTACTTTGCTGAAGCCAAAATGATTGTTATTAATTCTCATCACAACATTTTAGTCTAAAACTCTAATCTAAAAGCATCAAGTGATATGCATGCTTGGCCTAATCTAACACATTCTCACTCCCAACCCGTCACATACTGACGCTTTTGCAAGGTTCCCTCTGCGTCTTATTTTGACTCGCCGG
>JAUBOC010000191.1:11700456-11715012 GCA_032275365.1 Anablepsoides cearensis | reverse complement strand
GTTTTTGCAGCTTAAGGATGGCTTGTTTCACCTGCATGGAGAGCTCCTTTGACTACATGTTTACTTCACAGCAAAACTTTCCAAATGCAAGAACCACACCTCAAATCAACTCCAGACCTTTTATCTGCTTAATTGAGAATGACAAAATGAAGGGATTGCCCACATCTGTCCATGAAATAACCTTGGAGTCAATTGTCCAATTACTTTTGGTCCCTTTAAAAACATGGTGGCACAAAAAAGAAAATAATCTAGTTACTTGCCATACAACCTGTTAGCCACCTTGATCTCTAATTTTACAGTCTCTTCTGAGCATTTTGACACAACTAGGCTGTCCTGATACCAGTTTTCCTCAAACTGAGTATAAATACTTTGATTTAGGCACTTACTGAGTGAGAAATTAAACATTACACTTTAAAACCACATTTATTTTATTTAGAGCAAGCTGGCTCTCCATCAAATCAAATACACAGCATGATATATAAACTGTTGCAACATTTTAAAATAAATAATATGAACAAATAGTTTTTTAATTGTTCTTCAACATGGAACTGACTAAACTTTAACACGTTTAATGAAATATCGATATCAGTATCGGTACTGGTTCCCAAAATGCTATAAAACAATCACCAAATATTTCCTGCAACTTCAGTGTCAGAAGCGAACAGCTGAAAGAAAAACAACAACAGGGAGTGTGTAGTTTGTGCTTCAGCAGGAGATGAGTCACTGCGTTGCTGTGGGGACACAACTTGCTCTGCTCATAAATATAACAAACCCTAAAGTGCAGAAAAATGTTCTACTTTTCAAACTGGACAAAAACGAAGGAGAGGAAGAAAAAAAAAGATGCACGTACATAAATATTACAGCTTTCATGTCATCTCTCTAAAAGTCGACGGTTTGTTGTGGAAACTGTGAGGCCGAAACACGGAATGAAAGGGTTTGATTGGCACGAACGTGAGGGATGTGTTTGTGCATTAAAAAAAAGTTGTTGTTTTTTTTAAGGAGGAAGCTCAAAGTTCATAAGAATCAAAATGGAGACGTGTGCTTTTTAAATAAAGGCAAAGAGGTTAGGAGGGGGGAGGGGGGAGGTGTATCCGTGGGCATCGCCTGAAGGCATCACGCTCAGGAGTGCCAGAGAGAGATGGAGACACAGAAGCATCCGTCACCTATCAATCTTTTTTTTTCCTCTTCTGGTTTTATTTGTTTGACTTTTCTTTTCTTTTTTTTATTCTCCTGTTTACCCAAATTTCTCTCCTTCAAAACTGAGCTCACCTTTGTTGCGATAGGCTGTTACTGCAGTGGAAATTCCAGAGGAGGGACACGAGTCCGCCGAAAGATACGGATACCCACGTTTGACTCCAGGCTACTGACATGCTGTCACATTCTATTTACTGTACAATAACAGTATCATTTATGCTTGATTCACCCAGTGAATCGTGTGTTTATTAATGCATTCCTTTTCCTTTTGGTGTATTTGTGTGTGTGTTATTTTATCAGCAAGGTTTTCTTGCAACTGAAAGGATGATGACAGGTTTTGCAACTTTAAATCTTGCTGATTTGCACAAAAAAAAAATGTGACTCAGAAACTCTGACACGATGGCCAAACGGTGTGAAAAAGTGATGAATTCATTTATAGTCCCGGCCCACTCAGTGCTTTCTCCAGCAGGAGCCCTGAAAAGACCGACAGTCAGTCAGTCCGTTGCGGGGCCTCCGCAGACAGACAAACGCTCGCTCACAGTCATTTTTAGAATCTTATCCAATGATGTTTCCTGCAGTGTGGGAGGGAAACAGAGCTTCACCAGGAAACCCATGAAAATCACTCACAAGGCTGAGATTCAAATACGGTAAAGCAGCTTATCCACCTCAGAACCTCATGAATTAGGTAATGAACTGAGGTTTCAAATCAGAATTTCCGTCAACAAAAACCTGGCGTTAAATTCAAACGTTAACAGCAAAATGTCGATGCCACCTTCATAAACTGCAGCTACCTTGTCTAATAAGACATATAGTTTCACAAAATGTTTGCGTCGGTGTGGCAGAACCATTAACCCCTTATCCATGGAGAGTTTTAAAAATAGTGGTTTTGTCTTGTATTTACATCCCCTCATGGGAAAATCTGTGATGTTTTTCAAAACTTTTTCCGAAGTGGAGATTTGATAAAATTCAGCTTTTGGTGTCACTATGAGAACAAAGAGGCATTGAGCTTCTCAGAAACTAAGATAATAACCTTGAAATCATCACATTGAATGATACAATCATGCTTTTAGTTGTTTTTCTGGCTGGACTGAATCAATTAAAGCGTCTGAGGCTTCCAGTTCTGTCTGGATGAAATAGTGACGAAGCAACAATTTCTAATCAGGTAAAGTTTCCAGTATCGATCATGAAATTAGTGTCTATTAATAAATGTGGAGAATAACCGGAAAGCTGCTCTGCACCCTGGTTGGGTTTAAAGATAACTCGTATATGAGGCAGTGTTGTGGGGATAGTTTTCATTTATGTGATTCTGTTAAAGTACGATCATAAACTTGGCCAAATGTGTTGCTTCTGATATTCTTGGAAGAGCTACATCTTTTACTGGAGAACATTTTTATTTATGCTTGGGTGGTAAACTGTTTGAAAACTGAAGAAAACGAGAAAGATTTATTTATGTCCCGATGCATATAATCCAGGTAGAAAAAAAAAAAAAAAAGAACCCATCCAGAGGACCTACTTATTTTTTCTTTCTGAAAGATTTATTTACTTCTTCCTTTTCTAAACTGTAATATATATATTTTTTTTCAAGATATTAGTTTATCTTGTTGCTATTTTGAAAAGTTTCATATTTGAGCTTTTGAATCAGATTTTGCAAATTACTTCTTTCAAGTTTTGAGATGTTTTATCAGATGAACCAAAATTTTTCAAAGCTTGGTGTTTTATGACGTGTTACCATGTTACAAATAAAAAAAACATTACTTACCAAACCAAAAACAGCAATAAAAATAAAAAAAGCAAAATACAAATAATAGAAAGCATAAATCTACAGAAATAAAATAAGAAAGAATCAAAATAAATGCACAATAAGATCAAAGTCAACCTCTTACACTGGGTCAAAGGTCAGGGAGTACGTAGTTCTGATCTTCTGCTTAACCCTTAGGATGAATATATCTTGCTCCATGGTGTCAAAGACAGCTGTTAGGTCTAATGGAGAGTCGCCAGACTTCACTGCTGTAAAGACGTTATTAAAAATCCTCAACAGAGCAGACTCAGACTTCAGAATTGAGAAATATTTTAGCTGAAAATAAACAATTTTTTCTAGTAGTTTGGACAAAAATGGGAGTTTTAAGACAGGTTTGAAGTTTGACACCACTGAAGGATCAAAGAGTTTTCTTTTTTCTTTCTTTTTTTTTTTTTAGCAAGTTTTGTACAGCAGCATGTTTAAAACCTTTTGACCCCAGAGGTCAAAACTGTGATTCACAATAAAGAGAACAGAGGGGCTCAGTCCAGGACAGTGGAGGAGGGACAGCATCCTAAAAGGAGCCAGATAACTTCATGTAGTGAAACACAGCAGCTAAACACGGAGACAGGATGGATGAATCATGAGCTGGTGCAGAAATGGGAGTGTTGGGAGTGTTCACAACCTTTTCCAAAAAGGAGAAATAAAAAAAAATCTCACAAAGTTTGCAGGAAGCTTTCAGAAGAGCAGACTCATTGAGATTAAGATCTGAGCTCAGTCAAGTAAAAAGAAGTCTGCGGTCGTCAGAGTTGGAAACAATAAGATCAGTGAAGTTTTTTTTTTTTTTTTTTGATCTGGCAGCTTTTACAGCTTTCTGATTACAACGCCATCACTCTCTCAGCATTTCAAAAAAAAACCATGACTGTCCTTTATCCACCTCAGTTCTGCCCTCCTGCATTCCCATCTAACAGCACAAGTATCATCATTTATGGCTCTGATCTGGACTGCTGGAACCACACAGTCCCAAATATTAAACAAACCGAATGAAACTGAAGGGTTAGCTCTTCAGTACTAGGAGACTCGATCCCTTCATAGTTAAAAACGTCAACAAAACCAGTGGAAGTGGAGCAATTAATAGCACAGCTGTGCTGAGCAGGAGGGCACCGTTTAGAGGTTTTACAAATTAAGAACAGATAAACCTCGTAGTAAAACCAGATTCAATGTTCAATGTGTGCCCATGCTCCAGAGTGAGACCAGCAAGTTTACAAAGTCCATCAAAGGCTTCTGAACGTCGCCAATGTGAACATTTATAATTATTAAAGTGAATATATCCTGCTTTTAAATCCTTCTTTTTTCACATTTAAATTATTTAGTTGGGGTCTATATGAAGTGAAACTGTAATCCTTTGGTCTGAATTCTTTTTTTATTGTGACTCCAAAAGCCCCTCGTTCACCCCTTTTCTGAGATCAACTCGTTTTGAGGCTGTCTCAATAAAAAGTCCACCTTCACTAAAAAACAAACAAACAGATGTAGTGGATTTATTTAAAACTCAACTGGATTGCGCAAAGGTAACACATTTATTTTACATTTATTTTACATTTACTTAAAGTCAATATAAAGTAAATAGGAATTTTAATTCACTTTTGCACCCTTTTCATTCACAGCATGATTTACTATTTATTTTTATTTTAATGTCTATTGATTTTGTTTTTATGAATGAAAAATAAAATTGAAAAAAAAAGTAAATATGTTAGTTTTACTCAATTCAGTTGAGTGGAAAGAGTGTTTTTTCTTTTTAATGAGTTGCATTACATATTTTATCGTTTTTGGAGTGAATATGATTTACCTCAGCACACAGGAGGATGACCCAGTCCAAAAAAGCCTCAATTTTAAACTGGAGTCAAATTTCCACTTGAAGATAATTGTTAAATCTCCACCATGACCTAAAGACCTTGAGGAATTCAAAGTAATTCTGCCAAGATGTTAGATATACTGAGAAACTTCCAGTTTTCAGTTAGAGGAAGTCCAACCCGTGAACTGTAAAGAAGTCCTTCACAATAAAACGTTTGTTGGTTACAGACCTGGCATATAAACATATTGATCAGCAGCTGAAAGGGGGGCGCGCCCCAAAGGGATCAGGTTTTGGAGATTCATGCCTCGCCTGTGCAGCGCGGACAGCTACACCTGTAGCAGGAACGTAAACGTGGAGTCCCCTGATCCAGGGCCAAAAACAGGTACAGGCCAGGAGTCAGCAGGGTCCCGATTAATGAAATGATGCAAAAAAAATAAATAAAAAAAATTGTGAGGAACTGATGCATAGAGTCAGGAAATCCTTGGAAGGACCAGCCAAGCAGGTCTTCAGTTTCACTAAGCTCCTGACAAGACTTGAGTTTGTAGCTTTATTAACATGTACAATGCTAATTAAAAACTTACAAACTGATTGTCACTTTTTATACTGGACATTTAATGACATTTAAAGTCCGTTTGAAAAGAACTTTGTGTGCAATCTCACTCAGTCCCAAGATTTTGCACAGATCTGTTAGCATTCAATATGTGTCAAATGTATCAACTTATAGCTGTTTTTGTTGAATTTGTTTAGCTGTGGTGGCCATCATGAATCGGGTTGACCTAATCCGTTGTAGATGCACGTCCAGTGATTACTTTCTGAAAGTTTCATTAAATTCCTCCCACTGGTTCATGAGCACTACAGTGCTTTTTATAACAGACAAATGAACACACACATGCAGGCAACAAGCATTAAAAATAGAACAATACGTTTTTCGAGATACCAAAGCAATATTTTATGTTGAACTTTATGATTAAGCAACATATGTTGCTAAGGAAAGAGACTTAATTGTGTTAGAAAATGAACAACCATCTGCCATCCAGCAAAGCATCAGACATCACAACAAGCAACAGTTTAATACTCTAACTTCAAAATAAGGTGTTTTTCTATTTTCAGCTTTTTAAAGTGATTAATTAATGAGTGAAAAGTACACTTGTGTCACTTCAAATGACAGTTTTATTGATAAAATAATCCTGTCCCGTGCTTTTATTTATATAGTAAACTCAAATGTAATCACAGAGATCAGTTTACATTTTTTTATTTTCCTGGCTGCTGGTTTCTGCCTTTTGGGACTGACGTGGGGACAGATGGAGGAATCCCTTTCCTCATTGCCCACTCCTGCTACAGTTTCCATCCCTCGGGGGGGTCTCACATCTCCCTCAACACAGAGGTATTTTCAAATTAAATACTTTCTAATGAACTGGAAAACCTGCCCCCGCTGCTGCCGTTTGTGTGTGTATGTGTGTGTGTGTGTGTTTGTGCCGGAGAGCAGAGTGAGAAAATGAAAAGAAAAACTGCGAGAGATTAAAAAGACAGAGGTATTTGGATTGCAGTCTGGTGATTGCACAGCCGGTGTGTGGCATCATGAAGAGTCTGTTCGTTAATTGTATATCTCAGCAGTTCTAATTGCTTTAATTCCCTGTAATTAATCAGTAATTGCAGTGAGGATCCATGCACAGCTTTGCTCTGAACGCAAAAGAACTTTTCAATATGGAGTACATAAATATAGATGAGAGGAAGAAAAGGAAGCAAAGAAGATGGTGTGGAAACAGAGATAGAAAAAGAAGAATAGAACGGATGAAGAGAATACTTTTTTAAAAAAAAGTCCTGGAAATTATGAAGTATACGGTCGTGTCTGATTTCTCATTAATGTATTCTGCATGACAATGAGGGATTATGGGTGAAAGTGGAGCAGTCCCCAGAGAGACTTATAGCAGAGTCACAAATAACTTCCCACAACTCAGAGCAAAAAGTAGCTTCACTGAAAAAAATCAGCCTAAAATAAAACTACATTGTCAGCATTTAAGATTGATAAAATAAGAAAAGGGACCATTCTGATTTTTTTTCATGTTGCCTGTTGCTTTATAAGTCAAGATTTTACACAAAGTTTTGATGTCTTGACATTTCTGAGTGTGTGTTCAGGATGAGTCTCAGCTACTACCACACCAAGGTTTAGCTTAAAAATATAATAATCTACATCAGTTTTGGCCACTTTTTGTGTTTTCCTAGTTTGATGAAATGTGGTGTCCAGCTTGTGTTTTTAGTTATTTTATGGTGTTTGCATAGTTTTTTTTAAGTTTCTTATGCTTCTGTTTATAGGATCCATGTATTTATCATTCCTTATGTTAGATTACTTCAGTTTAGATCACACCTGTCAAATTCAAGGTCCGCAGGCCAAATGTGGCCCACCATAGCATTTTATGTGGTCTGTGAGAACTCCAAAGATGTCTTAAAATAATCTGCCTTAAAGCCAACATTGACCATAAGCTCCCATAATTCAAGTTGACCATTTTGCCCATGAAATGTCATCATCCCACCACTAGGTGGAGGTGCTCAGGGTTCTAAAGTAACTGGCAAAAATCACCTTGTAAAATCTCCATTTCACTGCTTTTTCACCAGCTCCTTTTGCTGCATTTGTACTGGGAAGTGGGAATTCCCCACTTAAAAATGATGGATTTAAACTGGAACTCCACTCCAGTGGGAACTCCCTGTCTTAAAGTGGGAAAGTTCAGGATGGTGTCTATCACAACTCAACAGTGAGTAAAACTCTCTTACTTTTACTTTTACTAGTGTTTCTGTATTATTTATTTCATATTTAGTCCATTGTACACATAGTAGTTTTCAGTGTTTATAAGAGGACGTGTTAAAACCCTGTTGTACCACCAAGAGCTCAGTTAATGTTTGTTAGTGGTGCTCAGCTGTAGTGAGACAAGGAACGTGACATTTCATGTTTTTTTAGTCGAAACACAAAGCAAAGTTAATCAAAGTTAATTACAGTTTGACACCTCTGTATTAGATTGTCTTGTTCTCCGTTGTATTTTAGATTCTTCTATTCTAGCTTCTCATGCACATATTTCTTATGCCTCCCTTATTCAAGTCAACCACTCACACCTGTTGCCACTCTGTAATCAGCCCACCTGCTCCCCACGTCTCATCAGCCTGGTTCATATATATTCAGCCTCCTGCCATCTTCACATCAGCACATCATTGAACTGAATTGCATTTGTGTTTCTGTTCCCTGCTGTAACTGTAGGTCTTCTGCCCTGTCAGCTCTGTGATTTTGTTTATTCTTGTTGTTATTTTGCCCTCCGAGTCTCTGCACGTGTCCAACCACACCACTCTACGTGTCAGTCTGGACTTTTACTCTAAATTAAATCAGTTGTATATGTTCATTTGATGATTGTGTTTGGATTATTTTACTAGTTTATGACATATTTTGCTAATAGACAAGCAGATAGAAAAAGGCAGTGTCACAACGGCTCGATTTATAAGCCAGCAGGAGATAATTGGTTGTTTTACAGTTAGCAGAAGTGAAATCGGGCACCAAATACATTCATAGCTATTCATGATATTCAAAATTGTCGTTCAACCTTCTTTTGGTCCTGTAGACAAATAAAATTGGAGTTACAAATTTATTTTATTGTTTTTTATATAACATAGAAAGTTCTTAATGTGCCAGGATGTTAGCCTCTTCGGTATCACCTGGACTGGCCATTAGCTTCTTGATCAGGTCAGAATTGGACTCTTGTTTGTTGAAAGAGCTGTGTTGAACAGGTAAGACATTAAAGGATCAGAGGGTCTGAACTATATTCAGAAGTCTTTATTGTATCAGAGCAGTTTGGTGCACAGACAGGCTGCAGCAGCTGTTTCAGGGAGTCCCCTGTCCCATCAGAGCACCAGAGAACACAATCCCTCCTACTCATCATGTTGCTGCAAGGTAATCCCTCTCTCTGTCTCCCCCCCCACACACACACATCCTCTCCTCTCCTCTCTTCCCCTCACCCTGTCCCCCTCATTAATTCACAATTAAGACAGCAGCCCACCCACCCACACACCTCCTCATTGCAAATATTGCACATAAATGCTTTTCCTGGTCAGACTTTTATAATTTACTGAGGTTTGAGCTGAGGGTAGCAGACTCACTGAACTGTGTGAACGTGTGTGTGTGTGTGTGTGTGTGTGTTGTATAATGATTCATACTCTGTTCCTTCCCTCATCCCTGGATGAAAGCAAACCTTTGTCATTCTCGATCGTTTTTGTAAACGAGAGTTGGTGGCTGGTTTTCGGCGACCTGCTGCGCTCCTCCCTCTCCTCTGTCGTCTTTCTGCGTGCACCCCCCCCCCCCCCCACACACACACGCACCTTCTCCCCCACCATCAACACCCACCTCGTAAATGGTTCTGGTTCCCTCGTAACAAGCTGGATTTCTCATAGATCTCCATCAATTTGTGTCACACTAGGGAATCCCTGAACAAAGATGCCTTTCCCACATCACCCACAACTTCTATGCATTATTAAGGCTGGAAAAACAGCCTTCGATGTGTCTGCTACGGCTTTGGTTACATAGCTAAAAGATACAAAGCAGCGAGGAACAAGGCGATAAAGCGAAGATAAGGAATAGTGAGGCTGATGACAAAAAGCCACGATTATTTTTTTTTTTAATGCCGACGCAGTCATGCATTCCTCTGGATGTTAGTGATGCAGAAGCAGAAAAGTTGCTCTGACGCTCCTTTTGCTGTGTTTCTTCATTAAAGAGATTTCTCATGATGCACCTCATCCATGAGCAGTTAACATCAGTGTGTGTGTGTGTGTGTGTGTGTGTGTGTGTGTGTGTGTGTGTGTGTGTGGTGAAGCTTGCATTGATCTCTAAATAGCAGCACAATACTATTAAAATGCAGCTTGTCAAAAAGCTTCACATTTAATAAAAGGCGTTTTAAGCATAATCATATACAGTTCTCAAGGGTCCTCGAATGGCATCCTGCTCTCTGCAGTCCATGTCTGCCACAGCAGCGGATAGTTTCATTTACTGGATGTCAAAAAAAAAATATAACAAAGACACAAGCAATAGTGCAACCCATGTGACATTTGGGTTTCAAACTGAAACTTTAATGACAAATTTATGTCATTATCAGCAGGATCGATTCTCTGACACATTTACAAACTGGACCATCAGTGCAGCTGAGGGCTTAATTAAAAGAAAGTCAAGATAGAAATACTCTGCTGACAAAAACCTGAAGAATATGCTAACTCAGAGAATGCGTCACAGGATATTTAGCTGCTAATGAGTTTCATTTACCTGCAGCGATGAAAGGTCAGAGACCTCAGCGTGGTTCCATGTGCCATAAAATACCTGAATGGATTAATATTCAAACACTGTGGTAAGCAGGATTAATAACAAACCCACAAAGGGCAATAGACCAAATTAGATTATATGAAAACATGAGACAGGATGGAGTTGCTATGTAAAATGTGAGAAGGGTGTAAGACAGCATCCTGCTACACCGTACATCATAGTCTGGGAAAATCATGGCTGCCTAAAATATATTGCCTTTATCCACCTGATATAACAGAATCTACAGCATATGCTTTAGCATTCACTCAGAAGTGATTACGATAAAAGCTAAATAATTTAATAATCTATGGAGAAGCTCTGGGTGTGAGCCACAAAACATCAGGTTTGAACTTTGAACATTTGAAATGTTTCTTATTTTCAGCTTTAGTTGGTTCTGTATAATTTTGCAGCTGTTGTGACTCAGCTTCCAGGAAAGTAATTCTAGTAAAATCTGTGATGTTAAGTCTTCCCTCACTGTGTGATGACCAAGCTGCATTATTCACAACCTACACGTCCTGAAGAACAGGCTGGATCTCAAATTTGTTTGAAAAACCTCCTTCTGTGCAGAAGATTCAAGAAGCTTTTTTGTCTTTCCAAGTTAAAACATGAGAAACAAAATTGTGGTCGTATATATCAGCATAAAAAACACCCCTCGTGATTATGTTGTTTATAATATTCATCAAAATTTCTTTCTTTGATGTTTTCCACATATTTGAGATACTCTTTATTCTAACGGTAACTCTTCAACAAACCTTATTTGGCCATTTTGAGCATGACATATAAATTGCGACAAAAAATTTCACGACACTGAAACGAACAGTTGTTTGGATATGAGCATGAGCAGAAACAGGAAGGGATGTGTTTGTTATATGAACTTGTTCTTGAAAAAAGGGGCAGATATTATAAGATTTTTTTTCTTCTTTCTGCCGCCTTTCATTTCATTTATTTAAATTTTTGATATACATATATATAATTTTTTTCACTTATTTTTCTTTTTTATACTTTTCTTTTGTATATTGTATATAAAATTGTTTGTTGTTTTTTTTTTAATGAAATGAAGAATGAATAAACTAAATTAAACTAAACTTGCACACAAAATCTCTGATCATCCTCAGCTGGGCCTCTGATGAGGATATTCATGGGTAATGGCAGAAATGTAGTGAACCTATCCACGTAACAAAATGTGTCTGACCCACACAAAGCACTAACACTGTGTCCTGATACCGCAAAGAATGATGGTCCTTTGCTGGCCCAGATGTAGTTTGTCAGAGGTGGTCCATTCATGGGCTAGCACCACATAAAGCAAACCATAACTGGGCCAGTAGTGGCATGCCATCTCCTAAACAGTGCCCTCATTGCCAGACCTGGCCCACATCTGACACTAGCCATGCCAGCAGTGGCATCTTGACACCAGGTCTGGCCATTTTAATCTCCTAATTTTAACCACTAAATTAAACAAACGAGAAGGAAACGTGTGCCTTGCCTTTGACTCCATGCTCCAAAGTTTCAGTAACTGAACTGATCCAGGAGAAGACACTGAAATACAAAAAAAAAATCCACATTTTACCCTGACGGTAGCATTTAAAATGTGTTGTCCTGCTGAGAACAGCAGCACGTGTCCCAGGCTCCTTCTCTGCTCTACAATGATTGAATTCAACTTAAACCTGGTTTTACCTGAAATAAATTTCTCTACTGTTGCTCATCTTTTGTTGCTAGAGGTACTGGTGCTGCTTGTGTTGTAAATAAGGAACCGTTGTTGGCTAGTTTTCCCAATTTTTTTTAATATTCCCAATTGCTGTTGTATTTTGAATAGTTTTCATGAAATTAAGTGTGTAATTATTTCCTTGACTTGCTCTGCTTTTGTTTTACATCATCTATCAGCTTATAATCAAGTGGTTCCCAAACTATTTTTATACTATGTCCAGCAATAAATTTATATTTTCACAACCTCTCAGCAGACAGGGTTATGGGCTCCTGCTCTGCTCTCTCCCAGGGGAGGTGGGTATCCCAGGTTGGCAACCTCTTTCATAATTGGTTATTAGCTTGTGATTTATTAGTTGATGCTAAACTTAATATCATAGTATTACCAGTATTTGTACCACAGAATCATGTTTTCATAATCTTGATCACAGTCATAGCCTATGTTAGGCCAACGTGGAGAGTTGTGACAAACCATGCCGTTACACATGAGCCCCACAAAGTGGTTCTGTCATATTTCTGCCACCACACTTGCCTCAGCTCCACCCAGGACCGTGATATGCTTCCACCATGAAAATAAACCACAATGACTTTAAAATAGATGTTCTGTGCTAAAAGTTATGGACTCATCCCACTCAATAAGCCCACTGTGTTCTTCATGCCCCACAAAAACCCTTGCAAAGAGGATCTCTGATGTTTTTCACCATAGGGTTGTCATGCAGTGTGAAGGTAGAAGGCCTGCGTGTACCATCATCATCATCAACACGGATGAATAAAATGGAATTCTTGCTCTGAAGGTTTTTACTGACATGGACGTTTTTGTAGTAGGACATGGAAGTTGTGTTTTTTTCCCCTCTATGGTAGGTGGAAGTGCTCAGATAAAGATGAGAACAAGTTTCTATGAGAGCACAGGTCATCATCTATTTTACCATTTCATACAGAGGAGTTTTGATGGGTTATTATCTTGATTATACACCATGTTGGCAAAGCCATCCATGCTGTGTCCCCGCTGGCTCGCACACATGCAGACGCACCTCTTTCAGGATTCACACTTAGACATGATTTTTTTTCTTCTCTCTCTCTCTTACAGTCACAGTAATAAGATCAAACTTGCTTGGTGAAACCCAACCTTTGTTTTATTTGATGGCGGCACGAAATTAGATTCTATTAATATCAGCACACCCAATTGGGCTGGCTGGCTGACTCCCAGCGGAGGCAGCGCTGAAAAGGTTAGGTGCGGCAATTACGCAGGTGGAGTCGTAGAGAAGATGGGGGGTGAGAGGGAGATGATTCTGCCTTGATCACTGGCTCTGAACAAGGTGTTATCAGCTACAGCAGAAAGAGATGGGGGGGGGGGGGGGGGGGGGAGGGGGGGGGGGGGGGGGGCATGGAGGGGAGGGGGAGATGGGGAAGGCAGCCAGAACGGCGTTAATGACTCGCCTTGTTTTTTTTGATGCGAGGAGTTGCGTTTTCAAACGCGAGGCAATTAGAGGGGGACTTGTTCTGTTGTGCTCGGGTTACTGCAGTGACTTAGTAAAGCTGTCATCTGCCGGCCAATCAGTGCTGGACTGGAATGACTGGTGAACGCACACACGCGCGCACACACGGTGATGTAATGACTGAACTTTTTTCTTTCTTTCTTTCCTGTGCACACTCTTGAAACACACACATTCCCCAATGAATTGATGTTAGTAGGTAATGTTTGAATGCATGCACATAAATTTGTTGAAAAGTGTCTCTCTGTGTGTGTGTGTGTTCTTGTTTCTACTACAAAGTGAGGACTGTCGTATTTTAACCAACAAAGGGAGGACATTTTCCTGGTCCTGGAGGTATGATGTGAATGAAGTTTTGGTTCAGGTTAGGTAGACCAGTAATGGTTTAGGGGAAATGTCTGGGTTAGGTATAAATGCAGTTACAAAAATGAATGAAAGTCAATACAAAGTCCTCTGTTTAATGGAAGTATAAGGATGTATGTGTGTGTGTAATGTGTGGCCTTGTTCTTGCTACTTGGTTGGGACGATTTTTCAGAAAAATGCAGCCTTGCGGGGACCGGATGCTCCTTGTTGGGACCAAAGCCCGGTCCCCACATCTTCGGAAACTGATTTTGGGGGTGGGGGGGTTGGTTTAGGACCAAGGTGTGAATTGAGTTTATGTTAGTTTTAGGGTCAGGTTGGTACCTGTGAGGTTAGTTTTAGTGTATATGGTCAGGGTTAGGATATGAAAAAAAAAATGAATGGAAGTCAATGGAAAGTCCCCACAAGGATAGAGAGACATAGTAAGTGTGTGTGTGTGTGTGTGTGTGTGTGTGAAGTACAGGTGACACATTATCGAAACGCTTCAAATCTCATTATGTTGCCTTGCTCAAAGGAAAAAAAAGAGAATAAATTTGCTCTTTCTCGCTCCCAAATCTCCTTCTTTGTCTCCTCAGATTATCCAGCAGAGCATCAACACACCCACTATTAGTTTGCTGCCGCTGCTGACCCCAGTCATTCATTTAATTGGCTGTTAATTGCTATTCTCTCTACAAAAGACAATGTATATGTGGAGCTATATTTAGGCTCGCCCCTCGATGGCTCTTCATGCTAAATTACAACTTTCAGCCAGGCACTGAAGGGCCCCATTGTGGCCTGTCGTTCTCCCCCTCTGTGACTGACTGACAGGCCGGGGAGGGGGTGGAGAGGGGGAGAGAGAGAGAGAGAGAGAGAGAGAGAGAGAGAGAGAGAGAGAGAGAGAGAGAGAGAGAGAGAGAGA
>JAUBOC010000191.1:11662068-11677935 GCA_032275365.1 Anablepsoides cearensis | reverse complement strand
AAATTTATTTTGCAATATTTTATTAATGTCCTCTTTCTAAAAATGCATTCATATGTATTACAAAAATTTGACGTCACAGGCACTTTAAGACAACTTGCTGTGAAAATAAGATGGAATGTTTTCAGACTTTTCTGAGAAAAAATAACTTCTGATCATCGTAAAGCACCGACCTGATGTGTGGAGAAATATCCGTTTTCAGAACAGCACTGATTACCAGTAAACAAAGATTTCATGTAAAGTATTCATCTTTTTGTGCTGTGTTCTATTGCTGAGGCTTCTCTTTACGACGAGACAGCAGGATGTATTTAAAAGTCGTTAGCTGGTGATCTCAGGTCATTTGTAATCCTCAGATGACTGACGGATGTGGAATCTTAATACCAGCTGGTTGTTGCAGTCTGACTGAATAACGTTACAAAATCAAGTTCATTGTCCTTAAAGGTGTTGTATGTCAGTAAATGGGGGTGGCTGGAGGGGTGGTTTGCTCCAAAACCAGGAGGCAAAGTGGGCGGAGCTGCAGCAAGTCACTATAGCTATTTTAAAAAGAGAGTTGCTGTTGCTTAATAATGAGAGGTGTCCCATTATCTTTTCTACTTCCTGTCTGGAATATCAAGTCTTTCAGTTTGGTGTCCACTGGCTGAGAAAAAAAACTTATTTTAACTGCAAATTTTTTAAATGTTCCATGTGAAAATAATCAAGTGAATAATTTTTTAGAGCATAGAAAATAATGAAACTTGGCACTGATTGAATTCTTCATCCACAGAAACTTGTGTGGCAAGAGAGTATTAAATGACCAAGGACAGAGAGACGGCTCTCCTTTTGACAACGTGACGCAAGGTTTCCTTCACTTCACTCAAATTAAAAAGAAAACGTCTACAATAAAAAACTCATTGAGAGAAGGTGCTCATCTACCTGTTTGTCAATTAAAAGGAGGAAAAATCAAGAACAAATTTGCAATAAAAAAGAGAAGCTGACGTAAAGTCAAGTGTTCACAGATTCCGGTTTTGTTCACCGGATTAGGAAAGTCTAGGTCCTTCGGTTTCTCCGAGTAACCCGGCATTTTTCATGTAATGAAGCCTTAAAGATCTGAAGAGCATCAAGAGACGTATCTAAGAGAAGTGCCTTCAGTTTTTATTCATGCTGCTTCCCTTTTCTTTTTCAAGTGATCTGCAACTTCAGAGAGAGGACGATGAGGGAGGGAGACACACACACACACACACACACACAGGAATGGGAGAGGAAATACTTCCTGATAGGAACGAGGCGGGCTGAAGTAGACTCTTCAGTTGTGCCGAGGCTGTCACTGCTCAGTTCAAAACATTCAGGCACGCAAAAAGCCCTGAAAACCTGCTATAGCACTTCTCTTTGAACCTCGAGGATTCTCATTCACAAACAGGCCGATTTCAGTCTCCGATGGGCTCAAAGGGTTACCTACAAGCTGCTAAATTTTAGGTAAATGTGTATAAATTTAATCTTTAGCAGCATAATTAAGTTTACAGTCCTTACAAACACACACACACACACACACACACACACACACACACACACACACACACACACACACACACACACACACACACACCTTTTTGTAATTGAAGATCATGGTTACTGGAACACGGAGGTGTGAACTTGTTCTAAGCGCAAGCATGCATGGCAAATATTCACGTACACACATGTGCACACACATGTTTCTCATATTCCCACCAACAGCTGCAGGGGTGTGGAATTCTTGGGAAAATGGATCATGGAATCAGGCCAATCAACTTCCTCGGCAGCCAGCACCTGTTAGACTGGATCTGCTGCTGACGATTTCACAATA
Source organism: Anablepsoides cearensis (assembly GCA_032275365.1). Taxonomy (NCBI): domain Eukaryota; kingdom Metazoa; phylum Chordata; class Actinopteri; order Cyprinodontiformes; family Rivulidae; genus Anablepsoides; species Anablepsoides cearensis. The sequence continues at coordinate 11,676,119 of JAUBOC010000191.1, read as the reverse complement.
TCAGAAAAAAAAGTGTACAGACATTAATGCACATTATTTATTTTCTGTCAGAGTAATGAGTGCAGCAACAGTCTTTTACTGCCTGCTGTCATAAAACTATGTAATTGTGTTTGTTTGTCTGTTAGCAAAACATATCCTCAACCAATGGACAGATTTTAACAAACGATTCAGAAAGTTTTCATTCCAACATAGCAAAAATGGTCACATATGTCCATATGGACAGGTATGTGGTACTGACAATATGTGGACTATGTATACTACGTAAAACAACAAGTGGGCCAGTTGTGGTTCTGAGAGATCTGAACTATAACCAGTGGTGGGCAGCACTAATCAAAAAATTATTTCCACTAGCCCTAAAACACTAACCTAAATATTTAGGTCCCCTAATTCTAAAGCACTAATACACTGAATGTTTTAGCAAAAGCTAATTCTAAAGCACTAAAATAACCCTGTTAACATGCTTCAACATAAGTATCTTAGGACTTCTCATTGACATTTCACAGCCGTATTTGGGTTCATAAGTGGATAAGTGACACATATGAACAAAATGTGCGACAAGATCACCCTCAGCTGTTAACTTTAACATTGATCAATAACATTTATAGACCTCAGTTAGTGCTTCTAAATTTAGCAAGTGCTAATCCACTAATACATTTTAAAATTAGCAAAAGCCCTAAAGCACTAAATAGGGAATTATTTCCCCTATTAGTGCTTTAGGGGAGATGTGCCCACCACTGCATATAACAAACTAAACAACAAGTGGGCCAGCAAACAAGGAAATAAGTTAATTTAACACTAAAACTAAAGAGAGACTTGTTGATTCTTTTACTATTTAAAAGTAAATGATTTAAATTGATCACAAATTATAAAATAAGTGTGTGTGACTGTATTCAGTTACAAAATATCTTACAGTAGGCAAATTATGCAGATACTGAGCTAAAATTTGGTGTGGTGTTGGGAGTCCGTACAGATCACTCAAGATTTTTATTAAATTTTTTTTTTTCATTACTGGAGGCGACCGAAGCTGACCGAACACATAAATGCCTATAACTCAGACAATTCTACAGGTTTAGCACTACTATTTGAAGTGGTAGTAGCTGAGAGTAATCCACCCCACAAAATCCAGAGTACCAACAGATTACACAAATTCATTGCTTAAAACTTTGGTGTGTGTGGCGGTGGGTGATACTCATTCCTACAAGAATTTCTATTTTATTTCCATAAATCATTTTTATTGAAGTCAGGTAGGGAAGCATGAAGCAATGATTTTTTTTTTTGCCTGCTTGTTTGTCATTGAAGGTTATTCAAAAGAGATTATGCAAATTTGAGTCTTTTACACATCTTGGCCTAATTCAGTAAACCCTGTTATAATTAAAACACACATCCACCGCAGGATAACACACACGCACACGCTCACTGACAAACTAAACATACTTGAAATTTCCTTCCTCAACCTAATCTATGGAGATGAACAGATACGGAGGTGATGACAGTGAATGCACCTTGTTGTTTATGTCTTTTTGACAACAAGAGCGTCTGAGGGTGTGTGTGTGCGACGAGAGTGTGTGTACATGTGTGTACAAGCTGAGAGGTGGGGTAGGCGAGTCTCTGTGAAGCGGCCCAGGCAGGCATCAGCACTCAATCATCCCAGATCTGCCAGACGACACCAGCAGAGAAAACACATTACCCACATTGTGTCGCCTCGCCTTCGTCTCTTGTCTTCTCTTTATTATATTTAGAGCTGCCTTGCCTCGGGGTCAGGTGACAATCTGCATTCTCTTTCTGCAAGTTTTCTCAAAAACTGTTTGGAGTTTTCTGCGTTTCATTTTTTTTCCCTTCTCCCCCCGCCTTCCCCTTCACTTCTCTCTGTTAAAGGGGAGCTGCTGATGGGTTTTAATCCCTACATGAGTCCCTTTGCAGATGACTCTGCTGGCATGGTGTCAGAAAGAAACTAACAGAGAGCCGTGCTGCACATTAGACTAAAGACGAATACCCTCTGAAGGGGAATGAGGGAATAGAGGCAAAGAGATCATTTGAAGTGCTTGTCTAAGTTTTGGTAAAAAATGACTTCTTTCTATCAGCAAATAAATATATAAATGAAACACTTAAAGACATTATGAGGCTCTTTCTCGGTTCCCCCTCCGTCTTTTGTGTTGCTGGTTGAGGTGGGAAACAGAAGGCAAGTAAACACATCTGCATATCTGAGTCATTGGTTCCAGGGGAGCTGTTATGGGTTGTCTCTGTGAATCTCTTCTCCGTGTTGCTTATAGCCCACCAACAGCAAACCCCCCCCACCCACCTCTTTCCTCTCTGCGCCGCTGATGCCGGGTCAGATATTTTCATCTGATGTGGTTAGATCTGAGGGTGGTGATGCTGGTTTCAGATTTCCTGACTTCAGATGGCTGCGCAGCCTCTTCATGCTTCGTCTTCTCTCCGGTTTTGGATGCGTGTTGTTTGTCACTTCCAGTCCGTGTCCCGGGGGGGTTGACGGCAGAAGTTAGCGCAGCCGTGAGCCAAAAAAAAAATAAAATAAAATAAAAAAATAAACGGTCAAGCCCCCCCTCCTCTTCCCCCTGTCTCCACGGTGGTCATCCCCTGGATGGTCGAGCATGAAGCCCGGGGCCACATCTGAAGGATTTGGTTAACGGTGTTGAGAGTGAAGCCTGTAACATTTTGCTTCTTTCACCGGAGCGGTGACAACACAAAAACCACCAACATATAAAATTTGTTTAATTTTGAATTTATCATTCATTTAAAACAAATCAGTACAGAATAAAACAGAAATAACTACTTGCTTCTTGAAATGTTCTTATTAAATCAAGTATAAAAGTTACAAATATCTATACTTAGCACAAAAAGTAAGAAAGTTTGTTTTTGTCAGATTATTTCTTTGTTGTAACATCGCTTCTCGGCAATAAATCTTATAGGGGGCACCTGACTGGCAGCCCCTGGGGGTACCAGAAGCTCAAAACAAGTGACAATACCAACAGCAAAATAAGCCGTTAGTCAGAGAAGCTCTACTGCTCATCCCACAAAAGCATGTTGCTTATAAATGTGGCATCATTTAAAAGAGAAAAAAAACTGGTTTTCCAATGATATAACATTTATTGCCACAACAATTACAACAAAGAAATTTCCTTACTTTTTGTGTTCAGTTTATGTCATTCAGGGTTTTGCGTTCTCTGAAGGAATGTATATTACCCATCGGCTTTCAGACATTTAAATTAAATTCATCTTGAAAAGAGACACTAAGAGCCATTTTAATGAAGCCTTGTTAAAAATGTTACTTGTGACTTTTGTGAACACTAAATGCATTATCAGAAGAGTATAAGTTGAAGATGACACAACTGCTGCATCAAATTTTAGAATGAATTTTTGTAAACTTGAACTGAATTATTTTTGTGTTGACGAAAGCTGATTAACTATGGTGGCCATGTTGTATCGGGTTGACTTTAAAAGATAATCAGCTGTTGATGTTCATCTACTTAATAAGAGTTTTATTAAAACACATCCAGTAGTTTAAATCATATTTTGCTTAAACAACCAATAAATTAATGACTAAATAGACATACAAATGGAAAAACATAATTGCACATTCACCTGTGGTGGTGAGCAGAAATTAAACTTTTAAATAACCCATTTATATGTTTTGTTGTTTTCTGAATGTTATTTTTTAAAATTCTTCTACAAAAAGTAGGTCGCAGTTTAAAAAAAAACTATTTTACTCAAATGTTTTACTTTGAGGGTTTCTAATATTTTTTACTGACAATACTTAATTTAAATATGTATCTAATGCAGGACATTTGTGAAACATCTTTTGTCGCAAACTCTTCATTTTAGTTGTCGTCTCTTTGAGTTCCTATACTTAAATATCTACTACTTTAGTTTATATTGTACCAATTCACAACAAAAGCCATCTATGGGCACTATACAAAAGAAACAATAAAATAGACATTCTTCATAAATCCAATTCAGTCCTAAACAAATCCAGATTCTAATCCAATTGCACTCAATTCATCCCAATTTAAGTTGCAGTACATTCACAAACATCATAAAATATCAATTAGCAAAAAAATATATTAATCAAACAAAACCAACATATTGCATTAAAGTCCTTCTGTCCAGCTGGTGACAGAGGAAAGGAAAGAAATCCTTTTAACAGGAAGAAACCTCCAACAGAGCAGGGTTTGCAGCCATCTGATCGACTGGGTTCATTAATTGATTAAAGATGGTAAACTTTGATCAAGTTGCTCTTTTTTTTTCTTTTGGGTCTAAGACAGTTTCAAAAGACTCCGTTTTTTTATTGCTATTGTGAAAATCTTTTGGGTGTCCCTTCAAAGCACAAGGTCATGTTTTTACTACATAGAAGAAAAATAGAAAATGTGACTCACAGTTTGTCGTGGGTTCCACTTTTAAAGCGACACTATTTTTTTCATAGATGATTTTTTGAGCAACATTTTATTTTATTACAACTTTTGAAATCTGACAATATTTTTCATTTTCATTTGATCTTTCTATATCATACAAATAAGATACACACATTACAGCATGAACTGCTCATGTAAAGAACCTAAAGTGTTTTTAGCGGATTAATTCTTTGTTGTGCTACATTTTCAACACAACTTCCTGAGTGTGATTGGGTTATTAAAGAGCAGCTGTCATTTTTGTGAACCGCTTTTATTAATCTCTCAATATTTTGTTATGAGTAGTGATGGAAAGACGTAATAAAATAAAATATTATTTGATTTCATCCAGTGACTTTATAACAAATTGATTTTTTTAAAGTCATCTGCATTCTGTTTAGTGACCAGCAGGGCGGTATTGTTTTGGCTACTGTGAAGAAAGCAGTTGTGTTGAAATCTATGAAAACAATAATTCAGTTTTATCTCAGCTTGTCAATCTATTGATATTTTCATGATCATAAATAACTTCAGTAAATGAGTTTATGGTTCTTGTCACCAGGTGCATGTCTTTTTAAAAAGTGATAATGTTCCTGATCAGAGGAAAACATACACAAAGTAAGTTTTTGTTTTTGATAGACAGCACCGACCAGTTGGAGCGTTTACAGATGTGATTAAGTGTTTGCTCAGTGTAAACTAAATAGGGGGTGACTGTGTCAGTTTAACTTCATTGGGCCGTCAGTGTAGAAATGCATCAGATGATGTCTGAGAGTAAAACTCTGGACCACAATCAAACAATTTGAGCCAGTCAGGAGTTTTGTCTTCTTCAGGTGCTGACTTTTTATCTGCAAAATAACCCCTAAAGGACACATTTGAGGACCAGACAGAAAAAAAAGCACAAAATGTTTTTTCTTTAGCGCTGCAGCTCAGTAAACCCAGTGTCTGATCTGTATACCTCTGCAGATGTCAAAGAAGTTCACAGACAAATGAAGCTTTTTGTATTTGTGTGTCTGTGGCAGAATTTCTCCTAACCCTGAGCAGTTTTTTTTTCTCTTTCTCTTATTCGCTGTTAACTTGTTTGTGTGAATTTTTCCTAAGTCTGCTAGAAGACTCTTTCACCGCGGATGTCACCTCTCGGACTCGGCTCGTACAACAGGAATAATGAGACATCGTTCTGTTCCGTCTCCGCGAAACCAAACAAGGTTCACAAGAACAGACCGACTCTGGGGTCATTCCTCTTCTCCCACACACACACACACACACACACACACACACACACATACTAACACTAACACACACACTTTCTAATTTCTTACATATGTCCCTGATGTCTAGAGGTCACCATGGCAACCTTGTTCTCTGCAGCAAATGGTTTGGATGGTTTGATGGGGTCTTGACTAAAGTGTATTGATCTGCATGATTTGATGCTTCTTGCAGAAAGAGAGAGAAAAAAACTGCCTTGTTGAAACATTTGATCGATTAAAAAAAAAAAAAATTCCCTGGAAACAAACTATATAAATTTATCCTCTTGAGAAATTGAAAGTACACGAGCTGCGTTTAGAGCGTTATTTCTGGCCTGTTGTTTGTTCCAGTAGACATTTGGTTATGCTTTGTATATGAAGTGTGTTCATGTATATGAGTGTGTGTTCCATGGGTACTTCCTGTGGTTGCGCGCGTGTGTGTGTGTGTGTGTGTGTGTGTGTGTGTGTGTGTGTGTGTGTGTGTGTGTGCAGCAGAGATGATTCATGAGTTTCATTGTTGCTATAGAGAGAGAGAGAAAGAGAGAGAGAGAAAATTCACACCATAAATTTGCTTCTTTCCAACACTTGGTTTCACACACAGAAATATACAAAACACACACACACACACACTTGTGCTTACAGTGTTCCAACTCCCACACAGATGAACATGAGTGCATCTCTGTTTATGGCAGAAATGAACCAAAAATATTTTTTCACATTCGCTCGTTTTATGTCGTCTGACACGTGGCTTTTTGTCGTAGCTTTGACGAAACTTGCATTTTTTTTTAAACGCTTCGAGTGTATTGTTGGGATGACTCTCAGCTACTACCAGAACTGAATTTGAACTCACTGTGTATACATTTGACTGAATTATAAACACTTTTGTGTTATTCTAGGTCAATTTAATGTGGTGGCCATCTTGAAACAAGTCGACGCCAAAATCTAATCAGTTTCAGAATCTGTCCACTGGTTCATGAAATATTTTACAAACAAACAGGGCTGACAAATATAGTTTAAGTTTTTGTTATTACTGTTAATACTGGGAGTTATAGACAAGAGTCTTAGATGTTACTTTACCAAATCTGAGCTCAATACATGTTGAATTGAATGAGTTAATGGCTTAGTTATGTGTTTTAGGTTTGATTATCTGTGGCACCCATCTTCAATCAAGTTGACTCTAAAAGTTAATCAGTTGAAGATGTATATTTAGTGAATAATTTCTGAGAATTTCAATAAAATATATACAATGATTCTCAAGATATTTTGCTAACAGACAGACGGTGTTAACTCCAAAAGTTAATATCAATGTTTTAGACAAAGAACTCATTTGATCTGTAAGTTTTTAGAGTATATAATATGGACAACTCCCAGCTATTATAACATCAGGTTTTAGCAAAAATATTTTTATAACTATCTGAACTATGCACATTTTTCTGTTTTGTAAACCTGTTTAGGTTTGTCTGCCATATTGAACTGGGCAGACTCCAAAAGTTATTCAGTTGTAGTTGTGCATGGAAAGATTACTTCTTGAGAGTTTGGATAAAATCTATCCACTGCCTCATAAAATATTTTGCTAACAGACTGCACACCTGCACAACTTTAATGGCGATGGCAACAATTATAATAATCACATAATACATACAATGTGGGTTATGTTTTCTCATTGGTGTATTATAAATCATCTAAATATGTGGTTTTTTATTAATATTATTTCAGAACTCCTCCCTACTATAGTGCTTCACGGGCTCTTATCAGTAAAAGCTGGTGCACATTTGTGACTACAGAACAAAGTCCTTTTTTTATATAATGAAAAGGCTCGACATGGTGTGTGCAGCTCAGGTCACTTCAAACACTAAACCATGTGAAACACGAGTAGCTGTACTGGCACAGGGTTTTGAAAATAAAAAGTGAGGAGAAATAATAAAAAAAAGCCTGATGCGTGTATGTGTGTTTGAGATTTTCGGCACAAAAGTATAGAAATCATTGCAAGCCAAACAAAACTGCAGCTGTTTGGTCTCATACTTGGTCTATTGCTCAGCTTATCTTCACTGCCTATACTGTTATCTGAAAGGGGAAAGTCCACACACAGGAAACAGTGCAGCTCAGTTACAGTATCCACTCACAGCTCAGTCAACAATTTTCCTTTTTCAAACGAAGCCACAACTTCCTCATTGCTGATTTTCCTCGCCTTTCTCTGATGCGCTCTCTCATGTTTTTTTTTTTTTTCCGAGCGTTTCGTCACAGGGCTGTGGCTTTCTCACTACTCTCAGTGCACAGGAAGTGTGTTGTGGCAAAACAGGTCCCTGTCACTGTTTCCACTCCTCACAGAGGGCCACAGAGCTAAATTTAACACCAATAACAAGATTGCAGTCGCTCAAAATACTCACTTCCACATTTAGAGAGGCTTAAATTAACTCCCCTGAGTTATTTATACATTGCCACGTTAATATACTTATGTCTGCGGTCGAGTTTACCAGGTGACGTAGGCCACCGTGGAGGAAACGGCCTAAACCAATTAGCTAGCTTTATGTCAGAGAAGAGCTAGTCAGGTTAGGACGCTTAACTGATGATCACATGAATGAGATCTGCTTCGAAAAGTTTTCAGATTCTCACCTAACGGAGCGCCAGTGTCCACGGGCCTCAGATGTTCGAGGCAGAAGAAAAAAATGCACAGAAAACATTTCTCAAACAAAAACACTTGCAGTCAGGATCAAAATAAACCACTTTTCTTGGCAGAATTGGTGGAATTCGTTGTTAGTTTCCTGGCATAGACTAGGCTTTTAATCATTGGCCACAAGTTTTGGGTAGAGTTGGGGCTTTTTGGGTAGCCTGCTTTATCCAATCAGAAACCAGTTTCCATGTGCATTTGGGATCATTGGCTGTGTCCGAATTCAGAGGCTGGATCCTATAAAGGCCGAATTCATCTGACGCTTACGTCACAGCGGCACACCTAGACCGGGTAGGCCTACCTGGTCTAGGTGGCCCTCAGAATTTGGACACAGCTATTGTGCTGTCTGAACACCCAGCTGTGTCCGAGCTCCAAACATTTAGTTGTTGATTTGATGTGAAGTTGAAGAATTCTCCCTTATTATTCCAAATGTTCATTGTACAAAATGTTTGGAAAGAGGCTACCACCACCATGCTTAGTAATGCTTAGTAGTGTTCTTAGTTTTTGGTGTACATGTATATACATTTACATCTGTTTAAATTAGAGAAATCCACAATAAATATAAACATTTGCATGCTGTTCTATTTAAAAACCACTGAAGTTGTGTGATATATTCATTGAAAATGATCTAAATAAATCAATAAAGATTTAAATTATTATGATATTTATGCCAATGATGCGTCAGACCTCAGCTATGTAATAAGACCTAATATTTACCATCACAAGACCTGTTTCCCATTTGTAGTCATATGGTTAAAAATAAATGATTTTGATTTTGTGTCTGACTTGTGACTTCATGCGAAAGAGAAATGGGGAACCAAAACACACACTTTTGCTAAAAATAGGTAAGACTGAATTGAAACCAACAAATGGAAACATCTAAATATAACAGTGAAAAAATATTGTGTAAATACAGAAGCATTCACATTTTGACTCAACAGACTGTGAACAGACAAACTTTTGTGGAGATAAATCGCTCAGGTTCAGATCACAAAGCGGGGTTTGACGAGGAAAAGGCCCAACAGTATCAGTATCAGCTCCTGTATCGGGAGCAGATTCTTGCCTTTGTGTCCTTGTTTTTTGTGAGGCCTTGAATGAACTCACCACGGTGCGCCGGCGCTGTCACTGCTCAGAGCTCTGAACCTGGATCCAGGCCAGAGCAGGACTTGTTTTACTCCAGCTGGAGCTCCACCCTGCTTCCCTCTAGCTTTTCTCTCACCAGGAAGCCGACCGTGGCTCAATTACCGGGTAACTTCCGGGTCACGCTGGTCAAAGTTTGTTCCCACACACTTTTAAGCAGTAAAAAAATAAACCTGTTGAATTGATTTGATAAAAGCGATTATTTCTCCCCTTGTTTATTGCTCTCTTTATTCGTGCGTCTTGTCAAGCTGATGAGAAGTAGACGCGGTGCGACATTGACGGAGGGAGATTAGATCCTTTTGTCAGCAGTTAAAAACGAGCCAAAGGGGTCTGCTATAAATAGGCAGATTTACTCGGAGCTCGGCAGGAGATCGGGCTCAGGAGTGCAACTTAAAGGCTAGGGTCAGCGTGTTACCATGGTGACACGGCCACCGGGGAACGTGTGAGTGCTATCAGGGGGGATGTGAATGTGAGCGTGCGTGCGTGTGCGTGTGTGTGTATTCTCTTGGTTCCCCTGCAGCGGCAGCAGTGGGTCTCACAGCCCCCGTTGACGGAGAGCATGTTGGGTAACAGCAGACTGGAGTTCCCCTGGACTCGCTCCAGGACTCCTCTCCCTCTATCCCACAGTCTGCCCGCCCCACTTCTCCCACCCGCTTCCCCGTCCCCCTGCAGCTTGTTTCACTTCAGATAAATCTGTGTTAGTGTGTAAGTGTGTGTGTTAACTATTCCCAATGCTCCATTCAAAGCAACTAGATTATTTAGTTTAGCTCCGCTTCTTCGGAGGTTTTCAGACTCAACCACACCCTTCCCCGGATCTTGAAAAGTTTTTTCCATTACCCCAGCAAGGCTTCATTTTCCCATTAAATTGTTGTTATGTAGAACTGGTTTCACTTCAGTGTTTCCTGTCGCCACATCTCATTTTATCTGCTGTGACTCATTTTCTCTTGTTCCGATTTCAGAAACTGAAAAAAATAAAGACAGCTTTCTATACAATTTGTGTCTATTTGTAGCTTCAGCCACGTCAGAGCACCATCATCCACTTCATCGTCATCATTATAGCAACAAATGTTGAGCAATGGAGGATGAAATGCTCATCTCAAAGTGGATACCTAACCTTTTGTGGGGAGAGGGGGTTGGGGATTGTTAAAGTAAAAAAAAGAAAGAAATCAAAGAGATTTACAGTCACAGGATTCCAGTGCTGAGTGGGTCATTACTTGTTTTATAATTTTAAGGTCAGCTCTGTTTATTTAACGTACTTATTTTTAGGTAAAATCCAAAAGTGTTTCTTTTCTAGTGACTCTGCATTGCTCACTGCTGAGTGGAAGCATGAATCCTCGAACCGGCCAAGATCCTAAAAAACAGAAAAGTGGAGGCGAGGGGATGATGAAAGGTAATGAGTAAAAGTGGGCGTACCAGTGTAAAAGATGTCAACATTGCAGCTTGTCTCAGCCTGTTTACCTGCACCCACTCCATTCAGCGCGCGGCCTCGTGTGCCGGAGGAACAAGCTGCTACACGCTTCTGCCACAAAAGCGCACCAGTAGTAACTAACCCCTCTTTGCACCCTGCGCTGACAAAGCACCGCGTCACAGTTTCCGAAACCTCTCCTTCCACTTTTGCATCACGTTGCATGCGTTAACACATAGAAGAAGAAGAAATCCCTATATGTCCAAAATAGTTTCTCACACCACATTATTTGAAAGCATATTTTTAAATATGAGCCACTAAACAGATCATTTCCTTTGACATTTTTTACCCCCTGATTAAAAAAATACTTTTTAAAAAGTGTTTTGTTTTAATTTTTACTTTGAAAAACATTAAAAAATTAAACCAGCATTTCGTCCACCCCCTTTTTTTTCAAGAATGTGCCTTCAGGCTTGCATGCCAAGTTAAACTAATGCAGATAACTCTTAGTTACTACCACACCAAATGTTAGCTCAGTATCTGTAAAATTAGCTTAGTTTAATGAATTGGCTAAATGTGTCAGGTCGACTCCAGAAAGTAATCAGTTGTATTTTTCTGCAGTTTAAAATTCCTCCAGTGTTTTGTGAGAAATTTTGCTAATAAACAGACAAACACACACTCGCACATGTTCAGCTGCTTTTTATTATGACGGGCAGTAACAATAAGTCATAGGAGTAAATATTATCTGCTGAGTGAAGCCCAATAGGCTGAAACAGTTAAATTCCCAGCTGGCTCATCTGTTTTACACATTCTTCTCTCTTTTTTAACTATTCGACAGAGATATAAACATAAAAATTACAGAGTTTGAAAATGTAGCTTTTTAAATCCCATGTTAGAAAAAAAAGAAGAAGCAGAAACAGGAGCTGTGCAGCATCAAAAACTCAACCAGCAACAGCTGACGTCAGCAGTCTAATCCAAGAACATTTAGCTAGAAGATTTTTTAAAAATATATCGGTATGTTGGTGTAGATGGCCGTGCAAGAGAAAAACAGGAAATTAGGACCATGTGTGGCTGAGAAGATAAATAACTAAAAGTAGATATTTTTATTTGTCTGTTGGGCCTTAAACAAGACCACAAAGTGGGATGTCTGAGCCACAGCCACTGAATAAAAACAAAACACAGACAACTTCCTCTTTCCGTGCATCAGCCGCGCTGCTCACTGCCTCTGTCTATTTTCTTCTTTTCACTCAGTTGTTTCGCTCCGATTCGGAGCAATGATGTCACTTCCTGTTTGGTTTTCAGCTGCGCTGCCAGAGACCAGAGAAGCAGCAGCTTGGTGACAGCTGTGAGTGGTGTTGGAAACATGCAAATGAGCAGGGTCAGAGGTTTGAGCTGACTGAATCTAAGAGTTTATGTTCTCACAGATGTTTTTTTTTTTTCAACAATTAGTTCACTGTAACAGATTTTTTTTTCATTGTTTGATAATGGAATCTATGGGTTTTTTAGACAGATTTGCTTTAAGGGTTGACGGTAAATGATAACATTTTTCATGTTATTTCAGCAGTTGCTCTTCAGGCTTGGTTCCTCAGTGATCTGGGAGTTTAAGGATTTTGCTTAAAATATTAGCTATTCCTAGAAGTGTGCTCTTCTGGACAGAGATCTCTGAAGTTATTCTTGGAGTCTGTTGGAACCACTTATCCAGTTTCAGGGTCACAGTCCCAATGCTCAGATGACCTCTGGCACCACTTAGGTCGTGTTTTTACACAACTTCTCTCTTTCCTTTTTCAATCCTTGGTGTCTATCAAGCTTCCTATGTCACTTCTCATTGACATTAACATTTCTTAGAATACCTACAGCCATCACCTCTACAATCTTCTGTAGTTTTTCATCTATCAGAAAGTCTGCTTAGATAGACATCACTTCTCTGTTGGTCTGAATCTGGAAGTCCTACAGTATCTTAGCTCTGTCATTTTGCACCACTCTTGGTGAAGCCTCCCGCTCTGACTATGGGACCTCTTCTCTGTACTTGGCACAGATGTTTTTCCACACTTGGTTGTTCCATGTGCACTTTGCCAGCATGCTTACATCTTGGGTCTTTGTGGTATAGACCCCTAACTCTGTTGTTCTTGAACTGCCATGGTTAGTTATATCCTCCAGGCTGGTCCTTTTTAAACATTTGGTAGGATTTTTTTGATACCAGTCACTTCCTCAATCTGCCAATTGTACATCAGCTTATCTTTACATGATGGTTGCTTTTATTCCTTCCTTATCTTCCACATTAAGTATCTGCTCTCTGAGACATTAACTTAGCAGTTCATTATTGGTGGCTTTTTTATTGATGTACTCCAGGATCTTAGTTGTTTTATCTTGCTCTTCAGGACCTGCCTGACTTTTTGTTTTGTATATAAAGCTCTGACTCTCTTTCAGCCTCAAGGCACTGGACTTTGGTGAAACCCTCCATGCATTTTGTGGAGCTTGCTGGTTTTTATTAGTGGCTTCTGTCTCCTCCTTTGCACTGCAAAAACAGTCTTTCTAACCAAGTTTTAAAGTGCCTGTGACATGTCTATCATTCAAATACAAAAAGTCAAAGAAAGCATCTTTATACTTGAGAAAATTGGTATAGTACACATGATTTTACCCATTTTGTCACATAACTGGCCTATTTTCTTTTCAATTTGGCTCAGCCAAACGGAAACAGGAAGTGACATCAAAGGGGAACTCATTAATAAAATAAACTTGCTGGTCCCTGTTTATTAAAACAAAATAATTTAAAGTTTAACTCTTCTTAGTCTCACTTTGATAGCGACTAAAAATAATCTAAAGAAACATCAGATTCTTCTCTACAGTCTGTGTTGTCAGCTTTTGTAACAACGCTCTGTTTACAAGCAACGTTCCCCTTTTACATCACTTCCTGTTTCTTCACATGCCAGTATCTCAACAACCGTTTATCTCAATGATGTGAAATTTGTTTTGCAGTATGTTATCGATGTTATCTTCCAAAAATACATTCCTGTTTATAACAAAAAATTGATGTCACAGGCCCTTTAAAACCTTATATCCAGCCAAAAAGTCTTTTTGATCTTGGTTTGAGACTGAATTTACTAAACAAGGACTGATTGTGTCAGAATAATAATCTTGTTTTCAGAATGTGTAAGTTTATTTGTCTTGTTAGCTTGAAAATTTGACTCAAATTAAGTCAA
>JAUBOC010000191.1:11643860-11657951 GCA_032275365.1 Anablepsoides cearensis | reverse complement strand
GTTTACAGGGTTTAGTTCGGTTGAGAAACTGCAGTGTGAACGCGAACCACACCAAATAAAAATGTAAACAAATCTTGTGATCTCGGCCCCCAATCGAACCGAGTCTACCGGACTATCAGGTGTGAATACACCCTTACATTGAATTTTATGGAAGCAGTTTCATAAGAATATTGTAATATTTCTGCCAGATTAGCCATGTGATACAATAAGGTTCCTAAAGTTGGGGTCACGACCCGTCTGTGAGTCATAAAACATCAAGTGAGCATCCCCAGATGTTTTTCAGACATGAATTTAAGTGCAAACAAACTGCTAATAGAATATTTTAACCATAATTATTGAAACAAAAATGTTTTAAAGAGCTATTAGCTTGCATACCAATAATGTATGAGATCACAAGTTTCTGCAACTGTTATTTTGTGGGCCAGAAGCTAAAAAGTTTGAAAACTACTGATTTAGGTTTATAAAATAATATTTGCTTGAAATGCAGTTTTTTTTAATGATTTGATTTAAAATGACAGCAATCTTTTATCTTGAATCCCTTTTAGCAGGCTTGGTCCTCAGTCTGTCAGTTCAGTCAAAATAAACTCTATTCAATTAACTCACATTAAGACACAAGACATTAATTGCACATGATCCCACCTCACAAACTTTGAACTACCCCTTAAACATGATAATAGCCTGACTAATGCTTTTAAAAGTTCCCTTGCCACATGACTGCCAAAGTAAAGCAAAGTTCAAATTCTTGACAAAAAGTGTCCGAGAACTGCTGGAGATTCAGAAACATGTCTGTAGGCCTGGATATTATCTTTCTGCCATGACTTCATAAGTGCATGAGTCACACCCAACAAAGCAGTTGGCCCTCCGTCTGGATGCTGAAGCCACATCTTTCTGCCTGCTCGCTCCTTGTCTCATCCTGTCTGTCTCCCTGCCCGCATGACCACGTCAGCAGCTCCAAGAGCTGTTCCAGTCAGCGGCTGTAAGTCAGCCAGAAAAAGGTGCTTTTTTGGTACAACAAGCCCCACAACTATGGCAACTACAGAAAGTGACCTGTGTCTTCTGTGGTGTTTGTCCAGTGTCAGAGTAATAGACATAAAGCAGGGAATGTATCACTCTCTCCCTTATCTCTGTAGAACAGCGTTTGGCACCAGTGGTTTGTTAAATTTTATTTAATTTTTTGCTTACTCCAAACAATCTACCTATAATTATTAAACTCCATCTAAATATTATTTTGATCTTCGATTTTTCACATTTACAAGTGTTTTCTAAGTTCTAAACAAAGCTCTCACACCATCTATTAGAGCATGAAGTATGTGCAGAGTCTGACTCCCTGCCACTAATTTTAACCCAACAAAAACTGAGTCATAGGCATTTTCTGTTGGCTAAAGCTGACTAGCCGCGGCCATCTTGGATTGGGTTGACTCCATATTTTAAAAAGTTGTATATATACACCCAGTGGTTTATTTCTGAAAGTTGTATCAAGATTCATCAAGGTTCATGAGATATTTTGGTAACAGACACCAAATTGAACCCAAACACTGTTCAAACAGGCAATTGCATAATCGCCTGCCTCTCTTGGCATCAAGCAATGAATGAAACAAACTTTTTAAGTCTCCGAAATGAGGAAAAAAAAACAGATTTGTGTGATGTTAAACAACAAAAACCTATTCAGTTTTTTTTTCTCTTTCATTTTCTTCTTGCCGAATGTTTAGTTTGAATGAAGTGAAAGAAGCCACGTGTCTCGTCTCATCAGTCTGTTACAGTTAAACCGGTGCATTTACTCATCTAGACGTGTAAAATTCAGGAGTGTCTTAAAATCGTTTTTTTTTTTCCGTTGGAGCAGCCTCCTCAGCTGATATTGATATTTTGTATGATCTGACTTCTGAAGTCCCAAACAATTAATCAGAAACTATAAAGATGACAGAGTTCACACATTTGTGTTCGCATCAATCCTGCCACCAGGATGGAAACGCTCACTGGTTGCAGCGTTGACGCTTCATGACAACCTTTAAATGTTAACCGTTGCTGTGGTGGGAGAAGCCCCCGTGAGTAAAGCACCGGTGACTCATCGGGCACTGAAAGGTCAGGGGTCAAACCTTATGTTACATGCATCAAACATTTGGGGGAGGCTGTGTGAAGTCATATCCTCGGGGACAAAACAGAACTGGTTTGAATTGGTAATTGTCTCTGTGTCGCCCCAACCACCTTCAGGAGGCAACAACAGATATGGAGCTGGTGCAGCTTTTTGATGCTGCTGCTCTTCTTTAAATAATAACATCAGCTGTGCCTTAAAGCCCTGGAGGGGTGAAGGGGGGGGGTAGACTACAGGGAGGAACGCCTGCTGTGAGGTGAACGCAGATTGTTTTTTCAAATTTCAGCGGGGCCTAAAGCTCCCACTGTAAAAAAAAGTGTAATAATCATACACTAGTGGCATAAGGCCCGCAATCCACAGCAGCATTCTCAGACACAGATAAGGTGAAAACTGTCTGCTTCGAAGGAGAAACAGGTGTGGTGCGGCAATCTTCCGCATTTTATTGTCTTGTTTGGCTCAAATGAGCCGGAAAAAAAACTGGCATGAAGCTCAAGAATGTTTTTAAAGTGAACTTCACCAAATCACTACCATCAAATCCTTTTAGAATTAGTGTTTTCATGTCGTTTGGCTCTTAGCTAATAGTCTGCTTCTTTTAGCTTTAACTACTCAGTTTCAACTTCTTCACCAAATTTACACAAATTCATTCAGCTTTCAGCAATTACCTTGCATTTTTGCAGAAAATTACATCTTTCTAATTTAGTTTCAAATCTAGGCTTTATCCTGTATTTATGTGGACAGAAAGGCCCTACATGTGTTGATAATCTAACAAATTATTGGAAATTAAAAAAGCCATACTGTAAACAAACATATTCAATTCAAGGGCTATACTATGAAAGGCAATGATATAGTTGTGGTCATGACTAACTGCTATTAGCAGTAAAACATTTTTTTAATTAAATGAGGAAGTTCTGTGCCAAGTGAGTTTCCTTTCTCTTTTGTGTCTTTATTAGAGTTCACAGTCAGCTATTCAGTTCAGTACTAAACGCGTTTACCTTTTTACTGAAATCACTTCTCTATTAGCTTAACGTGACCAAAGTCATCCCAGGTCATTTGTTTTGCAGCTTACGGGCACAGTGTGTGTTTTCTTCAAACACAAGTATTAATATCACATTCCATAAAAACAAAGACACAAAGAGAAAGTTTTGCAAATGCAGCTGATCATGGAAGTTTCCAGATTAATGAATGGACCTCCCGTTTGATTTGCATAGTGTATGTACACAGAAGTACACATGCGGCATTCAAATGTGGAAATGAGTGGAAACAAGTTTTGAACATTGTTTCGTTTTCATGAGCAGGAAGTGATCTTTATCTGTGTCATGCTAACTGTAGAGTTTATTATTGGGCAGCTCTGTGTTTTAAAAGTTTTAGACATCATTAAAAACCAAGACTTTAATTGAAAAGATGTTTTTGGGATCGTTTTCTGTATCTGTGTGTTTTAAAAGGCACAAGAACTGAGAAATTAAAACATAAGAAAGTGTATAAAAACAATCAAGATTTTAACTTGAAAATCCATCATGTTATTTATACATGAGAACTATGTTATGGGTTGGGGGGGTGTTTGCATAATGTAAACCTATCTACAAGACGCGGGTGGTCTAACACCACATTTTTACAGCAGTGTTCCCAAAAAGAAGAAAAATTAACAAAGCCGTTATTTTTTAGAATTTCAGCATCATTTTTCATTTTGGTAAGAAAATAATCCTTTAAAATCAGTCATTTCGAAAATGCTTGTTCTGTTACATAAAATGGGTTTCTACAGTGAAGTGCCAATGATGTTTTCTGCAGGAACCTTTTAAAACCCTGATAACGAGGCCTCTTGGATCACGCCGCATCATGAAAAGTGACAATAAAGAGCCACGTCAAGCTGCAACAAGTGACCGCAAGAGGTGCTGACCGACAGTGGACGTGTTAAAGAGAAAACAAGTCGTTTCATTAAGGCTTCTGGGATATTTTATCTCTGTTCATTTTTTCTTCCAAACGGGCCTCAGGCTGCACCCCAAAGGTCAGGTCACACACATCCTGCAGGCATCGCTTTAAAAAGGCGAGGAATAGGAGACATTCTGTCGACAGCTTCCTATCATGTTCTGTTTTGCTGCACATGATTCTGGGTAAATATGATCAGGCTTCTCACCTCATCCTGTCTGATTATGAACCGATACTGTGTTAAACCCGTCCAAGTCAACAGATTTAGCTAAAAATAAACCTTGATTCTGCTTTTTTTTTTTTTTTCTTCTCACGTGCATCATTTCATCTGTTCCCCGCTTCTCTTTTGCGACATTATGTAACAGCAGGTTCTGGTAACTGTCACTCCCCACAGGCTTGTCTCGCTCCACCCACCACCCGGGGCACACCTGTATGCTAATAGAGAGGGATTGCACCACCGCACAGTGTGGGCAGGTGTGGAGCTCAGTCCTTTTTCACTGACTGGTCTGGCATTTTGGCTACAAAACAAATGCCATCATGCAGTTCGGGATCTGCTCCCACGTACAACATGTGGGTGTGAGGATTCCCTTTCAGTTTTCTTTTTTTTATGACTTTCACTCTTGTTTCCCACCTTCTCCATCTCTTTTTTAATCTCATGATGTCAGCTTTTTATTTCCTTACAGCTACATTGTGTGCTTTTGTTTTGTTCCAACTCTTCTTTTTGTACATTTTGGTTTACTCCCTCGATTTTCCTCAGCTGATTAAAGCATGATTAAACATTAACTGTACTGCTGGTGTGGGGTAAGTTTGAGTGTCTGAGCAGAGCCATGGTGACTGCGTAGGTTCTTTTTTTTTTTTTTTGTACCTTGCCTGCTGCGCCAGAGTTTCATCAGGCGAGGACTCCTCCGGCTAGTTTGTGTGGGCAGCAACAGGGAACACACACAGATGAGAATAAACCAGCTGACCCAAACACACTTTATACTAACACACAACATCTCCATCCACACACAGATTAATTCTCCTTCTCCTGCCCTTTCAGCATCCGTCTCCCCTCCATGCATCAGTGGGAAGAGGGGGCCCAAACAACCCAGTGCGAAGTGTTTATCATCTTTATTACTTTATTACTTTTCTGAGTTTTCCCTAATCTGATTTTATTACATTGTTATCGGATGATGAGTTCTCTCCTCTGTGCTCTCCACTTTCTCTTCTTTGCCTTGCCGCAGATTTTTCACGCTCGGCAACTGATGCATGGCAGCGGAAACGGATGCAGACAGGAGTTTAGATTTTGTTCAACTTGCCACACAAACGCCTCACCTTTCCTCATCTTTTATCATTGTAGATGAAAAATAAAAGAAGCCAAATCTAAAGTGTGTGAACTTGTGGGGATGACATGTTTCCTCCAAAACACCTGAGTGCAGAATGCCTCCAAAAGAACATTAATTTGATCATTATTGCTAGTCTGTTCGGAATCAGTTTGTTTTGTCTTCTGCTGGTTTAAACAAACAAATTCTACAACAAAATGTGCAGCTCGATTGGGACTAATGAGCGTTGACTTTTTGTAGGTGCATTGTACAAGTTGGACAAAATTAGCAAAAAGCTGCAATAAATTACATATTTGAGACTAATTTTGTAGCTGGTGTTTCTCTCATTAAAAAACACAGGTGTTGTTGATGAGGACCATAATGAACGACTGGCAGCAGCTTAAACATTTGGTCTTGGTTGTAAATGCAAATCGTATATATTTTTAACTGATATTAAAAACATGTTTTTTTAGCTGAAGCATGTGTTGACACCCTATAATCTATTTAAACATATATCTGTGTGTGAAAAAAAAAACAGTATTACACATTCAGCTAAGCCCTCAACTTCAGGGTTATTTGGGTTTTCAGCTGCAGATCGTCTATAATATATGATAGACTTTTACTATCAGTCTAATGGGGGTTAACAGAGAGATTTGCCAGAGGCTGGATGAGAAACACCTGGGATGGGGAGACCAAAAAGTCGACTGCGAGCACCTGAATGATGTTTTGTTTTGTTGCGACATCATTCAGAATTAAACATGTTCAGAGATTTGCCTTGAATCTGCTGGAAAAACGCTGCTGCACGCTTGTAATGAGAGGTGGCTTCACATATATCAGCACACGGGGGCTCCTCATAGTCTCCAACCCACGATGCTTCCCAATGAGGTTGTTCTCTTATAGATCCGGTCAGCAGCGAAGGGAAACACATTGATTTCTCGTCAGCATCCAGCGAGCGGAGCAGGGTGAGCAAGGCGAGGAGGCAGGAGCAGCCGAGGGGGGAGCATCGGTATCCCGCAGGCGTCCCCGCAGCTGCGCGCTGCGTTCTTAATGCGGCCCATTAGGCCTCTGAGTGGCAGAGAGATCCCCTGAATATTGAGCATGGGAGCGGAGGGGAGGAGGAGGGAGGGGGGGCACCCCTCAATTAGACAGACGGGGCCCGCACCTCGTCAGCATCCGGCTATGTTGCTCTCATTAATCAATGACATATGCAGGCGAGCGAGACTGAAAGTTAATTTGGGGGAAGTTTGCCAGCACCCAGCAGGGTTTAAACAGTCTGAGCCACTGAGCGTTTAACTTATTGAACTCCTTAAAAGAGTTGAAAATAGGCCCAATTATGAGCAGAAATGAACATTTGTTTCAGATAGGTTCAGTTTGATCTCTGAAAAAGCAAAAGCAGTAAAGCTGTTTGTCTCCAGTTTTCAAACAGAAAAAGAAAAAAGGGCTCTGCTGCTCGCATTAGTTATTGTGAACGCTGGACATGATTTGCACTCTTTGCCTCTCATTCTCTGCCAAACAGGCGAACCGCCTCAGGAAGTCCCAAATAAGGACAAGGGAACTGGAAACCCACCGGAATAGGTCCTTATGTAGTCACGACCTTATAAGGCACGGCGGAGCAGGGCTTTCCGGCAGCGGCGCAGCCTGCTGCACAGATGGGAAATCCAAATCAAATCTACGGCGCGAGCGGGACAGAGCCGAGAATTATGCGGCTGTCGGCCCGGGCTGCTCGGCGATGAAGACGCATCGATTCGTGTACCGAGAGAAGAGCGCCTCGGTGTCTTTGCAATTTACTGCGAGCGCTTAATATAAAGTCTCACTTTCTGTTTTCCTCCCCGCTGGGCCGGCGTCATGTGTCCTCCACTGCAGTGCCTAAATATGGGCTTCCTCTGCTCCTAATATGGACATCTACGTCACGGCGAGAGGATATAAATCTGCGGGGAAACCTCGCAGCTCAAAGAGAGCTCGGAGAGCACACAAGAGCAACTGTTAGAACAGAGAGACAGAGACAAACACACAACCGAGAAACAAAACAGCAAAAGTAACAAGTCCATTCAAAACAACATCCATCCAAGACGGTCCACACCTGACTGGATGAGCAGCCTGATTTATTGCAAAAAGTCGAAATTGATCATCTGATTAATTTTGATTCATTTTTAGGGAATGAGCTTGAAGGACATTTGATTTTTTTTTTGGTTGAAAAAGACAAGTGGATTTTTTCTTCTTGGGGGAGAAAAACAAGAAGAGACCTGGAGATCGGAGGCAGGGAACAGTGACCTCCACCGCATCAGCGCACCAAGAGTGATCTCGTCCACCTGCGAGGCTCTGCTCTGCCAGCCTCCACACCCCCCTTCCACCACCCACTGCACGCGACAAGCAGCCACCAGCCCTGCAGCTTCAGCACCAGCAGAGGATGGCTGCAGCCAAGACCGAGATGATCCTGCCTGCCCTGCAGATCTCTGAGCCCCTGAGCTTCCCTCACTCCCCCATGGATAACTACCCCAAGCTGGAGGAGGTGATGATGCTCAGCTCTGCGGGGACCCCCTTCCTCACTGCCTCTGCACCCGAGGGTGCGGGCTTTGGCTCCGGCGAGCCAGGAGAGCAGTACGACCACCTTGCAGGAGGTAAGAGATGCGCTTATCTTTTAATTTATTATTACTCATTTACTCTAAACTGCTTGTAAGTCTTTAATTAAAACAGACACAAACAAATTTATTAAGTGTAAATTTCAATTCAGAAACTTCAAGTAATTTAACTTTTTAAATGAATATTTTAATTTCAAGTTTATGAAATATATTTTATAATGCATGCAATATAGCTGGTTGTAAATTAATATAGACTAATAAGGACTTAACATAAACAAAATAAAAAAAATAACTTTTAAGACAAAAACTGCTCAGTCATCATATGTTTTTAGATGCTTCTTTTGCTCAATTCAGATTGCATAGCTAAATTCAGCTGAGCTGCAGTTTCAGTAATCAATTGCCTCTGGCTCTGATGGTCTTTAAGAATCTGGGTGTGTGTGCGAGCGTGTGTGTGTGTGTGTGGAACACAGGAAGACAGAAAATGAGAGAAAAATCAAGAAAGTGTGAGTGAATGAAAATGTGTGCTGGCACAGCAGCTTGTTGAGATGTAGTGGAGAGAGTTTTGAGGGGAAAGAGTTTGTTTGGAGGGGGTTTGTCTGCGTGGGCACGTGACTGATCTGTAGCACCTTACCTGGAAGACTCTGTCCACCTTTCTGGCAGGATTCCCTGTCTTTTGTTTTTTGTTTTAAATATTGACATTATGATTAATGTCTGTATTCTCTGTGATCTCTGCAGATACGTTATCTGAAATCCCCTTCAGCTGTGAGAAGCCAGGGGTGGAGCAGACCTACACTTCGCAGAGGCTGCCCCCCATCTCCTACACTGGCCGCTTCACCCTTGAACCCGCCAGCTCATGCAGCAACAGCCTCTGGGCGGAGCCCATCTTGGGCCTGTTCACCAATCTGATGAGCAGTGTTGCTCCATCGTCCAACTCTTCTTCGGTCTCCGCACAGACCACCTCATCCTCCTCATCAGTCATACCATCCTCCACCTCTTCTTCAACCTCTTCGACATCTCAGAACTCCAGCCTCAGCTCCTCGATCCACCACAGTGAGCCAAACCCGATCTACTCAGCTGCCCCAACCTACTCCAGCCCCAACTCAGACATTTTCCCAGACCAGGGTCAGGCTTTTCCCAACTCATCTGGAGGAGCACAGTACCCACCCCCCGCCTACCCCAACAACAAGACCTGCAGCTTCCCCGTGCCCATGATTCCTGATTACCTCTTCCCACAGCAGCAGGGAGAGATCAGCCTGGTGCCCCCAGACCAAAAGCCCTTCCAGAGTCAGTCGAGCCAGCCTTCTCTCACTCCTCTGTCCACCATCAAGGCCTTTGCCACTCAGACTGGTTCACAGGACATAAAAAGTGTGTACCAGTCCCAGCTGATAAAGCCCAGCCGCATGCGCAAATACCCCACCCGGCCGAGCAAGACGCCACCTCACGAAAGGCCCTACGCCTGCCCTGTGGAGACCTGCGATCGCCGTTTCTCGCGGTCCGACGAACTGACACGTCACATCCGCATCCACACGGGCCAGAAGCCCTTCCAGTGCCGCATCTGCATGCGAAACTTCAGCCGCAGCGACCACCTGACAACGCACATCCGCACTCACACCGGGGAGAAGCCCTTTGCCTGCGAGATCTGCGGGCGCAAGTTTGCGCGCAGCGACGAGAGGAAAAGGCACACAAAGATCCACCTGCGGCAGAAGGACAAGAAGGCAGAGAAGGCAGGCGCTGTGGCAGTGACATCGGCGCCCGTATCGGCTGCTTCGCCTGCCTCCAGTTACCCCTCGCCCATCACCTCCTACCCCTCTCCAGTGTCGTCTTACTCCTCTCCAGTCACCTCCTGCTACTCCTCTCCCGTCCATACTTCCTATCCGTCTCCTTCCGTCGCCACCACCTACCCATCGGTGTCCATGTCCACCACCTTTCAGTCCCAAGTCGCCTCCTCCTTCCCGTCCTCGGTTGCATCGAACATCTACAGCTCCCCTGTCCCCACCCCACTCTCAGACTTGCAGACCACCCTCTCCCCGAGGACAATCGAGATCTGCTAAAAAAAGAAGAAGCAGGAAAAAAAAACTTTTTATTCTCTCTACGCACTTCTGCTTCTGCAAGAGATTTTTTTATGAGAGGGAAAGAATTCAGCATCAAAAGGACTTTGTTTTCTTCCTCCAAAAAGCACTTTCCTGCTCCCTGTGCAGTGTTAGGTGAATCTTAAGATTTGCCTGAAAGAAAGTAAAAGACACATGTCAAGGACCGGGCAAGGACAATACAACTTGAAAAGGGATTTTTTCTCTCTCTGTGTTTGTTAAACAAATAGAGCACTTCAAATGTATAAGGGACTTCAGAAACAGGGAGTAGAAAGCAGCTGACGGGTTTTTCTTTTAGCACCCCCCCAACCTCCCTAAAAGAACAAGACATTCAGATTGCCAGCGTTGTAGTGCTGAGGCATGTCCGTCCTTGAGGCATTCACTCAAAAGACATTGAATAATATACATAAGCTACCATATATGTATATTGTACATGTGCCATGTTTTGTTTCTATCATTCTTTGGTACCACTGATGTGAACAACTCTTTGCATATTTGCATTGTATTATTTGAAGTGACCGGGGCCATATTTTCTACATACTTCTTCTATTCTGTAGTGATGATGCTGTGACACGTTTTGACGATGTTTGAAAAAAGAAAAAAAAAAGAAAAAAAAAAGAAAAGCACTTAAGTATTCAAGCATGAGTAAGAGTGATGTTATTTCTGTTTGTAAATATCATCCCACTGCTACAATCTCCTCCTCACGTGACATATCGCTTGGTTCTACGAAAAACAACTAGAAATGAAATTTTTTTTTTTCGTTTTTAAGACAATTGAAACAAAACAAACGCTCCTGTTATTCGGTGCCTTTTGTGAAGCCTTGCAGATGTTGTGACTCGGCTGAACGCGAGAAGAGGATGCACTGCATCTCGCCTTAAGGGTTGAGGGAATATTTTTGTTACAGAATGTACGTACTCCGAGGAGAGAGGAGGAAAAATAAACGGGGGGAGGATGAGCTATGAGGGCACCGCTTCATTTTTGTCAGAATGTAAGCAAAAAAAAAAAAAAAGAAAAAAAAAGGGATATAAAAGTATATTTTTGTAAAACTTACGTGTAAATATCCACATCTTCAAGAGCTGGAATGTTGAAGTTACCTACTGAGTAGGCATGGGATTCTTTTGTATGTTATATACATGCAGTTCATTATTTTGTGGTTTATCTTTATTTTGTATTTGTGTTTGTTAAAACAAGTGACTGTTTCTGGCTTCTAAACACATTGAATGCGCTTAACTGCCAATGGGATATTTGGTGTACAAGATATCCTCCCAGAAATGAAATATAAATAAAAATATAAATATATATGTGTTGTTTCCAGAATTTATTGCTCAACTTCAGTTTTTTCCTGTTTTACAGGTCTTCATCTCAATAAATTCCACAAGTCACTTTTTTCATACATGAAAATCACATACTTTCTCAATATACATTGAATTTTTTTGCAAACGATCAGATTAACTATAACTTTACATCACAGACGGCTTTGCTTCACTTTGAATCCTAATTTTCTTCTATGCAAAATAAAATAAAGATAACACCAAATCATAACAGTAAATTCTGAAGATTAAGAATTTCTTATCTAGCTCACTTGAGGACACTTCGCTTATCAAATTTTACACTTTGTTTCAGATTTCATGATACACTTGATTGAACACTCTTCCTTTAATTTGATCTGTGTGCTGACAGAGAAGGGTCATTTTCATGAGCTGCAGGTGAAAAATCCCACAAACTGTCACCCTCTTTTTTTCACAGATATGTTGGCAAGTCACTTAGAGAGCAAGCTCCATGCACATTAACGTGAACTGTTTGGCAGAGCAAGCTAGCCCCAAAGCTTTAAATTCTGTTTGTTTTGGGTTTTTCAGGCAGAGCATAATAACAGTTTCAACGCAGGCGTCTTTGTTCAGCTGTCAGTAAAGTTCCCAAGGCAAAGGAATTCTTGCTCCCTGTTTAGAAGTAAGGCAGCTTGTAATTCTTAGCCTACGCGAAAGCCCCCCCCTCTTAGCGAGCTTTGGAGTAATTTCATGTTGTGAAATGCACAAGCCAAAACACTCACAAATGCAAACCCAGCTAAAATAGAAAACAGGAAAAATATGTAGACGGGAGTGAAAAAGGGAAAGGGAGAATAATTAGGATAATTGGTCTCTTGATCCCGAATTTCCAAACTGAGTCTGTTGAGTTGTGTTTGTACCAGTGTGTGTGTGTGTGTGTGTGTGTGTGTGTGTGTGTGTTCTTGTGTGCATGCATGATGCTGATGTACAGCAGTGTAAATGCCTGAAATTAACGTCATTCTTCTTTGCTTGCGGATTGAAGTGTGTGTGTGAAATAAACCTGGACACAATCTGTGTGCATGTCTGCATCAGCCAAAACAAAGAGGTGGGTGAAAAAAAAGTAGCAGAAAATAAAACAGTTTGTTTTCCTGCTTGCCATCTATACGCCACTGCCACTCTTTTATAAATATTTGAAATGCACACATAAGAGGAGCGCATCACACAAACACAAATCAGCATCGTGGTGAGATAAATCATCTTGATGTTTAAATTATGACTCTTCTCACTTCGAAGCTTATCTAGCTCTTCTGGGAAAAGAAAATCTCAAGACTTCTTGTGTGGCTTTAGAATAAAAAAGAAAAAAAAAAAGAAATAGAATCTGTCATGTCCCGTCATTGTTTGTAGCGTTATTTTGGTGACTGGCAGCAAATAAAGAGCCATTCGCAGCTTTCGCCTGAAAAACTTTCTCATATTGCCACACTTTTGGAAAGTCTCGATGAGAAAACCACAGACTGTGCTCTCTCAGACCTTTTTTTTCGTAGTTAAGAGACAGTATTTCACCGACTGTTAGTCATCTATGGGGAGTCTGTGGCCTGACTTAGAGTACGTAAGCAGAACGCAAGGAAGACTTCAGGCCAATCCTGCTGAAAGACGACAGCGCGTCCCTTCTCATCATTGGATTTGAGGCTCCTTATCAAAGCTCACGTTTTGGGTGTGCTCTGTTCAGGGAGGTGTTGCAGTGTGGAAATTTTTTTTTAATTTTTTTTTGTATGAATTCCGGCTCCACTCTGTTGTAACCCACAGTGGATCCACCTCACACACCCAGCGGGCCTCCACTTCAAGAGCTCCTGCCTTTGTTAAAGAATCTATTTGTTCTCATATTCTTTTGGAGAACTTTGTAAAACAGAAAAAACGAATATGGTGGAGAATCGTTCTTTCTCCCAAAGCCCTCCGAAACCTCACTGCCATCGCTATGCCTCGGTCACACCCCCCTCCTTTTTGACTGTACCCCTCTTTCTCTCTCCGTGGTAATGCATATTTTGCTAGGGATGCTAATGATCTTCCCCTGCTGTATTCTGATGCAAGGTCTGTCTACACTTTTCCCTTTCATCCACATACAAATGTGCTCTTATTGCCTCTTCGCCCTCGGGCCTTTTAAGATGCCTTTTTGAAATATGCCGTTTGATAAGCACATCATTGGCCAAGTCCCCACAGTGATTAGAGCTCACTTTAATGTGAGCAAGTTAGAGAGCAAACGAGGGACTCCGGGGCCGACAGCTATCCATTCTCCACTACCCTCACCCCTTGACATCCCCCCTTCCTTTCTGGTCCACTGGGGGGAACCCAGTGTTGGGACCCAAATCCTGGCTTAAACACTGCTGGCCTTCGCCCATCTTTCATCTCAGACACGGAGATTAAGAAAAAGGACGAATGACACCGGAGGATCGCCTTCTTAGAAAAGTGACACCGTGTGCTGGAAGGCTAGACGTTCCTGTGCTTCATCACACGATTGTGACAGTAGGACTGCTCTCTAATGTCTTTTAAATATGCTTCATTGATGTTCAGAGCGTCTCTCTGCCTCAGCTTTCTTATCTTTGGAAAAGAAACAGTCGAGTGCTTTCTTCGTTCACCCGACACCTGTTGCATGTTTTGTCAGACAATTTAAACAAACACAAGAGAGGTTGGAACAAGTGTGAGTCAAACATCCAAAGTCCATCTTCCATTCAGACAGTTTAAGAATCCTTTTTTTTTTTCCACTTCAGTAGAAAAATATGAACTTTATATTAGAATAATAGATTCTTAATTTCTTCATCATCAGTGATTTTTTTTTAAAGAGAGAGGAAAGAGAAA
>JAUBOC010000191.1:11593378-11605152 GCA_032275365.1 Anablepsoides cearensis | reverse complement strand
TGTGTGAGTAGAAAGATGGGTAGATAGATGGGTAGAAAGATGGGTAGATATATGGGTAGAAAGATAGATGGGTAGATGGGTAGAAAGATGGGTAGATAGATGGTAGAAAGATGGGTAGATAGATGGTAGAAAGATGAGTAGATAGATGGATAGAAAGATAGATGGGTAGATAGATGGGTAGAAAGTTAAGTAGATAGATGGGTAGAAAAATGGGTAGATAGATGGTAGATAGATGGGTAGAAAGATAGATGGGTAGATAGATGAGTAGAAAGTTGAGTAGATAGATGGGTAGATAGATGGGTAGATAGATGGGTAGATAGATGGGTAGAAAGATAGATGGGTAGATAGATGAGTAGGTAGATAGATGTGTGAGTAGAAAGATGGGTAGATAGATGGGTAGAAAGATGGGTAGATATATGGGTAGAAAGATAGATGGGTAGATGGGTAGAAAGATGGGTAGATAGATGGTAGAAAGATGGGTAGATAGATGGTAGAAAGATGAGTAGATAGATGGATAGAAAGATAGATGGGTAGATAGATGGGTAGAAAGTTAAGTAGATAGATGGGTAGAAAAATGGGTAGATAGATGGTAGATAGATGGGTAGAAAGATAGATGGGTAGATAGATGAGTAGAAAGTTGAGTAGATAGATGGGTAGAAAAATGGGTAGATAGCTGAGTGAGTAGATAGATGGGTAGAAAGATAGATGGGTAGATAGATTGGTAGAAAGATGAGTAGATAGATGGATAGAAAGATAAGTAGATAGATGGGTAGATAGATGGGTAGAAAGATAGATGGGTAGAAAGATGGGTAGATAGATGAGTAGGTAGAAAGATGGGTAGATAGATATAGATAGATGAGGATGATAAAAGTAGATTTTCCTTCTGTCGGTGTGTTAATCTGTGTGAGAGTAGCAGTGAAAGCCGTATCCTCCCTTTAATAACAGCCACTAATCCCCTGATGTGATTACCTCTCATCTAAACCCCTTACCCCCCATCCTTCCACACTCTTTCTCCCATTCAACAGCGCCAGCCACTTGTCTTTTCCACCGCAGAATTCAGCTGGTCCAATCTCCCCCTCCCCGCACCCCCACCTGAACACATCCAAGACTTCTACTGTGTTCAGCTGCCAGGACGATGGAGGTCTTCCAAATTGATGCCTCTCTCCCTACCAGAACTCGCCTCTGGGCAGGTGTCTAAAAAAGCTAAAGTCAGTGGTGTCTCAGTGCAAAAAGAAGGCATCACATTTAAACAGATTAGAAACCATGCCTCCGTTCAAAGCGCTGACACTTAATGCCGCCTGAATGAGAGGTGACGTGTGATATGAATCGTGCAAGATATGGTTGCTGGATGTTCAAACGTCTTTTTGGAAATATCTGAAAGCGTTAAGGATTACGGGTGTGCAAAAGGGAAGCAACAAGCATGTCAGTATAGCTATTTCTGTCCTCAATAACTGGCTGCCAAATGCAATTTTTTCTCCAGCCTTTGACAAACTCACTACATCAACCTAAAGTCTTGTGTGTTTCTATGGAAACTTAGACCTTCGAGAAAGTTCAAATTTGACATTCAGCTCAAGATTTGCTCACCACCAGCAACACACTATGAAAAGTATTTAGAACGTGTTTAGTGTGCATCAGTTTAAAGAAAGCATGCAGTTAAACTACAAATTGCTCTCAATCTTTGTTAATATTGTGTGATATATATATTAGTAAAGTGTGGGGACTTAAGCACAGATACAAAAGACAGAACAAGTTCCGACTGAAACAGAGATGGGACGTTCACAAACAATTAAAATCTTTTGAACGGCTCCTTACAACCAACTATAGGAACCAAATCATGGGCAGTAAAGAGCCATTTCAATTTTTTTTCCTCATATTATCTTTCCTTTTTTATCCTTAACCACACTATCGCTAACGCTTCGCTTTTTTGTCACTTTAAAATCAGGCAGTGGTGGAGTACAGCAGATCAGTGTTTCTGCTTGACAAAACACATTGTTCCTCCCATGTGACCTCATCACAAAAGCCGTACGTGATGACGTCATTACGTAAACTATATATGATGACGTATATCCTTACGAGATGACGTAACTCAAAATTTAACGGCTCTTTTGAACGCCTCTATGAAGCAAATGACTCTTCAAGATTCTGATCCTTTCAAAGAATCATATCCTCTCCTTAAAATCTTTTGCAATCTCTTTGGGGTCATTTTGAGTTTCATTGGGGTTTGAATCTTGTGTGTGAATCTTTCTTAGTCATTTACATTTGATTTTGTCACTTGTTTGGTATAAGTTTGTCATTTGCAGTGATGTGGTGAGGTTCATGGCTGATGAGGCACTCAGTTCATCAGAATGAGAAAAATATGATCCCTACAAAAAACTTATTCACCATATGATTGGCAGAAGTTATTAAGTTATGTTTCATATCTCATATCAATATTCTTCACACAAACTGTAGCTCACTGAATGCACATTCCATTAAAACAAAGTTGTTATTATGTGTTTTGTCCTTTACTTATTAATAAAGTCCACAATATCCCATCTGATATTGTCACAAGATGAAAAAAGGCATGGGAAAAAAAAACTTTTTTCCAGGATGTCCACACAGTCACTCTTTTTGTTTCAGAAGAGCTTTTGTCTCAGATGTGTGTGTTTTTTAACATGGTTCTTCCATTGAAAGTCCAGTTTAGAAAATTGTTTGAGCTTTAAAATAATTCTCCATTCTAAAAGTCAGGTTTGGCAGGACGAAAAACAATTAATCTCTGCTGCACTTTATGTATTTTCTTTTTTTATTTTGTTAAACTGAAAATTTATGAAACAGACTTGACTTGCAAACCTTTCTGTTACCTCTTCTGCAGCTCAGAGTAATCTCTGAGCTCACGAGCACCTCCTGCCCTGCAGCATTAGAACCACCAGCCTCCACTGTGTCTTTTCACAGTAATTTCAGCTCACAGAACATGGTACACAAGTACAGATTTGTATATTTTTTAAACTCGATCCAAACTGTGGAAAGCCAGGCATACGTTAAAAGTATTTGAAACATTTTAACGGCCACATACATAGATACAGCAGGAGTCTACTTTCACTGAGTGATATGCAGCACTTTGAATGGGATTGCAATGAAGGGGCGGAGTTTGCTGCAGCATTCGAATCCAGGAAGTGAGAAAATTCAGCGATTTTAAAGAAAATAATATTCCAAATCATTTAACTTAAATAGAAAATTGATTTATTGTACACAGCATTGGATAAATATAACAATATAACAATCTTTTGTCTTTTTTGCTTGTTTTATTCCTTGACGACAGTGCGGCTCCGCCTACCTGCCACTAGTGACGACACATTTGCCATCTCAGTGCAACTTATGCTATGTTTTTAGAGAAATTTTTTGATCTTGTTCTTTTTCTTTGCTTCATTTTGTTAGCTTTAGTATTGTTACAACTGTGTTGTGCTTTTTACAGATTGGTACTTCATTTTTAGTTATTGGTGTCTTTTCAGTGATTTGTTTTTATTTGTGTGTGTTTAAAATTCTGTGCATATTGTCAGTTCAATAAATGATCTGTGGCGGCTAAAACTCATGATAGAGTAAGGTTTTTGGATTTTGTACAAGATTTTTCTACTCATTATCTTTACCCGCTTCTTTTCTGGGTCATGTGGGTCACTAGTTGCCATATCTGGCAGTCACTGTGCAAGGGGTGGGGAGACAACCTGGGCAGGTCACAAGTCCATCACAGGGTTACATAGAGACAAACCACCATTCATGCTCTCACTCAAATTAGGGCCAGTTTAAAGTTGCCAGTTAGTCTCATAGACTAGATCAAACCACAGCAGGAAAGGAGAGAATATTTAAACTCCACCCAGAAAGGTCCCCAGCTGGCATTCTTATTTAATTTATGAATAATTTGAATTAATTTAACCTCAAAATTTAAATCTGAGCATGTTGTTGTGTTTCTGCACACCAACAATTGGTCTGCCAACACGTTCTCATCTACCTGGTGATATCTCTATGGTAACAGTTAGTTTGACCTTCAGACATGTGTACTGCCTTTTATCTGGCTCAGAGTGGTAAATCAGATCACATTCACACACACACACAGCATCAGTTCACAAAACAAATCAAATGTTTTAAATCAATATTTTATTTAAGGTTTTTAACAGTGCTTGTATTGTTTTTTCTTCTCCTCACACAAAACTTTGCCTTGTTTTCATTTCCCCACTGACGGCATGCTACAGCTTAAAGGGGCTCAAATAAAGACCTGAATCAATTAGTGGCCCTTTCATCAACAAATACCTCAGTTCCTTCTGTTTTTCTTTTATTCCACCTCAACCCCCTTTCATTTCAGCCCTGTTCAGTACCGTCATCTGCTCTGTTTCTCCCAACTTCATAAGGAGTTCTGAAAAAGACCAACATCTGGCTGTTTCTCAAACCCAGGTCCTGTGCATCTGGCTCAACAAGGCCTGCAGACCAGCCCCTCCTGCAGAGTTCAGTCTTTGGTGCACGCGGGGCTGATCAGAGTCTCCGTTTCCTGAACGGTGGTGCCTTGATGTGGCCAGAACCACAAGGCGTGATTTATTGCTGTACTCTGTCCCCAGTGCTACTGCTCTTATTGTACCCGTGCACTTCCTCCTCCGTCCTCGGTCTCCCACCTGCGTTTTGAAGCTTCCAGCAGAGACAGCTGACACAGCTCTGCACAGCTTATATAAGATGTGCTGCGCTGTTACCTTAATAGGTGTTTGGTCATTTGAAAAGAGCGGGAATCTATGCGGCAAATGGAGTGACTAAACCGCTGGAACGCTTCATGTAAATTTACTGTGTTTTGTTTGTACATTGACTTCGTCTTTGTTGATTTGTGTGGGTTTCTGGTCGCAGACGTGGCCCAATGTGAGCTGATGACTGTGGAAGTGGAAATGGGGTGGGGGTTAATTGTTTTTTTTTAGCTATGTGGCCAATCAAAGGGACCTCATCAAAGTCACCCAACCGATTCTCCCCCACAAGCCTTCCTTTGCTTCTTTTCTTCTGTTTATGTCAGTCCCACACAGTGTAATCAGCAGGACATGAGCAGGGAGGAAGATAGATGAAGAGGTGGCCGAGGAAGTCAGGGGAAAGCACCGGGGACAGGATTAGCCACTGATATTTGTGTAAGCTAGGCCAGAAACGAGGAGGCAAAAGCAGGAAAAGGGAAGTGGACTGCAGAGACGAGAGAAACTCAAAGTGATGTAGGCGGGATGTGGTGGAGCTTTGTTTACAGGCCGCAGTCACACAGAGTACTGGAACTCTGTTTGGTAGTGTGTTAAGAGTTACCGCCATAAACCAACAATAACACAGTTTTTACATCACTGTAGACAATTAGTCTTTTTCTCAGGAAGTGTGACACTTCGGTTTGCGAGGCCAAAAACAACCAAAAGATGCTTTTTCATCCAGGGCTTGGTTGAAAGATACTTTTTAAGAAACAAAAGTTAAAAAAATAAGTAATTTTTTTAAACATTTATTCGTATGTGTGTTCATCATTGAAATCAGCGATACGTATTCAGACAAGTAGCTTACAATTGCTAGACCCCCCCCCTCTCCCAATCCCCATTACTGAGAGACACCCTTACAGGCAGCTGCTTCAAAGCTCCACAGAGGTATCAGATCTCCCCTTTTTCCTCATCTCCCTAATTAGGACAATTAAGGAATTTACAGGACAGATGGATTGAAATCCAGCTGGCTGCAGTGTGTGTCCCAGAGGACGGCTCTGTTGATGATGAGAAGACATCTCTGAGTCTTAGAGACCCGTGTCTAAAGACTGATGGAACTCTGGTGCCCTCTGGTGGATGTAGGTGGATTATGACTGAATTTTATTTATTTTTATCGTTTGCTTTTTCTAAAAGAAGATTAAATGTTAAAAATGCATGTCTTTCCATAGACAACAATCAAATAGTAAATAGGATCTCAAACAAATTATTGTTATTGTTAGTGCATCAATTATATCTTGTTTTATCACATTGTTTAAATGATTTTACTTTGTTAGATTGGATGATTGATTATTGTTATCAGATTTGAGTTATGTGTGCAAAAAGATAAATAAAAATGTCAAGTATTTGTACAATAATTAGATACTGATCGCCATCATTATTTTTGTAATTCCATTACTACATACGTCTTCTTAGGGCCCTAAATAAAGACCTTCCAGTTTGCTTTAACCTCTTAAGCCCCAAGGGGTATTCTTGAAGTTTTTGCTCAAAATACAATGCTGAAATGTAACTGAGTGTATCTCAGCATTTACAAACTCTACTTAAATACTCTTGGTATCAAAATAAAGCTAACACTTGGGAGATTTCATCAGAAGTGTAAGTATTAAAACAGCTGCTGTGATTTTAGAGATATTGAGAATGGAACATATATTTTTTTTCACTGTCACCTGAATTTTTTTTTCATTAGACAGTATTAAAAACCATAATGAATCAGACTATAAACTCTTGGAAACCAAAAATCCACTTGTGGACATTACCTGTGCAAAGATTCATGATGCTAAAATTAACTGGAGCAAAGTTACAGAGCTTTTAATAAAGAGATAATTTTGCATTTTGTCATTTTGCACAGGACAGACCATGATTGCACCATTAATAAATGTTAAGAAATAAGAAAGTTTTTACATCCAAAAGTTATTTATTTTTTCTTAACTGCCTTAAAAGACTTGTTGCTGTATGTTTGTTCTTTTAAAAAATTATCCAAACATTTATTTGTCACCATATATATTATATAAAATAACGAGAAATTATATTTTACTTTAGTTGGATAATATTCACTCAAAATCAAGTGAAAAATAATGTCAAAATCTTTTCCTTTACAGATTTGTTGTAATATATTTACAGATTTACAATGATGCTGTTTTGTACAGTTTGTTTACCTTCTGATTCAACTGCTTGTCGTTTGAACTGTGTTTGGTGAATGTAAAAAGGAGCTTTTAGCCAAGATTCTTACATTTCTTTTGATACGAAACATGTCCAGGTTCAACTGACAGATCTGAAGTTAAAAGAAGTAGAAAATGGAAAAAACTGTTGGGGCTCCATTTTTTGGCTTGATCATGACCTGGATAGGCCACAAAGCAAACATATCTAACAATGGGTACTATGTTTTATGAAGTAATGTGGGCAGGGCCAGCCCTTATCTCATGTGAGCCCCTTTTGGGTTGTGGGTTCTACTGTCACTTCTGTCTTCAGGGCCCCAGCATGGTCTTCATCATGTCTTCATGAAGATGACCCTTGTTACAGGGGTCTGTGGCTGAATGGGGCACCTGTTCTCCTGTTTTTGTCTTCTCTGAATGGGTGTTCTGAACTGTAATTTCATTGTGCTCAGTACAATGACAATAAAGGCCTTATCTTTTAAGGATTTTATAGTAGTTTGTTACTTTTCTGGCTTTAATAATTTTTT
This sequence comes from Anablepsoides cearensis, assembly GCA_032275365.1. Taxonomy (NCBI): domain Eukaryota; kingdom Metazoa; phylum Chordata; class Actinopteri; order Cyprinodontiformes; family Rivulidae; genus Anablepsoides; species Anablepsoides cearensis. The sequence goes on along the minus strand of JAUBOC010000191.1, from coordinate 11,597,748 downwards.
CCTTCTTGCTCCCTTATGTTCATTAGATGTGAGTATATTTTATATCGCTTATGAATACTTATGTACAGTATACTGTATAACGAGCAGATCAAGAGTCCATTGGGTTTTAACAGACCACCTCAGAGCTTCCTCTTCCTTCCACTAACTGTAAAGTGCTTTGTAAAGCTTTGTAAGTTGTAGTTCTTGCACTAAATCAAAAATAAACTTATGATGGACTTCAGTAACTTTTATTTTAGTCTCGTCATACAGAGTTGTGTAATAAAATGCCGAAGTCCTTCTCATCCCACAAAATCAAACGCACTCAAACATGCAGAATCAAGCCATATTGGAAAAAGAAAGTAAAGATTAAAGATCTAAAGATTAAAAATATAACCACCTTGGCTAATGACAGAATATATTTTATCAAAGTTGATAAGAAACATGGTAAAACTTCAAGCCCACTCGATATTATCAAATCTGGATGGTTCACTGGGGAGTCATGTTTTTTATAGTTATGCTACAATAATCCAGAGAAAAATATGTGCACAAGTCATACCAATTCACATTACTATGGTTGGCTAAGAGCAGACTGAATGACTCTGACAATTTCAAGTACTAAACCAAACTTTATTTAACAAGAAATTGTTGACATGGGAGCAAAAAGTACTTACAAACAGGCAGGCAACTGAGCAGATGTAGACGCAAATGATTGTGGGAGACACATCATTATGTACAGACAGAAAGCAGAACCGGAGACAGAATATTAAGGAGTTCTAACAAGGGAACTAGAAACACCTGGAGGAGACACATGAGGAACAGGTGAGCGTGGGGGCGGGGCTTGAGCAAAGACAGGCAGGAGGAACTGAACAGAGAAACACAGGGAACCACGGATATCAGAAAACCAGAGGACCGAAACCAAAAGTAGATTATCAAGGATCCTGAGAAAGTAAGTCAGGATTCATTTTTATTTATTTTTTCCCTATGTCCCCTTATGTGCTCCATACACTAGAGCAGGAGTGTCAAACTCATTTTCACCAAGGGCCACATGAGCGTTATAGTGGCCCTCAGATGCAAAATGTCACGTTCCTCGTCTCACAGCTACATCTGAGCACAGAAACAAATGACTGAGCTCTATGTAGTATTCCTGTTATAAACACTTAAAAGTACTACATGTACAGCAGACTGAGCGTAAAATAAATAATACAGTAAAATTAACAAGTTTTATTCACTGATGTCTTATGGCAAGTAGCTGCCATCTTGAATTTTGAACCCTCTCACTTTCCAACAGGGAATTCCAACTAGAGGGGCATCATAGTTTAAATTTAAGTGGGAAATTCCCACTTCCCAGTACAACTGGTCAAATGTAGTTGGTGAAATTGCAGCGAAATAGAAATTTTACACAGTGGATTTTGCCGGCAGCCAGCTAATTTTGAACCCTGTGCACCTCCACCTAGTGGTGGGATGCTGTCATTTCACAGGTCAAATAATCTGAGTTATTGGTGATGTAGTTTATAGTCAACGCTGGCCTTAAAGCAGTATAAACCAATACACAAGACATCTTTGAAGCGCTCTCAGGCCATGTAAAATGCTGTGGCATGCCACATTTGGCACACGGGCCTTGAGTTTGACACATATGCACTAGAAGAACAGCAAACACACTGACTGACATCATCTTGGGAAACATAAAGGCACTACAAGCAAATTAATTAATCTTCAGGATATTTTTGCATCTTCTCATGCTAGTGTCTTCCTAGTGTGATTAGATGTTACATTGTAAGCCGCTAGATTGCCAAGTTGCTAAAAAAATGTTTTAGCAAAAGATTTTAAACTTTAAAAAAATAACGTTTAAAGCTGAGCGGTTTAAAGCTGGTTTCAATCAAATAAATCTGCAGGTGACAGTAAAAAATTTAGTTTTCAGAAATACTTTGTGTGTTTAATTTCCATTAAATGAGGAGCAGGATGAGTCGGCGGGTCACAGCTCTTGTAGTGACTCAGAGCCTCTGTAACGTATCGCTCCGCTGGTCAGCCACCTGCAGACAAGAGAAGACGATGCTCAATGAAATGCTGTCATGTCTTTAGTATTTTAAATTTTCAACCACTCACATGTTCAGACTGCCTTTCCTCTGTTTTATTTCTGCAAACAGAAAAGGCTGGGGTTAAAACAATGCAGCCCTTTTTGTCTGGTCTATAAAAGAAGCAAACAAGGCAGGAAACACTCACGGCGAAGTTTCCAAACGATTACTGTGACAACAATCAGCCCGACCAGAACAACTGGAACAATGATGGCAGCTGTGGGAACACCACGACTTTTCTCCGCTGACACCTGGCAGACAGGATATAAAACTTTACCTCATCAAGAGCTGAAATCATATTTTAACATGGAATACAATATTTTATCCAACATTTTAATATTTAGAAATATTAGATACTTACAGCATCCTGAGGACTTGTTGGTACAGTAGTATTAAGATTGTCCTTTTGATGAACTGTCAGACACACCCCAGTGACAAACCAAGCAGAAGAAAGTTATAAAACTTTTGTTTTTGCTTCATGAAACTAAAAAAACAAGCTGAGTCGGCTTATTAAACAAAGCATCCTAACTGGGATATAGTTGCTCCAGTAACTGTGACTTTGTTTAGTAGTTAAACCAAGTTTGTATCTGCTGTGACTAAAACTCAGATGGAAACAAGTTTCCAAGAGGAACCAGACTGAAACAGAGTAAAACACAACTAAAGGAGGAAGAAAAAAACAAAAATACCAGTTTCTTCGATGGTTACAGTGAGGACATTACTGGCTCTGCTGGCACCCATGCTGCTTTTAGCAAACATGCGGATGTTGTACGTGGAAGGGTTCATCTCAATTATTGTGACCTCTGTCTGATCGGCACTGAAGTCAACAACACTCTCTGTGTAATCCCACGAGGCTGCAGAGGAGTTAAACAGATCATTTTATCTGGAAATATTAACAATGTATTAGTGTTGTTTTTCCACTGGACTTCTCTCTCACCATTGGATGCTTTATACTCCAGGTAGAAGCCAGTGATGGGGCTGCTGCCTTCAAACCCAGGAGTCCAGAAAAGGGATATTGCATAGTTTTTCACCTCATTCAGCTCAATAACGGGTGGATCTGGAGGCACTGAAAGGCACACAGAACAGAAACTATTAAAAAAGTTTTTTTTTATATATATAGCACAGTTTGATTTGTGGCTCTAAATATGTTTCATGGATAAACGGATAATTAATTCATACAATAAAATCAGTAACTTTGGTTTTGTAAATTATGTTTTGTTTGAATATATTCTGGGGATAAAAGGGGCAGACATAAGATTTATTCATCTGCTTTTTTTTTTGATTTGTGTGTTTTCTTTGTTATCTATTGTATATGGTTGTTTTTTTAAATGAAATTAGTACATTTTTTGCAATAAAAAAACTTAAGTATCTTTTGTTTTGTCAGAATTATTGCCATCAAATGTTCTGATACATGTTTTAATATAGTTTCTTGAGCTAATTAAATAAAGGCTAAAATCTCCATGTAAATCACACAAAGTACCCATTTTGAGAGTTGAAATGCTTCCCTCCCACGCTGTGGGTGTTGAAACTTCCTCAGTAGTTGAAGTTGTTGAGTGAACTTGGAATAGAACAGAAAAGTCATTACAGTCAATATTAGATCTTTTAGTCTTTAAACGTATTAAAAAAGTCATCATTATCCAAATAATTCATACCTGGAGTTACACTTGTTGGTTGTGTCAGCATTTTATTAGCAGAAGAAGACATGCTAGTTGCAGCTGTTGTTTCTTGAACTTAAAACAAAACTTAATAAGTAGAGGAAAACAATAATAAATGAGTTTATACAGTTTCCAACAGACCTTCATCCAGCGTGGAGCAGAAAGGCGCAGTGGAAGGTGGTCCTACTCCCGCATTAGTTTTGGCCTGCACAATCACGCCGTACTTGGTTGAGGGCTTCAGGTCTGTCAAGATGACACTTTCCACTTCGCGTGTGGCTTCTACACTGCGCTGCTGCCACTTTTTAAACTGACTGCCCACCGGGTCGTACTCTCTGTAGTTAATGCTGTAACTTCGCAGAACGCCGTTTCTGAGGTCCATCTTTGGAGGCTGGTCAGGAGAAAAAACTATTTAGTTTGAAAAACAGCTTTTCTGCTTTATATCTTGCAATGAAGGGATAAGTTGGACAGTTTAAAACAGTTTCCTGTATAAGAATATAAACATTTAAAATTGTACCTGTTAAGCTTTAAAGTGCCTGTGACATGCTTATCCTTCAAATACAAAAAGTCAAAGAAAACATTTTTATACTTAGGAAAATTGGCATAGTACACATGATTTTACCCATTTTGTCACATAACTGGCCTACTTTCTTTTGAATTTGCCTCAGTC
>JAUBOC010000191.1:11581198-11593278 GCA_032275365.1 Anablepsoides cearensis | reverse complement strand
GTGAAATTTGTTTTGCAATATGTTATCATTGTTATCTTTCCAAAAATGCATTCATGTTTATTACAAAAATTTGATGTTACAGGCACTTTAAACATAAGTTTGCAAAAAAAATTGAGTTCAAGATTTTAATTTTACTGTTAATTTCACATTATGTTATGATTCACAGAAATCTAAAGCGAAACTTGCAGTATTTGCAGGAGTAAAAAGCAGTAGCAGTTAGCGGTGGCACTTCCAGCAAGTCCAATAATGATAGGGGAAGAACTTCATCATGTAAAATAACAAGTATTGTAATCTTTAATGTTATATATTATAATAAATATATTATTTTAATATTATTATATATTATATTGATATTTATTATTATTAGTGTTGATTGTGCTGCACTAAATCTTAAATTTACTTTGATAAATTGATTTAAAATCTATTTAAATATTAAATCAATTTTAAACTCATTATACATATACAGGGTTTGGATAATGAAACTGAAACACCTATTTTTAGACTACGATAATTTATTAGTATGGTGTAGGGCCTCCTTTTGCAGCCAACACAGCATCAATTCATCTAGTCCTGCACAGTGGTCAGAGGGATTTTAAGCCATTTTTCTTGCAGGATAGTGGTCAGGTCACTACATGATGCTGGTGGAGGAAAACGTTTCCTGACTCGCTCCTCCAAAACACCCCAAATTGGCTGAATAATATTTAGATGTGGTGACTGTGCAGGCCATAGGAGATGTTCAACTTCACTTTCATGTTCATCAAACCAATCTTTCACCAGTCTTGCTGTGTGTATTGGTGCATTGTCATCCTGACACACGGCACCACCTTCAGGATACAATGTTTGAACCATTGGATAGACATGGTCCTCCAGAATGGTTCGGTAGTCCTCGGAAGTGATGCTCCCATCTTGCACAAGTATTGAGCCAAGGAAATGTCATGATATGGCAGCTCAAACCATCACTGATCCACCCCCATGCTTCACTCTGCATGCAACAGTCTGGGTGGTACGCTTCTTTGGGGCTTCTCCACCTCGTAACTCTCCCAGATGTGGGGAAAACAGTAAAGTTGGACTCATCAGAGAACAATACATGTTTCACATTGACCACAGCCCAAGATTTGCACTCCATTAACCATTGAAACCGACATTTGGCATTGGCACGGGTGACCAAAGGTTTGGCTATAGCAGCCAGGCTGTGTATATTGACCCTGTGGAGCTCCTGACGGACAGTTCTGGTTACAGATGTGCCAGCAAGATGTGCACTAACAATTTGTTCTCTTTTGAACTCTGGTATGTCACCCATAATGTTGTGTGCAATATTTTGAGCAAAACTGTGTTCTTACCCTGCTAATTGAACCTTCACACTCTGCTCTTACTGGTGCAATGTGCAATTAATGAGCCACCAGGCTGGTCCAGTTTATCCATGAAACCTCCCACACTAAAATGACAGGTGTTTAAGTTTCATTGTCCAACCCCTGTATATACGCTAGTTGCAGCTTATGTCGCAGGCCATCTGTTAAATATCTTTGTTGTAATATAAAACTGATGGCAGTGTAAAGGTTTAAACGATAAATGTTTTTATCAACCTCTATAAACTAGAGTTGGTTTCTGGCAACAAAACTAAGTTTGTGGTTAAGAAATTTGTTTTAGATCAATTCTTGAACAAATTTCTGTCTTCTTTACCACGAGCAAACTTCAAAATTGTACAGCAGTTCATGCAATTGGTTTGTTATGTTCCTTACACTATCATCAGTTTCACATTCCACAGATAATTAAGGATTAGGCCATTTCTGCTGAATGTGCCCTAAGCTGCAACAACTTGTTACTGTTGCTATTTGTGCTCACAAATAACCAATAATAATAAAAAAAACATTATATGGTGCACAATTGACAGTGTAGTACGGGTCTATGCTATAGTTTTAGCATAAATAAACTTTTTCTTTATTAGAGCTGATCTAAGACAGTAGAAATCCACTTAGGTTTTGGCCTCATTTAGACAAGCTGTTAGCTCATCAATCCAGTCAGAATTAAACCCTACTTCTCCAAACTGAAGTAATTCAAAAAGCTCTGCTTAGCAGGTAAGATATGTATTAACAAAGTCTTTTTACTTGTCCTTTAAAACTCAATTTAACTAGAAACTGTAGCTTTACCTTCCATGTGACTTGGATGCTGTGAGGACTGAGGGCGTGAAGCTGCATATCGAGAGGAGGGCCCTCTGGTGCTGGACAGAAATCAAACTTTACAAAGGTTCTCATCAAAACGGATTATTATTTTCTAGATTCAGATCTCCAAACATACTTGCTTCTTTAGTTGTGATGGTGAGAACATTGCTGACTTCACTCGTTCCCAAGCTGTTGACAGCAAACATGCGGACGTTGTAGGTCTTGGCGGGACGCAAGTCAACCAAAGTCACCTGATTTAGATGAGATGCTACTTCTGTTCTCACAGCAGTGTCCCAGGATGCTGCACAGCAGAAAGTCATATAGAGGTGTCAGGTAGTGAAGTACAGTTATGTGTTACTTTACTTAAATGGAAATATTAGTTATTTATAATTTACTGGAGTAATAGTTTTTTTCAGTATCACTTTACAATAAGGCTCCCCTCATAGATGGCTTATAAATAGTTTAAGATAGGTTATTAATTCATCTGCAACCACGTTATAAATCATTAATAAGTGTTTATTATGCATTAATTAAGAATGAGAAAGTAACAAAACTGTCAGATTTTGTGCTAAATAGTGAGCCAAATCTGTTCATGAGTGGGAATTTCTCATAACAAATGTAAGTTTGAACTGAGATGCCCCTCCAGTGAGAATTCCATGTCAGAATGTGGGAGGGCTCAGAATTCAAGATGGCAGCTACTTGCCATGAGTCATCAGTAGGGCTGGGCTGGCACAAACAATTATTTTAATAGTCGACTAATCACAGATTATTTTTTTTGATTAGTCGACTAATCGGATCATATTTTAATTGAATATAAAACATACAGCTTATAGCGCCAGAATGCAGCTGCTATTATATAACCATTGTTAGATTTTAGCTATATGCTAATTAAAAGTAATTGCAGAGGAAGGCAAGTTCTGCCTTGCAGAGGTTTTTCTTTCATTTTCTTAAAATGATCCCACACTTTTCAGCTCCGTTGCTGGGTAGCCATGATACCAGAGCCTGTCTGTATAATGTCTTGTGACGTCCACGGCCTGCCCTGGTTACCACTACTGCACATGTGTGTCAAAGACAGAAAGGCAAATGCAGCAGTGAAAGGTATCAAAGCATTTTGGAGAGAAAAACAAAGTAAAAAAACAAAAACTAATTGACTACTAAATTAATTGTCAACTACTTTGATAGTCGATTAGTTGTCGACTAATTGACTAATCGTTGCAGCCCTAGTCATCAGTGAATAAAACTTGATTAATTTTACTTTAATAGTATTTCTGTATTATTTGTTTCACATTTAGTCTACATATACTTTTCAGTGTTTATAGAGGACATGTTCAAATGCTGTTTCTATGCACAAAATACCTGGCAGAGCTCCATTATTATTTGTTTCTGTGCTCAGCCATAGCAATGATAAAAAACAGGACATCTTGTGTTTAGCTGAAGTTAAACACAAAACATCAAACCTAATCATATGTGGCCCTTTGAGGACCACCATAACCCCCATGTGGCCCTCAGAAAAGTAGTTTTTGACACTCCTGCCCTGGTACACACCAGTTTTTTCAATATCAACATTTTATTATATTTTAGTCATTATTGATTTTAAGGGGGAAAATGGGGGAGGGGGAGACTTCTAATCCATGGCTTTCTTCCCTCTCATTCACTCATTCATTCAGGTGATTTGAAGCAGGGAAACATCTAAAACATGCAGGACTGTGGGTCACAAGGAATGTACTTTGGACTCCTCTGAACTCAGACAAGATCCAAACTGCAACGTTTAAAATACATTCAGATACATTCATGTTGCCAAACCTGATAAGAAATATCGACTAAGTTTCTTTTGCTTACCATATTTGCTTTTTATTTCAATGATGTATGATGTGATCGGTCTGCCACCATCAAACGGAGGAGTCCAGCGAACAGTGAGTGTCCTCTCCTTCACCTCTCTTGTCTCCACTTTCAAGGGAAGAGGGCGCACTGAAAAGTCAGAAAGCAGGTTGGTATTACGATAAAATAACTGCTTATTCAGAGGACAAAACAACAAAAAAAAAGTTAAAGTTGTATCGTCTCTTTGTTAGCATGAATACCTGCAATCACTGAGAGAGTCAGCTGATGTTTGTGGTCATTGAACCAGCCTGGAATATCTACTCGACAGCCGTAAATACCCGAGTCACTCTCCTGGACCTGCCTGATGGTCAGCGACACATCCCCCTCGCCAAGATTACCCACAAGCAGGTAGCGCTCAGACAACCTGCTGGTCACTGATGTCCCATCTGTTTTGATCACCTCGTTGGCGCAGCCGCTGTTTGGTATGGGCCCTCTGCCCCAGCACACAGACAGCCGGCCGTAGTGTTTGGCATCATAGTTGCACCTTAGAGTTACGTCTGTGCCCACGTTGGTTATTATGGTGTTTCCAGAAACACAAACTAAACAAAGGCAGCAAAAGAAAAATCAGTTCATCAGTTTTCATTCAATAAAAATCATTCGTAGACGTCTTACCTGTGAGTAGACAGAAGAGAAGACTGCAGCTCAGAGCAACAAATCCAAACCTGGAAGTAACCATCTTACAGCTGTGATTAGATCACCCGCTCATCAGCTCTGAGCTGACCACAAAGTGGTGTCAACCCTGAAATCTTCACCAATCACATGACGCTGCCCTTGATATGCTCACACCAACAACTTTTGTTTGCAGAAGAGGAATGCAGCAAGGAGCTGTTTCCTTTTCTACGGTTTTGGTTCCCTCAGTTTTGGTTCGTTTCGATGAGTAGACAGAAAGTATCAAGGTTATCAATGTGCCATTCTCACTCAGAATATTTCTTCTCTGCCTCAGCGTCTCAAGTCTTTTATACCCTCCACCAATGAGCGAAACAAACAAACAAAAAGAAACCCAGCTGTTGCTTTTTAATCTGAGCACAAAGTTGAAACCTCTTCTCCTCAAACTGAAGGTTTTAGTTGTAAACTAGAATTTTTATTATGCGATCCTAACTTTGTTATTCCTGTGTGAGCTCAAACACGAGAGGATTTCAGATACAATATAAACTGTGTGTTCTCTAATGTAACACTGATAAAGCTGGAAGGACTGGTTTACAAAGAGTCATGGCCTTTTGTTTGTTTCTCATACTGCTGAGTAAACATTTAGTTTCAGGGATAAGTTACTCTGCTGAGAACTTCCTCTGAAATGACTCTTTAAGAAATGACACAGCTTAATAATATACAATTTACTAGCTTTTATTATTGTTTTGTGCTGTAAAAACACATTTTAATGATTCATTGGTGGTAATTATTACTTGTTGAGTTAAAACTCAAGGATTTCCTGTATGAGATAAAGAGACAGATCAGTTTTGAAGTGGGGTCTGTGGAAAAGATAATGACAGATCAATATCTTACCTGCAGCGGATCATTGTATGGATATAATTGTGTTAAATGTGTAAGGGTCTGCGTAATAACAAGAAACAGTGAAATTTCTGTTTAAATATAGATTTGTGTTTTTTTTCATTCAGTGTCACGGCATTCTGGTGTAAATTCACTTTGTTGGAGTCTGACTGTCTGCCATAGAGTTGTTTATCAGCAAGGACATTGTGTAGTGTGTGTGTGTGTGTGTGTGTGTGTGTGTGTGTGTGTGTGTGTTGGGGAGGAATGGTGGAGGAAGGCTCTAGGAAAGAAACGGCTCCTTGTTGTGTTGGATTCAGTTTTCAGGGTCCTGAAGGGGGCTCAGCACAAAGTATTCTGGGTGAGTTTAGGGCTGTTTTCACACCTGATAATCCGATAGAGTCGGTTTGTTGGGGACCAAAATTGCAAACTTTGTTTATATTTTGAGCTGGTGTAGTTCACTTTCACACAACACTGTGTCAAAAGACCCAAACCCCGTGAGCAACCTGTTCACCCCCTCGCAAGCGGTCACATGAGGGAAGAGGAAGAAAAGAACGGTGACCTCGGCCAAATGCTGGACTTGGTAGTGGTGTCAAAACACGTTTATCTATATAAACATATAATTATTTAAAGATTATGTGTGAACACAGCAGCAGCAGCTATTTCAGTTAAGCCTGGAACGTTTCTGGCAGGAATGTTAGATTGTGCATTAAATAATAATATAATGCAAAACTGAAAAAAAAACTGCACAATGAACTTTTGAGATTAGGTCGTGGATTTGCTCAAACTAGTCAGATTACCAATCTGATCAGAATTAAATTTTAATATATATTGTTCTTTTATATTTGTTTTTTGTATTTTTTTCCACTGAGGTGGTTCAAAGAGTTATTTACAACAGGTAAGATAGTGATTGTTCATAGCTTTTCAACAGATTTCAATTTCAAAAGACTGGACCTTTTGTTTAATGCAAATTATTTTCTATTAAAAGATTTTTTCTTTAATTTAACACAGTGTATTCATTCATTCATTCATTCATTCATTCATTCATTCATTCATTAATTCATTCATTCATTCATTCATTCATTCATTTATTCATTCATTCATTCAACCATTCATTTACTGTAAAAATCATTTCCCCAAAGGTTTCTTGATCCAATTGTGAAAAAAGGAAGAGATAGATGAGGAAAAAAAGGAAATCACCTAATGTATTCAGAGAATAAATTCTCAGGCTGGAGAAGGAACGGATGACGCTTTATATTTACAATAACACACAGAGGAACAGGAAGTAGGAGAGAAACAGAAACAACAAAGCATCATTTCAGTGAACTCAAGTGAAATTTATCACGGCTTCATTTTTACTTCTTCCAAACACATCTGAAATAAAAACTAAAGTGACCTGTTTTGTTTTAACAAGCTAATAAAGTTTAATTCATGTTATCAATGTAAAAACAATGAAATATGACAGTTGATGGATTTTTGTTGAAAAAACTCAGTCATATGTAAACAACACAGGATCTACAGACTGCTGCCTTCATTCCTATTCCAGGTTAAATGATTATATTACAGAAGGTCAATGATTTCATCAATAGAACAAAGACATATCTCCTTTTTGTAAATAATTCTGATACTGGCTGAATAGTGACAAAAGTCCTTTATATGATTCTTTATTTTCGTTCAAAAACTGATTAAAATTGCAAATGTATTTTTTAGATTAGACAACCGTTGATTTTTATTTTATTTTTTTTTACAATTAGATTACAGGCAGATTTCTGCCCCTGCAGATTTCTCTTGCATGAGATCTGGATCTCAATGTGTTTTAACCTGGTAAATAAAGGGAAAAAAATACTGTATGTCATGTTTTCAGAGTTACAGAGTAATGTTGCTTTTTAAGCAGACAGTAACTTGTCTTTTGCTTTTTGATCTGTTGAGTGCAGTTCAGAAGTCCTCTGTGTGTCGAACATACCAGCGCAGAGCTTCCTCTTTTTCCCCTAAATCTGCCTTTTATGCCTACAAAGTGTTTAGAAAACCCAAATTCTAATTTTGAATTTTCATGAGCTCGAAAACTTAACGAAATGCAAAAGATGAGCTTTTAATCTGTGCAGTCGTGGTAACATAATCAATTCAGTCACTTTTGTTATGCTTTTTATTTTATTCAAGCAGATGCATCAAATAACAGTTTGTTTTTTAAAATCCAACATTGATAAAATCAAGTCACAGTGCAAGAAAGAAAAATCTTACAAAAAGAAAGAAAAATAAATATTTACAGATTAGAAAGGAGTAAAAAAATGTCCTCAATAGTTTTCAGTCCAAACTATTGAGGACATTTTTTTTTTAACTTTGAGTCAAAACTTTTGACTTCTAATTTTCAATCATTTGAAGTCAGTGCGTTTGATAAAACATTAAAAAATGATGATAAATCACTTTATAGCATGTTACTAAATGAGCTTATAAAGGAGCTTAAATACTATTCAGTAAATCCAGCAGGTGGCAGTGTGAGCACAGCTTTAAAATAATTCCCAAACTTTTCTTGGCAGAAAGACAGAAACTAAAAGCGGATTAATTAATCTGCAGGATATTTTTGCCTTCTCTATCTTTGTCCATCTCAGAGTCCTCTGATGGAAACTCTTGGCTGCTTCAGTGAGAAAGAGAGACATTATTGTTTTTTTTTTATTTAGAGGATTTTGAAGTTAATTATTTAAAAAAAGACATCAAGTAGGGCCGTTTGATCGCATGACAAACTATTTTGGACCCACAAGTTCTTTAGTCTTCTTGTTGCCATAATGCCAGCCTCATTTAGCCATTTCATAAATATTCTCAACAGTGAAGGTGTTGAAATGCTGCTTCCCCCTCGACACCACTGTCCTTCCTGCTTCAGAGAGAAAAGCAGTAATTAAAAACTATTTTCTTTTTCAAGAAGATTACCATAAAATGAATCTGGATGGTGGGTGAGTCACAATCTATAATCCACTGCTCACGTACGGATAATCAAGACGAGGATTATGATTATGGAGACGAAGAAAATAGCTGCCATCCTGCCGATGTTCCCCACTCCAAAGAAGGCGCTGAATGTTTCCTGCTGTAAAAATAGACATTTATCAGCACAAACTAGAGAAATTGACAATTAAATCTAATTTCTATTTGTGTTATAAGAACACATTTTTGATATTCATATATTATTAGTATTAATAACTGTAATACTGTGTTTTAAGATGGGAATGAAAATACTTACGTTATTTTGTCTATTTTTTATCATCAAAATAATCAAAATGTCATACATTATGGTGAGCATGAATCTTTTTTTTTACATCATAAATCATCATAAATCACATCTAAATGTCACTAAATGTTAAACAGCTTGAACTTATATAGTGTTTTATAAAGTCCACCTGGACCCCAAAGTGCTTTAAACTTTCATACACTGATGGTGGTAAGCTACAATGTAGCCACAGCTACAGGCTGCCATGCACTGACACCACTGGACCCTCTGACCACTATCAGTAGGCAAGGTGGGTGAAGTGTCTTGCTCAACAACTGAGACAGCTGGAATGGGGGATCAAACTGACAACCTACTGGTTAGGGGCTACCCTAACAGACTTAATGTTTGTTAGTATCGTGATTTCTTATTGTTTTTTTTAATCATAAATAAAGATGAATTTCCTACCTTTAATACTGTTTTACTTGATAAAAACAATTATTTAAAATTATTATTTTAATTATCTGATTTCAAGAAAGGAAATATGAATTTCTGCAATTTCAGATTCTAGATGAGCTAAAACAATTAAAAAGATAATACCTTGTAAAAAAAAAGCCAACATTACAAATAAATAAATTCAGCAGTACTTTTATAAAGCAGAAACAAAGTTATAGTTTCTGTAGTTTTTAGTTTGCTTGTCTATTTGCCTTTAAAAACCTCATCTCCTTACCTCATCTGTTACACTGTGAGATAAATCTGCTGTCGACCCTTTTGTCGTTACTTCAGGTTGTTCTACAGGAGCTGGTGGAGGAAAATCAAACAGCCTGATTCTTTGACTTTTTAGAAATCATGATGATATTACTTCTCATGGTTTTTACCATCTACTAAAATCAGCTCTATGTTGACCTTCTGGTCGTTAAACATGCCGGGGAACTCCACCCTGCAGCCGTACACACCAGCATCACTCCTCTGAGCGTTCAGGATGGTCAGAGAGATGTCACCCTCTGTGACCCGTCCCAGCAGCTGGTACCTGGGCGACTTCCTGTAGACCACATACCCGTCCTGGATTGTGAGGACTCTGTTGGAGCACTGGCTCAACGGCACCTTCCCCTGTCCCCAGCAGAAACTTGTGACGCCTTTAGTTTGAGCATTATATGTGCAGGGCAATGTCACATTCTGCCCAGTCAGACCAGTGACGATGTTGCAGGAAGATGCTACAAGGATGGCAACGATTAGATTAAACACCTACAGAGCCACACATCAACATTACAAACAGGAGAAGCCAGAACCAGCACAGAATGTTGACTTACCTTGGATCAGGATCAGAAAGAAAGCCAAAGAAAGTCCTAGCATGTGTGTAGGATATCGCGTAAACATCTTCTGAAGACGGGATAAAGTGATTTTCTCCTTCCGCAACACACTCCAGGCCAGATAGAGCAGCATCTCACAAAAGCTTTCAGTTCCGTTTTAAAAAATAGGAAGGAAATTAACATGTGGACTTGGGTTATGAAGACTTGCTCTGTGGCCATAATTCGTCACATCTGCTGCTGTAAATTAACTCAGAATGTGTTTAAACTGCAGCTTTTAAATGCATCAAATAAAAGGTTTGACCCATCTACATTTAAATCCAACATGTAATCGTTATTTTTAAATTAATAAAAGCGTTTAAAGAGGAAGAGGACACAAACAGGAAATGTGATGTGTGACAAAGAATTCTAACTAAACAAGAAGTTATTGAGAAAGTGGCTTTGAGGTTATATAAAACTGATATAAACAAATGTTGATTTTCCATGTTTCACTAGAAGTTTAGGTTCTTGGGAAATTCACTCCAATAAAATTCAAAGATGCTCCAAAGATTGTTGCAGTAAATTGGCACACAAGAGTTTTTACTCACTTCTAAATCCTTCAATATATAATTTTCTTTTTTTTTTTTTTTTTGATCAGACGACTTTTACACTTTAAATTCTTCTCTCTTTTGTCTGATTGCTGCTTTTGCTTTTTCTGCTTGTGTTCCTTTATGTTAAGAAACAATAAAACTAAACCGATGACAAATAAAACCTGACAGCATTTATATGATGATTATACAGAAGACCACGTTGTGTTGTTTTGTTTTTGTGTACAGCTCAAGACAAGACATCACTTTGAGAAATCTTTTCACTCATGTTTATTGTGTTTTAAGCTTCTTTTTGTTTCATTTTTTACAGTAAATCTTTTGTTTGAAAGGGAGTTTTGAAAACCAAACACTAACAAGTAGTTAAAAGCTGATCTTGACTGGTCACTATTTGTTTTAGGTGGGGTTTAGGAAATTAATGTATTGTGCATTTTAAAATGTCAAGTGAGTAAAAAAATTCAAAAATATATATAAATTGTTGATGTATTCTGACTGATTTTAATAAATTATTTGCAAATATTTCAAAATGATTGAGCGGTGCAATTAGAAATGTATAAAAAATGAGATGAGATATCCATGGAAATGTATTTCTGTAAAACTCACAAGCGGGGAGCTGTGGTCAGACTGTCAGCCGTGGGGAAAGCCAGAACGCGAGGAAGAGCAAACAGCGCCTGCAGCGCAGAGGAGCAGGAAGAGGAGGACGGCGAAAGGTAGGGAACTTATTTCCAGTTCTTGTGAGGACTTACTTTGACTTCCATTAGTTTACTTTCCATTTCTCTAACCTAACCCTAGTTCTTAACCTAAACCTAACCACCCTACCTATACTTAACCTAAACATACCTTAGCCCTAAACCTAACCCCTGACCCACAAATGGGGTGGTCCCTTGTGCGGACTTTGCAAAATATATTCTCACAAGGGCAAATGTCCTCACAAGAACAGTAGACTATCAAACTATATTCTCACAAAAATAGACACACAGGAACGAACACACACACAAACAGGTAAATGACACCCTTGGGGTGGTTCTGGTGGTCCAAATGTTACAGGTGTGGGTTTAAGTTATAGTTTTAGGGTCAGGTAGGTACCTGTGAGGTTAATTTTAGGGCAAATTGTCCACCTCACGGAGAACCTGACCTGGACTGAGAACACCACACAGCTGGTCAAGAGGGCTCAACAGAGACTGTACTTCCTGAGGAGACTAAGGAAGTTTGGGATGTCAACAAGGATCCTTAGGAACTTTTACAGCTGTGCTGTAGAGAGCATCTCGACCAGCTGCACCACAGCCTGGTACAGCAGCACCACCACTATGGACCGCAAACGTCTGCAGAGAGTGGTAAAAACTGCAGAGAAGACCACAGGGTCTTCACTGCCCTCTCTGCAGAGCATCTACCACTGCAGAGTCCACAGGAGAGCAGCATCGATCATCAAGGACCCAACCCACCCCCAGCATGGACTATTCACACCTCTGCCCTCCGG
>JAUBOC010000191.1:11530886-11542353 GCA_032275365.1 Anablepsoides cearensis | reverse complement strand
TAGATAGATAGATAGATAGATAGATAGATAGATAGATAGATAGATAGATAGATAGATAGATAGATAGATAGAGAGAGCAGGTTCGATTCCCGGTTCAGACCTGGGGTCTTTCTGTGCAGAGTTTGCATGTTCTCCTTGTGCATGTGTGGGTTTTCTCCGGGTACTCCGGTTTCCCCCACCCCTAAAAACATGTACAACAGGTTGCCTTCAGGCCCAGATATCTGAGATCTTAGTGGGACTTGCCTGCTTAAATAACGGTGAATAAATGAATATCCCTGTTCCTCTGCACTGCAGATGTTGTTATCTCTGGCTTTTTCCTGTGGCCACCTGTCCAACACCCTCACCAGCCCCCGGAAGCTAAATGCATTAACAAAGCCTGTCCTGTGGAGAGATTTTGACTTACTTTCTGCTTCTTTGTAAAGAATCTCCTAATATAAATTGTTTCTGAGGAGGGATCAGATATTTAAAACAACTTCTTGTCATCACCCACTTTGCTTCTACTTCAGCTGCACCGACCATCACCTCTTGTTCCTCCCTGCACGTCTGCCGTGACTTGGTGTAGGTAACCAGGAAAACCCTGAGTTGAGTTTTAGTTAAGGAGGAAAAATAAAGATATGAGGAGCAGTGGTGGGCACAGTTCCCCCTAAAGCACTAAAGCACTAATAAGGGAACTAATTTCCTGATTAGTGCTTTAGGGCTTTTTCTAATTTTAGAATTTATTAATGGATTAGCACTTGCTAAATGTATAGGCTAAATTTAGAAGCAAATAACTGAGGTCTATAAATATCAACTAATGTTAACAGCTGAGGGTGAAATCTGTCACACATTTTGTTTATATGGGTCACTTATCCACTAGGTGACAATATATTGACAATATATGAACTCAAATACAGCTGTGGAATGTCAATATGTCTTAAAAGAGCAACATGGCAACATGTGACTCATGTTGAAGAATGTTCATGGGTTGACTGGGTTTCTTTAGTGCTTTAGAATTAGCTTTTGCTAAAACTTTCAGTGCATTAGTGCTTTAGAATTAGGGGACTTAAATATTTGAGTTAGTGCTTTAGGGCTAGTAGAAATAATTTCTGGGTTAGTGCTGCCCACCACTGATGAGGAGTAAAAAATAAAAATAAAAACCCAAATGACTCTTTACTGTCTACAACTCGGTTCCTATCGTTCGTTGTAAGGAGCCGTTCAAGGATTCAGATTGTTCGTGAAAGTCACATCTTTAAATCAAACCATCATCTCCACCATCCAGGTCCTGACTCATCGTCTGAATGACAAAACAGACCAGCTTGAAAGTTACCACATTTTAAGAAAACAATTTGTAATTTTTATTTCCCAAGCCCAACATTTTACCATCTTGACACTTAGTTCAGAGTTGACAAGTCTTTGTCAGTATATGTATTTCAGTCAGACCCATTCCACTCAGCCAGACTGGTTTGTCAGAACTGATGTCATTGATGAGTTCAGACTGTGAAGAATAAATGCTCGCAAGAACAAAAAGTGCTGTTTTGTTCCCATAATGTCCCTTTAGTACAAAAGTATTGCCCTTATATGGATGTTTAAGTGGAAAATGTGCACTCGGATAAAAGTTAGCCTTGACAACTCAGACAAAATATTCAGGTAATTCCTGTGTGAATTTACCGTAAAGTGTTGTTTTTTTTTCACAGACGGAACTGAAAAAGGAAGGAACAGGTGTTCCCAATAAAACTCAATTTAACTGTCTGAGCCTTGACAGGATAACGATGCGTAATACCTGCCCCTGACAGTGAAGCACATTTCCAACATGACTTGTCAAAGTGTGTTTTATGGATAAGGGCAGTACGGTGTCTATCAGGCCATGACCCAGTTTAGGGAATGAGAGTATGAGCTGCTGTAGATGCTACATATGTTGAGCCGTAATTCAGAACGGCAGGTCTCAAGAACAAAAAAATACAAAATGAAAGGCAAAGCAGTTTGCTAAAAGCATGAACAGGAAAGGATAAAAAGAAAAAAGTGTTTGAGTCAAGGAAGTCGACAGACTGAGTGAAAAATATGCGGCTGTGAAATGAAGATTAGAAATGCTCGGTTTTATTTTAGTCAGTTACTGTTGTAATCTTGTTCACATACATGTTGAAAATGTTGTTTAAACGAGCTCAATTAGATCAATTTAATTACTGTTCAGTCTATTAACTCGATGTTCCTTGAAAAAAGAAGTTTCTCAATTACTGACATGATTACATGAGAACAAACTGAATGGTACCTTTAGATCCTAATTGGGAAAAGGCTTTGAAAGCACACCTGCCAAATGACAGAAACATGAATCTTGTTATTGGTAGAAAAAGACGAAGGGAAAAAAAGAGGTCTCAAAGCATTTGTTGCACGAGCAAATCAAATGATGACTTGTCCCCATGTATTAATGAATCAAAAGCATTTCACAGTCTGTAATATGACAAGTGTGGTAAATCTGAAGTTCTGTGTTTGAATAAGTTTCTTTACTTTAATCTGCTTTAGAATGATTAAACCATCCCTCATATTGTTTACATTTCATCAGGTATGCAGTGTGTTTGACCCAGGAAGCAGGCATCAAAGACTCCAAGGGATGGAGGTCAAAACGAAAATGATTAATTAACAAAATAAAATGCTGACATGGGAGCTCAGAACTAGTAACAATCTGACTCAGCAAAACACCAGGAGGTACACGCAGGAGCACAGGGAGACAACCAACTGGCATGGGAGCACAATGAACCGACAGGGGACACAAGACGAGACAGAGAACTTAAAGGGAAACATTGATGAATTAGGTCCATTTGGATCCCGATACAAAGTTAGGTTTTTTACCTGTTTACTGGACATATTAAAATTATAGTTATATAATAAACACTGACATAATGTTCAGACTTTCAGCTTTTATTTGAGGGTATCCACATTAAAACTGGATGAAGGGTTTAAGAGTTCAGCTCCTTAACATTTGCCCACCTTGCTTTTAAAGGGACCAAAGGTAATTCAACGATTGACTCAAAGCCATTTCCCTAATAGTGTCATTCTCAATTAAGCAGATAAAAGGCCTGGAGTTGATCTGAGTTGTGGTGCTTGCGTTTGGAAAATTTTGCTGTGAAGAAAATATGAGTTCTCCATGCAGGTGAAACAAACCATCCTTAAGCTGCAAAAACAGAAGAAAAAAAGACTTTTGAGAAATTGTTACATTAGGAGTGGGAAAATCTACAGTTTGGTACATCCTGGGAAAGAAAGAAAGCACTGGTGAACTCATCAATGCAAAAACACGTAGACACTCATGAAAACAACAGTGGTGGATGATCACAGAATAATTTCCATGGTGAACAGAGACCCCTTCACAACAGCAAACCAAGTGAACAAACAGGAGGTAGAAGTATCAATATCCAAATCTACCATAAAGAGGAGACTGCATGAAAGTAAAATACAGAGGGTTCACTGCACGGTGAAAGCCACTCATATGCATCAAGAATAAAAAGGCCAGACTGGACTTTGCCAAAAAAAAAAAACTGTAAAAAAGCAGCACAGTTCTGGAAGAACATTCTTTGGACAGATTAAACCAAGATCAACCTCTACCAGAATGATGGAAAGAGAAAAGTATGGTGAAGGCGTGGTACAGCTCATGATCCAAAGCACCACATCATCTATAAAACACGGCGGAGGCAGTGTGATGGCTTGGGCATGCATGGCTGCCCTGGGGACTGGGTCACTAGTGTTTATTGATGATGTGACACAGGACCGAAGCAGCAGAATGAATTCTGAGGTATTCAAAGACATACTGTGTGCTCAAATGCAACCAAACTGATGTACTATGACCCAAAACATAAAGCCAAAGCAACCCCAAAGTTTATTAAAGCAAATAAATGTAATATTTTTGAATGACCAAGACAGTCACCTGATCTAAACCCAAATGAGCAACATTTTACTTGTTAAAGACAGAAACAAACATCAACTGAAAACCGTTGAAGTAAAGGCCTGGCAGAGCATTTTCAATGTATTTCAATGCATTTTTCAAAAAGTTTAAACACCTAAGAACAAACTTTTTTTCTCTCTTTCTCTCTCATCAGCCTGGTTTGTAGGATGGGAAAGACATTTCCGCCATCTCCTCATAAGGTATAACAGCTTTCAGACGAGGAGACAGTTCTGTAGGATTGGAGGGATCTCTTGCCAAAAGGTTTAGCCCAAACCTGAACACCAACAAGGGAGCCTGAGTTTAGAACCATGGGACCTCCCAAACAGGTCAGTCCCATCAGATATGCACATTTCCACTGAAAACGCTGTGTACTGTTAAGTCAGGCGTTCTCTTCCAGGAAGTGGGCTAAGCTTCAGACTGAAGAAGAGTTCATGTACATGGTTGCATTTAATTTCCAATGTCTATCAAACTGTTAAAAGTTATTATTAGTCTCACGGTTGTTACAAAGTCTGCACCGCATCGCCAGAAATAAAACCAAACATGGAGAGGCAGCATTCAGTTTTTAAGCTCCACTAATCTGGAATAAACTCACAGAAAACTGTAAGAATTCTGAAACACAGTTATTTTAAGTCAAGGTTAAAAACCCATTTGTTTGAGTTGCCTTTGACTGTTCTTGCTTGAAGTCCTTTATTATGTAACAGTTTTTGTTATGTTTTTATTATGTAAAGCTTTGAATTGTCTTATACTAAAATGTGCTGTATAAATAAACATGCTTTGCCTTGTAAACTGTTAAAGCAGTTTTGATTAGTTCTTTGGGATTTTTGAAGGTCTTTGAAAAGCCTGAAGAACTGTTGAACAAAATTATTTTTGACAGATTACATGAAAATCTGGCTCAGTGGAAGCAAACTACAAAGAAACTGAGGTGGTTTAAAACTTTTCCACAGTGCTGTGTAAGAATTAAGTGATAAAAGCAGTTTCTGAAATCTTAAATCCTGTAAGAGAACAGTGAGGAAAAAGTAACTATGGTGTTTTATCCTCAGCTCATGTCGTTCTAAAGAATAAAAAGCAGGGAAACTCTGAGCGGTCCAAACCTAACATTTGTCCAACAGCATCTAATAAAGCTCAATAATTATCACTCAGATCTGCTTCGTTTAACACGTGCAGAAATCTGAAAGTGAAAACAGTAGCATTTGCAGCAGATTATGTTCTGGACCATGCACATGTTACACACATGCAATGAATGGGTTCATATCGGATAAATAAGACGCTCCTACACAAATATGTCATTGTGCATGTTTGTATCTCTCCCAGCTTAACTAGAACCATGTGTTTCCAACATGAAAAAATAACCTGTGGGCTTTTTTTAAAAAATAATTATGAAACACCTCGAGCTAAGACTTGTTTTCATGGAGTCACAGGACTGATGATGTTTTCAAAGGTAAAACACATTGATGTGAGCGAACAGGCAGGGATCATTTAAAAGTATTTTTTCTGTACTCATGAGATAAGGCTTATATCACCTAAGGGATGAATGGCACTAAACAGAAGTGGTTTTGCTTTCTTTGCGTGATCACCGATGAGGAAAAAACACCTGAAAGACATCTCCGTGGGAGCCGAACGCTGGAGGCTTCACCTTAAATTTCTGCAAACGATGATAATCCATCTCCTCCTTAGCATCTTTAAACGGGTCCAGACCTATTTTTCGACCATCACTATAAAATAAAAATAAAAATGCCCCTTGGTTCTTGGTTGCTGCCTGACGGTCTCATGGTACGCAACAATTCTCATGATGAAAATATCCCAATCTTTGCAGAAGTTTGGCCATGGTCACTGTCAAGAGAGCTATCTGTTAGGCCTTATTTTGGGACTTATTTACAAACTTCCATGTGAAGTTTATTTAGACCCATGTTCTTTTCCCCTCCTTTTGGCAAGTCCTCCTGAAAGACTTCAACGATCGCAGTCCCTCAAACAAACTTCTGTGGTGTTTAAATTCATGTGAAGTATCTGCATGTTTCTCAACATATATAAATAAACCAAAATGTATAAAGTTGATGTCTCCCAGCTTGTCGGAGCGGCTCGTAATCGCTTTCAATTGCAGATCAGTCATTGCCAGACTCAGAATGTGCTTAATGCTGATATATTGGAAAGTATTGTCAGAGCGGTGATTTATGACTGCAAAAAACAGATAATCCCATAAATGTGCTTTCTAAATTATAATGCTGTCCAGCTTGAAAAGCTCTTTTGAGGCTTAATGTGATGAGGCCTTTCTGTTGGCACTCACGAAACATCAGAGTGAACCTCTTTAGGTTCATTCCAAGCAGAAAATCCTGTTTCCAGAAGGTTAACCACTGAGGAGCCTCTGATACTCCTGACACGTGTGGATCTTACTGAGAGAATCATTTAAAAAGCTGCAGATTGGAAGGTTGGAAAAGAAAAGAAACAAGTGTTTTAAACCTGGATTCTTAACCCAAAATAAAAGCTTGATAAGACATTAAAAGATAAACATAAGAACTACGTGATGAAGAGTAGGTATCTTTCTCAGTTTCACAAAAGAAAAAGAGTTGGTGCATGGTAGTGATGGGTCTAATGCAAATTATTGCTGACAAATTATGTTTAAATGACTGATCACATGAACAAGTCTGCTTTTTGTTAGAGTAAAAAGTCATTAAAACTGTCAGACAAAAAAGAAATAAACACAACATGTCCCTTTATAACTGATTCATAAAGCCCCCTCTCCTTTATTTATGTTTAAGATTTAAATTTAATGATAATATTCCTGTTTTTGTGACCCTACCCAGACCTCACAGTCTGCTGGAAAAACATCACAGAACCTTATTTATTAAAACAAAACATATATATGCTATATATATAGAATTTAATATAGATTTTGATGAGAAGCATGTCAGAAGGTTTAAAAAGGCAGAACACTTGTTGAGGAGTGTGTTTTGTAACTGCACACTGATGAGATGTTTTGGTAAAAGAGAGATAAATGCACACATACACACACGCACGCACACACACACACACGATTACACTATCATAGCAGATCTGGATGATGTCCAATCGATGAGTGTAAATGATGTCTAAGGGTCCTTGAACGACTCTTTCACAGTTTGAGCCTGATGAATCCCGGCATCATTATCTTGGAATTTGGCCAAACTTTTGTGGGGAAAAAAAAGAATATTGATTGAAAAACCTGCTAATTCAGTAAATTCTGGATTTTAGCTGACCTCATTCTTGGGATGAATGAAGCAGCTGAAGTAGATATAATTAGATAATTAACATTATCTGCAAAAATGCACCATGAATGCTTAATTCTGAAAGATTTTTTGCAAAAGAAATAGAAAAAAAATACAGAAAAAAATAGCAATTTGTTGTAAAATACACCCCCCACTCAAAAACAGCTGAAATTGTCAACAACAGAAAAAGTAGCAGAAAAGCAGAACAGAGCACAAAAAAGTCAGAACGAGTAGGTTTGCTGAATTAAGCAGTAAGTTGCAAAAATTATCACGAGGTGATCAAAAGGTGAATTTAGCTGAATTTAGGTGAAAAAAGCTAAAAAGTAGCCTAAATGGCACAGAAAAGCCGAAAGAAGCATAACAAACTTAAATTAGCAAGAAACTGATAGAACAGAAAATCACAGCAGAATGAAAAGAGCAGAGAAAAGCTTAAATTTGTAATTAATAAATAAATAAATAATCAAGCAAGCTGAATGAAGCTAAAATTAAACAAAAATGTCCAAAAAGGCTAAATATTTCAAAAGGTCTGAATTGCTGAAATACCAGAAATCATATCCTGAATGTCCTGAAGGGGCTGAAAGTTTTGATAAATTGTTGAAATAACGCAAAAATTGCAGAACAAGATATAAACCCAAAACAATGAAAAACAGATCATCTCATGAATGAGCAAATCAAAGCATCTGCAGATATAAGTAGATACTTGCAGTGTTTTTTTGTAAATACGTGTTGAATTAGATTGTAATGGTTTGTGTGAGAATAATAAGGTTTTCTAACTAATTGAGCCCCTCACAATGAACTGGTTTGGAGCTAACATGTAAGCTCGTGATGGAAAATTGCTTCGAAGGTAATGACCTTCAGCTTGAGCTAAACCACAGCTGTGTTGGGCCTGGGTATTTTTAAATCCAGCAGAGTGCAGCGGGGAATTCGAGGAGCATCACTTTTTTTTTTTCCTGAAAGGACACCAGCTTCAGACGCCGTCAGCTCTTCCTGCTCCACAGGAGGCCTGCTGAGCCCATAGTGAGCCTGGGACCTATAGGTCGGAGCCTCAGTAACGTCTTGCTGCTTTCAAAGATTCGCCTCAGTGTCACATGTTTGACCCGACCCAGCAGATCACGAAAACGTGCCTCTTCCCATAGAGATAAATAATTAATATCTACATGTTTTCATGTCTGGAGAGGCATTCTGCACATTTCAGTGTCTCTGCATTTGGGGGTTTAATTATGACCTGCGTATCCTTTTTAATTGAAAGAGCAGGAAACCTTTGATGGGTTTTAGCAGCTCTAAGTAAATTGTGATGAGATCAGGAACATGCGTGTGATGAGCACAGAACAGCTGGCTCTGAAGGAGGACAACATGTTCCTTATCTTCAGAGAAGGAAATCGATTCTATCAGACTGCTGCGGCGGGTCATTTCTTATCCGTCTTAACCTCTTAGCCTTGTTTGTTATGCTTGTTTTAGCTGCATTTTGCTCCCTACCTCAGGCTAAGGGATGTATTTACTAAAGCTTTCATGAGATAATCTGAGAAACTGGGGCTAATACTGCTTGTTGGCTCGCTATTAATTGATTCAAGCGCAATAGCTTTTGTTTAAAGGGCTCCAAAGAGGTGTTTATGGGAACCATCTCATCTCTGTGTTTTTTTTTTGGATCAATGGACAAGAATGAGACACTTCAGTGTTATGCCAAAAAAAGACACAAAAAAAAAGAAAATTTATATATTTTAGTGTCATTTTATTCAATTTTATGTCCACTTTTGTGCATAAGGGTAGGTATAATATGAAAAAAAAAAAGTGCAATAAAATAGAATTTTAGAAGTGTTAAAACACAAAAAGAGGAACTTTTAAGAACAAATTGAACAAATAAAACGAAAAGTTAGTGGACAAGCACAATGAAAACGTCTTAGCTGTGCCGATCTTGAGAAGTAAACAGAAGCAGCTACAACAAAGGTGCAGTCTCCTCCATTTTTGTGTTTGGATGTTGGACCGTCTAAAAACAGCTGGTTGTTTGACCCTGGTGTCCTACATGAGGAATGATCAAACAGTGCAGATGAGGACAGACCATTAAAAACCTTGTAGGCCAACATCTCACAATCATCTGTGTAACAACAACCCACCGGCTACAGTGCAACCCTCAGCCGCCCCAAAACCTATTGAATAAGGTGCACACGAATTTACTGTCATCAAGTTTGAAAAAATAAAACAATATAGATAATAAACTGTAATGAGCTTGTAGTCTGTCTGGTCACACAGTAAATAGTAAATGAATCAAAGTTAAGTTGGGTGTGATGGCATAGAGGTCTAACTTCAGAAATAAATGGAACACAGGGTGAGTCAAAAGTCACAGGACATCGCTTTATTTCAAGAAGAAAAATAAGACATTTAAATACACCAGCAAATAATAGGGGGCCTATCTTTGGAAAAACCCACCCCTGATCCAGCATGGCAGCTTTCAAAATGGCTGCCATAGCCCCCACCTCACTCCCCAGCCCCACCCCACTCATGTATTCAGATATGTCATTTTCCCTTTTTCTCAGGAAATCTGGTGTCTTGTGACTTTTGACTCACCCTGTACTTCATAGAAAGGTTTATAGTGCAACAAAAAGAGTGAATAAGTTGTGGTGTTAGTTTAAAAAATGGAGCTTCACCTTGATTGTAAGTCTTAACAGAATACAGATAAGATGATAGAGCATGATAACTTTCTTTAGTTCAAGTTGAGTTGGTGACATGAGAATAATGTAGAAAAACAAAACACCCTATAAAACTTTGAACTGCAATAACAATAAGGATGAAGAACTCATTTTAGTTCAGTTTATCTATCCTAATTCACAAGAAAAAAGCATTTCAGAAAGCTAAACTAAAAGTTAAGTTCATTTTAAATGCAGCTAATCTCAGTCCTGTCAGATGCAGTCAAGTTCAGATAAAAATCCAATAACCATCCAATTCAATTCATTCATAATACAGAACAGAGGCAATTTGTCAAGTGGTAAAACGTTATTGATCTAAAGGAGCTGATATATTACATTAAATCATCAAATTGATTTAATTCTCCATCCTGAGCTGCTGTAAGTGTTTACTTTCACAGCTATATTTAGCAAAGTTAGATCATGTTTTAGGATATCCTGAAAATTAACGTTTACAACAGTCCAGTTAAAAAATAACAAATGCATTTACTAGTTTTTCTGCACCACTCTGAAAACAAAAGGGCTCCTGTAATGTTTTTATTATTTCAGTCTTGCACAGATAAAAGGAGGAGGTAAAAGAAATTTCCTTCATGTTTGTGTGTGTGTTGAAGGACACATCCTGGTGCAAATCATAGCCATGTTCCTTACATTAGAACTGCAGGAAAAGAATGACTGGAGAGCTCAAACCTTAAAACCTTTATCTCAGTCTATATAACTTTGGAAGCCAAAAACTCATGTCAGATTAGTTTAGTGAATTTAGCACAGAACATCATCGGCATTGCAATTGAAATGTGATTTGATGTATTGATTATACTGTGTTTGTGAGGCAAATGAGAAAAAGAAGTTAAAATAGTTTAATTCGTCAGAAATGTTCAACACTGCAAGAGGTTTCAACACCAAAGTTCATAAACTTTCCTTCAGGCACAGTTTTTTTTAGTCAAAATATGAGCTTTAGAGAAAAATATAGATCATTTTCCTAATCTGTGCTTTGTATTGAAGTAGTGAAAACACAGTGAGGAGAAGCAGCGGGAAAGAGGACAAACTTTAATCCAATGTAGGTCTCTGTACTCTCAGTTTGAGGTAGAGTTATATTTTTCTGCTGTTTGTTGGCTATTAGTCATCAAAACATTCCCTCGGAGCACGATGTTCCACCAGGCGCAGTACACGGACAAGAATGTTTATATCCATTTGTAATACATCAGGTTCAGGTTCACATCTGGAAGTGTGGATTGACAGTTTGTTCTCACGGTTTACAAAGTCCTAAACACAAAACAATGTTGTGTAACATCGACACAGCAGCTCTGTGCTCACGTTCACCCTCTGTTCGTCCTGTAGCACGTTTTTATTCCATGAAGTGATCGAGTCAAGAACCTGAGACAAAATTTAGACAATTAGTTTTACAAAAAATGCACTTTTACCTTAGATGACAGTGTTTTAGTGGCCTGCCGCAGTTGTTCTGTAACAAATGACACAAACATACACAAGAAACATGATTGTAAAACAAATATTTTATATTTATTGAGACATGATTTAAAGGTCTCCTATTATGGGGGTCCTAGAACTAGTAAGGACACATCTGTGGGCTATACAAAACATGTTCATTTCATTTAATTCACAAAAAGAATCTCAGATAATGAAAT